>CM034357.1:34258424-34858424 GCA_019925275.1 Mytilus edulis
CTTAGTAACACGAGCCCGATCAGAAAACCAGGGATGCTTGGAGGTGTTCATGCAGAACATATTATGATAGTACCACTGTAGAACATATTTGGACAGTTAGGTCTCTTTTGATCCAAAAGATGCTTATGTTACAACGTCTTTAAACGGACTAATGTTTTGAATGTTTACGTTTAAGCGTTCCTAATAGTGCTTTGGGTGCCCGAAATATATATATATGGTTGTTGTTTTATCTAACCCAGAAATGATCATGGAAGTTGTATGGTAGAGGTAACGGATCTTGGTTAGATTGTTTTGAACAGTTTGTTTTCAGTAAATTCTGATATATCCGAAGACAGATCAAAACCTATCCATACTGTTAATATTTTTATCAAGGCAAGTGTCAATATAATAATCATGGCAAGTGTTAATATTATTATCGTTACAAATGTTGATATTATTATGTCACCCTGACGGAGGTCGGGTGACATATTGTTATTGTACGATTCTTTTTTATGGCACCCTCAACGGAGTTGGGGTGACGTATTGTTATTCATCGATTCTTTTTTTCCTTATTCTTCTTCCACACATTTTGTCCACGCAGTTTCTTGGAATTGAGTTGACCAATGTTGATGGAACTATACCACAATGTGCACCAGCATGTGAAGTTGTGCACCTGACTTTGGAATGGTCAAAATGGCTGCCGTTTCCATGGAAACAGCAAAAATCCGAAAATATTCAAAGTGTTCCAAACTGCACGAAACTTCACTTAAATAGTAACAGGCATGGCCTGAGCTGCATTTTGATCTTGGAATTTTCAAAATGGCTACCGTTACCATGGAAACAGCTAAAATATCAAAAATTCTAACTCTGTTGTTATAAGACCCAACTGGATGAAACTTAATGAAAATGTTATCCAGTATGCCAAGATATCAAGACGATATTTGGAAACTCCAAAATGGCCGCCGTTGTCATGGAAACTGGGGACAAGTTTAACATTGACCTTATGGAAAAATGCATAAAATCAGCATTTTCTCAAAGAGTATTGCACCAAAGTAAATGAAACTGTATTGATATATAACATGACATTTGGCAATGAGATGTTTGCTTTTAGAATTTTGGAATTATCTACTGTAACCATGGTTGCAGTACAAATGTTCAAAATTTCCAAAAAAAATTAAGTGCTGCAAACTGGATGAAACTTTACAGGAATAGTGACTGACATGTGCGGAGTTGCATTTTGAAGTTGGAATTTCCAAAATGGCCGCCGTAACCATGGAAACAGCAAAATTGTGTAAAATTTCAAAATGCTCCAAACTTAATGAAATTTTTCAAAAATGATAACTTGCAGGTGTAGATGCACTCTTTGACTTTGGAATTTCCAAAATGGCTGCCGCTCGCCTGGCAATGGGGGGGACGAGGGTGCCATCCGTTATTGCTAGCAATTACAAATCTAGTTTCTTATTATTCTTATTCCGCACTTTTTGTCCAGCTTAGTTCTTAGAACTGAATGGACCAATGTTGATGGAACTATAACATAATGTTAATCACCATGTGTAGTTTTGCATCTGACTTTGGAATTAAAAAAATGGCTGCCATTGCCATGGAAACAGCAAAAATGTGAAAAATAGAAATGTGCTCCAATTTATATGAAACTTCTATGATATTAAGAGACTCATGCACACTTCAATATGGTACATTTTTTTTTCAACTGGGGGGTCTCTAGACATAATTTGAGGGGGGTGAATTTTTCATGGAACATTCCAGAACATAAGTGTTAAATTTATTCTTGAGACATTAAATGGTATATGATGGTATATAATTATGGAGAGAACAATTTGCAGCAGAAGTTAGACTTTGGAATTTTCGAAATGGCCGCCGTTACCATAGAAACAGCAAAAATATGAAAAACTCCAAAATGCTTCAAATTTAATGAAACTTCAAAGAAATGTTGCCTGGCCAATGTAGACTTGAGTTTTGAGTTTGGAATTTTCAAAATGGCCGCCGTTGCCATGGAAACGGCACAATTGTTGAAAACAGAAAAACGTACATAAAGCTATGAAAACTGACAGAAAGATCTTTTGTTATGGATATATCTGCATTTACTGATGGAACATTTCGAAATGGCTGCCGTTTAGTGGCAATTGGGGAACCAGGGTGACATCCGCTATTGCTTGCAATGGCAATTCTAGTTATCATTGCAATTGTTAATTTTATTATCATGACAACTGTTAAGCAAATTACAATTGAATGTAGAATAGATTTACTGAGCAAGTGTAATATTCACGACTTCTAAATTCATGTCAATAAGATATAGCATATATACAGGAACTATTACATCTCCAAACAACAACTAGGGCACTACGATCAGAGGGCAGCCTTAGACTCGAACTGCCAAATGTCCGAACAAAAACGTACGGTGAAAGACAATTTAATCGTGCTGCCGCTACCCTATGGAACAATCTACCTGTACAAATTCGTCACTCTAAATCTGTTCAGTGTTTTAAAAAACAATTGAAGACATATTTTTACAGACTTGCGTTAAATAAGCTGTTATCTTAATTCTTATTCCTTTTATTTGAAAATGTGCTGTGATTTTTGTTTTTTTGTTTTCTTCGTACAATTTTTATTCTAGCAAAAGTTTTCATGACCATTTCAATTATTTATTATAATCTTTCTGCTAAATTTTTAATATATTTTCGCTTTCTATGTTTTAATTATTTATTTTTTATTTTTTTGTACTTATTATTGATTTTAATTCTATTATTTTTCTATCAATATAATTATTTATGTTCATATATCTTTCATATATACGTTTTTAGTTCTTTTAAACATAACATTTTTTATTACATTTTGTTTTGTGGTTAACTTAATATATTTTTATCATGTATATATATATGTAAAGCGCCTTAGAGTGATTTTATTGTTATATAGGGCGCTATAGAAATTTTTACTATTATTATTATTATTATTATTATTATTATATAAGATCAACAACTACTACAATAACATGCATTCACAATCACACGTTTTAAAATTACAGTCGTATTGGTACCGTTATTGTAATGAATTGAAAATAAATGGTGGCGAAATTCATATGCACTTGCAATGATTAAAAATGATAGTACGATGTTTATTGTCATGACTTGAGAGATATTGCAATGTAAAATATACGTAGACTCAATGTGCAATACATTGTGTATTTATGGCTTTTGCCTTATGTTAAATTATTGTCTGAACGATCGCGACTATTGTATAATTTGAGATGGTCAGATACAATATTTTTACTTTCAAACTGATGTACAGTCGAACTTCGTTGTGTCGAAGTCGAAGAGACCGTACGAAAGTATTCGACTCATCTGAGGTTCGATTCATCCGAGGTCGAGTGTGACGTCATATGTTTGAAATGTATGAAATACCAATATGTGATTTCTGTAAACTAGATACATGTTTATTGATCATTGTGCTTTTTTCGATATGATAATATATGATTGTGTATATATGTTCCGTATTTTGTCTTTTATTTTGAGTGTAGACGCCATCTAATTATTTATCGAGTTGACCTCTATAGTCATCCGATGACCATATAAGCGATGTAAACATAAATATAGATGTAAATAGATTAAGCAAACACGTGCCGTTGAATTATTCTAGGTCTATCTAATTTCATATTACAGATGAAAAATAAATGTTTATCATCGTTTTTACCTGTAATAGAATGTTTATTGGTGGATCGAATCAGTCAATCAAATGATTTACCTTGGTTTTACTTTCAATGTTGACATTCTCTCCTTTAAAAAACTTTACACATACAATTCACGTGTTATCCATCTCAAGCTAAGGGGTTAAATTAAAGTTCACATGAATACGGATTCAATGAGGTCGAAGTATTCACTTGCAAGTGAATAACTCATAATCAATGTTTTTTGATTATTTTGACACAATTGAACATTATTGGCTACTAAAAAGGAATTATTATTTCACTATTTGTATTTCATTACTGATTGAGCAAAAAAAATTAAATATATTAGGTTTTTGATATATCTCGTAGCTAGTGCCCCTTTAAATAATGTGAACAGTGTTCATAGATTAAAAAGGCGGACTCATAATTAAGAGATAACTGTATTGTATTTGGAGCTTTGAGGACGTCCATCGGTAGTTTTACTGTCGTAAATTTAGTTTACCTGGCGACGCGAAGCGGAGACAGATAAACGGGTATTTGCGACAGTTAAACTATCGATGGACGTCCGCAAAGCTTCAAATACAATACAGTTATCTCTATTCTAATGCAAAACAAGTTCATAATAAAATTTCAATCATTATTTCAGTGTAAAATCTCCATTAAAAAAAATTCCACGAAAAGATGTTATCTTCTTTGGGCCCTACTCTTGGTGACGTCATAGGAACGTACCAAAAATTATAATGTAAGCTAAGCCTTCTACATGAATAATTCTTTAAAGCACATTCATAATAACACGATATTAGATATGAACTATACGCTGAATACTATGTTAGGGATTTATTTGCTTTGCCGAAAATACAGATCTGTTCAGTCAATTTTTCAGGTTTTTCTAAAAAAAAAATCTTTTCATTAAACGCAACTTTACACACACGTATTAAGATATCTAAATTGACCGCGCAAGAAATATCTCACATTTGACAATATATTAATTATACATACAGTCCATCCTCCACCATCAGTGGTCATATCACAGTAAGCTTGGATTCCATTGACATTGTTAGGGTATATGGTATAAACTCCACTTTTCACTTTGTTCCCTCTCATAAAGCTGCAGTCTTTTAAATTTAGGGGAGCATATGTATCTGGAAAAAAAAGTTTATTCACAGTGAGTTTCTTACCGTTTACAATTTACTTTTGTTCTTGCTGTCCCTACAATTTGATATGTAAATTATATTTATTTACTTTTGCATCCTTATTTACCTAATTTTGCATCATACCGGGAATGAGAAGAGAAAATATAGATATTTTGATTTATATATGTTAACCTTTTTGAGAAAATGTCTTGAAATAATCTTACAAAAATTTCAATTATCAATATCTTTAAAAAATCAATAAACCAAAGCAAATTCACTATAGGCGAATCGTATTTGCAAAATGAATCGGCAATCGGCTGACAGATACAGACGATCGTTCAAACTACAACTATCGTTGATCGTATTTTCTGCGATATCGTTAAATATCAGTCGTAAGTCACAACGTGAACAAGGGTTTCGATTCTGTCAATTGGCTGATATTTTATTGTATCGATACCTACAGAATCCGATAATCTGTTAATCGTAATATTTTGATCTTTGCCACTTTCCGAAGGGAGTTTAACGCTTGAAGTTAATAAACTTAATAACGTCTCCTCACACATTACTACGTCGATTAGAAATTATCCTGAAGATAAAACATCTCAAAGCTGTGATACGAGGACTGTAGAGCCACTGAGCAGGGTTGTAAAGCAAAAATGGACGAAAGATAATTTCTAACTTACAAGTGATAAATATCTTTTGATAAAGACTCATCATCGAAATGTGTGTTGACAACTTAGACTTTTGAAGATACCTATAGCCAGAAAAAAATCATTAAGTCGAACATCCTGAAGATCCCTCATTTAAAGATTTTTTTTGTCAATTAATTTTATGAGGTCAAGACAAAAAGGGACATAATCGTTTCGTACACCCGGAAGTTAAAATCACATACTTTTCAGTCAGTCTTGTTTCAACATATCAAGTATCTCTATATTTAACTGAATTGGACACGATAAACTCTACTTAACATTAAGATTCATATGGGCCTTGTAGCTTATTTTATTTATATTTACAGACAAACCTTTGCATACATTTTGAAATGTGTTTACGAATCACGTGACCTAGTAAAATAAAATCCAATTCAATTTCTGTTTAAGACATTTAGCAATTCATGCAATTGAACTGATTTTTTCTGTTCTCTATTTATGGTCCCTGCAGAAGACGTTAAAATGAATTAAGATAGTGTTCAGTTGTCTGATTCGGCTAGGTGACATATAGTTTTGAATGGCTTCCATGAAGGGGTGTTGAGAAAAGAAGCCAAAAGTATGTTGTAAAAACGAAAGTCGTCCACATAATAAAACTTTTCCTATTAAAATTCTAGCTGCGATTTAGACGTAAACAATCATCGATCATTTAATATAACTAATTATTTATATAACCTTGACGATAGTTACTATTTGGCAATAATCTTCTAACCTAACTATATAAAAAAAGGGCAAAGCCTTTTTTGTGGGGGAGATGGCAGGAAATTATGTTAAGTATTTTTTTTCGTAAGGTCACTTGTCTACAAGTTCAGAGTGTTTCAAACGGTAAATTTGCTGAAAATGATGTTATTGTAAATCAAGGTATATCATTGTAAACAACTTTATGTTTGCTACCAGTGTTGGAGTAATGCATTATGTGAACTTTGCCCTTAACTGTTACTTGTCTCGTTACAATGACTAACATTACTGTTACATATTCAATATAAAAATCAAAGTAATTTACTATTTATTTAGAAACTTCCTTCCATAATATTACCAATTCAAACAAAATCATATCTATTTCTATAAGGAGCAATTGTCTTAAAAGGGAAACAACTCCTAAACAGATCAATTGACAATATTGATAATATTAACTTTTTTGTAGATCTTACTTTGCTGAACATTATTGCTGTTTACAGTTTATATATATCTATAATAATATTCAAGATAATAAAAAATACCTACAAAATTATCTGAAAACTATCAATTTAGTGGCAGCAACCCAACAATGGGTTGTGCGATTCATCTGAAAATTTTAGGGCTGATAGATCTAGACCAATTTAATAATTTTATTACACAGATTTGCTCTCAAAGCTTTAGTTCTTGAGATATAAGCTAGAAACTGCATTTGACCCCTATGTTCTATTTTTAGTCATGGCGGCCATGTTTGTCGATGGATCAAAACGTCGGATACAATTAATATACTATATAGCATACAGAACATTCAGTTGAAGTTTGAAGATTTTTGAAAGAATTTACTACAGCGACGGATGCCAAGTGTTTGCATAAGCTCAAATTGGGCCCTCTGGGATCCGATTTAAAAAAAAAAAAAAAAAGAAATGTACACCACCATGTAATTTTGACTGGCATAATATATACTCCCAAAATTGGTTAAATTCAGTAAACCTAAATCATAAAATGTCATGGTGAATATCAGCTATCAAACTTATGGGTCTGGAAATACTATTTTAAGAATTGAACAGGACTGAAATCTTATTGCTTATTCGGGCTACGCTCGTAGGAAAAGAAGATCTTTACATTGTATTTGATTGGTGATATTAATACCAGAAAGGAAATAGCATATTTGTACTTTTTTAAATTTTGTTCTTGAGAATTTAGGGATGTAGGTATGAAATAATTTAAGTATAAAACTAATATTAACAAATTATTTGAACTAAATATTTTTTTCTTTCTCTACAAGGAGCTCAAAATAGACACTTGTAGAGATTTCATTCAAACACATTCACATTCAAACTTTTAGTTCTATAAACTTATAACAAAATTAAGAATGTGTTATCTGAATCAGGAACTTGATTTGTGTAGATATAAAAATACAAAAAAAAATACAAATTCTTCTTCCATTTCGAAAGAAATTAAAAGTAAGATAAATTTACAACCTGAATTGATTTTCGAAATACAGACCAAAAGAGTTTCAAAGTTACTTAAAAAAAAGCAACAATATATAGCCAATCTAACAAATTGGCGATCAGCACAAAGTCCATGTTCCTTTTTAACGCTGTCGCAGTAATGACATGACTGAATACACGAGATTCTTGATTAACAGATTGTTATAAAATTTCTATTTTGTTTGTCACAAGTAGTACATGTATTATATATATTTTACTAGTACAATAAAGATGTTTATATAAGATAAACATAGCATTTTCAACAATAAAGGAATAGTGACTTCTCTCTCTAGATGTGAAACTAAAAAGTAAAATAACAAAAATACTTAACTCCTAGTAAAAAGTCCCTCAAAAAATAACAAAATCAAAGCACAAACATCTCAAACGATAAAAACAGTTGCCATATTCCTTCTTGGAAAAGCAGTTTCATAATGTACAAAACGAAGAATTTAACATGGTTTTATATCTAGTTAAACCTCTTACCTGTATGACAGTCGCGTTAAACTCCATTATATTGACAACAATGTGTAAGCATAACAAAAACATAATAGGTAAAAAAGTAAAAATATTTCTGTACGGCAGTCAACATTGTGTTATTTTCTTAATCGCTATAAAACAACCATACCACTCTTCGAATAATACAAATAAATATGGAAACCAAATAACATTATTTCAAAAATCTAGCCTGTATGACTGAATTTGTCAACTGACATTCAACCTGGATGATTTATTTCAACGAATTAGACTTCAATTATGCACACCAAAATAAAACACGTGCCTTTCGAGAGAAATCAGCCAAAATACCCCGACGCCAAAATTTTCCAATTTACGGTATCAATATAAATCTGACGACATTGTTTGGAAAATGCCATATTCTCTGTGTGTTAATGGGACATTAGCTTTCAAATTAATGTTCTCCGATTTGACTCAAATTCACATATTCGACTTATAACATACTAAAACGTATATTCAAATTATAAAAAGAATAAAATATACAATTGACGATGCACGGAGTCGATGATATGTTTCAAGATTTTGTGTGCATTTTAGTCTGGACACCGTCTAATTAACCTTATAGGTTACCTAGTAAGACTGCTGACGGTCATATAACTAGATTTATGACTGTTGTTATCAAATCGTGTAATGTGTTTCAGTTTAAATTTGCCATTTGATCATGTTGATAAGGGACTATTCGTTTTGAATTTTCCTCGGAAATTGATATTTTATTTTTGTGATTTTAATTTTTGTTTGTAGGCATCGGTTTATAATCGTTTGTGGTCTGGTCTTGTCCACTATGTTTGCTTTTTCTCTGCTATTTTATCTATGTTATTTTGAAGAAAAAAGCATTAAATGACATTACCTTTGATTGTTTCCATTAATTTGGTTTTCCATTCGTTCAATTCCTTAGTTTGGGTTTGCAAGTAAGATTTAACTTCCACTGATTCATCTTTGATATTTCGCGATAAATTTGCTAACTGGGATTTCAAATCATTCGCAAGATCAGTTATTTGTTTATTGTTGGTGTCATGTGATACTTGAAGCTTGGCAGAATACTCTGCTAACATTTCTAATTTTAGGCTTTCCTGTTTTTGTTTAAATCCACTCAACAAATCTGTCATTTTCTCATTAAAGTTTGCTTCAGATGCATTTAGATCTTTATAAACTTCAGACATTTTTTCTTGTACCTTTCCTTCTTTGGCTTGAAGATTTTGAATAATATCTGATATTTTCATGTCATATCCTTCCTTCGTCTCCTTCATTTTAGACGAGTAATCCTCTAACATTGTTGTCTTTAAATTATTTTGTTCACTTTTTACCATGTTTTCAATATCCTTGGAAAATGTTGTTTGAATGTCATCTTTTATGTAAGATTTTAATTGTTTATTCATTGCAGAAATATCCAATTCTGCCACGAGTGGGGCCTTAAGTTCGTTTGACACTAGTGGCATTCGTATTTCCTGGCATTCTGAACTGGACTTTAAACAGGGGTTACCAACAACATTAGCAATCATGAATACAATAATTTGTAATCCAATTATTTTTTCCATACTGTAAATTTAAAGTCCGTTATTTCCTATTATATAACAAGAACAAAATACCTGTAGTTTCGGTTATAATACTGCCCTTCTTCAAAATATGAATAACAACGCAATTTATATGGTTTAGAGAGTTATGATTATAAACACTATAGTCTTTTCATATACACAGAATTTGAGCAACCACGTCAATTTTCTTATTCCAACTTAAATATTGCTGTGAACAACCTGGAAAAATGATATAGTGCCAGTCTGCGATCGTCATCAGTCATAATAACATACTGCCAATATGACTAATTAACTCCGGTAAGTCTTCTTTAATACAGAAAGGTGACAATCATAATTTACGTAATATAAGATATTATGCATTCCATTCTCAATGTTATGCATCTGTTGATCTTTCATGTATGTTACGTTTGTTTTTAGCGTATTAGTACCATCAACTGCAGCTGCGACCTGTTCTAACCTCTTTCATTTTTGTCTTTTCAGAACTTTCAGAATATTCTCTCATAGAATTGTTCAAAACAGTTGTAGACAAGTTTTAAATAAAACTTATTATAAATATCAGGATTAACATTATGTACACCATACGCACGTTTCGTCTACAAAAAACTCATCAGTAATGCTTGAATCGGAAAAGTTGAGGTTCTAAGTAAGAACTATCAGAAATAGTCAAATGGTAGAAATTTCGAAAAACATTACTTTGGAATAATTGACCGGATATGTTCCAGGGTAGAATTGCCTAAATCTGTTATAATATATCATAAGATATAACCACCATTATCTATTCTAGGGTATAGCAGTCTGTTAATGACGTAAATGTAAAGCAGTTCTCTGATCGTGATTTATAACATAGGCAGTTAACTAGCCTTTCATCTTGTAAGTCATATTTTAAAATATTCATGTACAAGGATTTAATAGTGAAAACATTTAGTCTTGAGTATATTAGTTCTTGTATATCTCTTTTTTTTAATGATTATTTGATTATTAAGCCAAATATTTCATGATTATTTGATTACCTAGGACTGTATTTTTAGTTTATGATTATTTGATTACTAAAGATAAGCAAATATTTAATGATCATGTGATTATATTGGCAAAAAAATGGTGATTATGTGATTACTAGGACCCCCCCATGAGGGGCCTCACTTATTGCAGGTGAAATATTTGGATAACATTTTATTGGTATTGTTTTTGTATCCTACTTAAATTTACATATTAAATCAAATGGTATGATACCTTATGAGGTGTATAGTAGTATTATATAGTAATTTTTACATTTGCTAATATTTACAAAAAATATCCGAAAAATTATAATAATAAAAATCTGAATATGAAATGAACTATTCTAATGTGAAAAATAACAAGGAGATCATAAAATAGGATAAAAAGAAAAATGAAATAAGATTAAAAAAAAAATGAAATGAGATACTTAAACAAAGTAGTATTAATCATGTGTTAATGTTTTTATTAATATTTGGGATTCAAGCTTCCCTTTTGGTCAGACAAAGGCCTGAACACACCTTCGCAAATATTTATAGGTCGACGATAAAATTTGAAAAAATGAAGATTGCTTTTGGGCCGCATGGAATCCACTTAAACCACTGGCAATTTTAACAACAAAACTGAAGTGGAAGCAGTTCATGCTCCGGTGGTTGCATCCGTTGTTATCACTCACTCTTTTAAATGAGAGTGGGAAAATAAACATAGAAATAAGAAGCTGAGGTATGAATGCCAGTGAGATAACTCTCCATACAAGTCACAATGTGTAAAAAGTAAACAATTCTCGGTTAAAGTACGGCTTTTGAACATTGGACATTTTCTCAAATCGAACAGCATGATATAAAGGGCAGCCAAATTACTAGTGTAAAACAATTCAAACAGGAAAATGATAATCTATTAAAAAAGAGAAAAAAAACGAGTAAAAGAGGGACGAAAGATACCAAAGGGACAATCACACTCATAAATCGAAAATAAACTGACAACGCCATGGCTAAAAATGAAAAATACAAACAGACAAACAATAGTACACATGACACAACATAGAAAACTAAAGAATAAGCAACACGAACCCCACCAAAAACTAGGGGTGATCTCAGGTGCTCCGGAAGGGTAAGCAGATCCTGCTCCACGTATGGCACCTGTCATGTTGCTTATGTGATGACAAATCCGGTAAATAGTCTAATTTGGTAGGTCACATTCATGAAAGGGAAGGGGATTGTAGTTACGACGTAAGGAACATATCCGATATCATTTATGAAACGGTTATTCCATAACGGTCAACCACCTCATGATGGCGTCCGTAAAATTTACGAAGGGATGATTTCAACTTCACCATGGAACTCTTGGTTTAATAGTTTCCTTGTGAGCAGCAACCCTCTATCAAGAAAATCATGATGGGAAATGGAAACACGGGAATATCGTATCAATTGGGAGATATATACCCCGTATGTAGGTGCTGCTGAAATGTTGCTACTTAGAAATGGAAAGTTCACAATTGGAAAACTGAAATCATCTTTTTTGTCGTAAAGTTTTGTTTTCAACCGACCCTCATTGTCAATATTTAGATGTAAGTCAAGATATGAGGCCGACTTAACTGTATCTGTAGTATCCTTTATCACTAGTTCGATGGGATAGATGCGTTCCCTATAGTCACCAAATTTTGAATTATTTAGTGAAAGAACATTATCTATATAGCGGAAAGTAGAGTTACAGGATATCGCTAACTACTTATCTTTCTTCCTACGAAGTTCCTGTATGAAGTTAGCCTCATGGTAACACGTGGCAAAATCAAGAGCTCAATCACATCAAGCGAATGGATAACAACTGTCATATTCCTGATTTTGAACAGGCATTTTTTTTATGTAGAAAATGGTTGATAAACCTGGTTTTAAAGCTAGCTGAACCTCTCATGTGTATGACAGTCGCATCAACTTCCATCATATTGACAACTTTGTGTGAACAAAACAAACAGACATAATAGGTAAAAATGTCAAAAATGTGGGTACAGCAGTCAACATTTTGTTATAATCTCAATCACTATAAAAAAAAAATGTAACAAATCACAAAATGGCATTTAGACCCTGCATATTAGCAAACACTGAAGACAAGAATACACAAATTAACCAAAGTACAGTAACACAATAACGAGAAGTACAGAGCCAAGTCATATATGTATCAAAGTAACACAAAAAGTCATATATACAAAGCACATAAGCAAAATAATGAGACAAGAATAATATATATCAACGAAACACAAAAATGCATATAGATGAAGCTAATTAGTCAAATAAAAGACCACATTAAACCATGACATTAACAAACAACAACTACTGAATTACAGGTTCCAGACTTATATTAGGACAGGTGTAAAACAATGCAGCATTTAAACCAAAAACAATATTTGACAAAATGTCTCATAACGGTGAAACATTTCATATTGCCTTTTAAAAAAATCTTTCCTTTTTTTTTTATCATTGGTTCCATAAATAGAATCCTCGTTGTCCCTGTTCTTGCACTTTTGCCTGTTATTTCTGTTTGTTTTGTTTACACATTTCAAATATATTAACACATTTATTTGACTGACTCATACAAGTGAGGATTTAGAGTAGCTAAAGAACCTGGTTCAATCCACAATTATTTACATATTAAGAAAATGTATGTACCAAGTCAGAAATATGGCAGTTGTTATCCATTCGTTTGATGTGTTTGGGCTTTTGATTTTGCCGTTTGATTAGGGACTTTTCATTTTGCAGTTTGATTAGGGACTTTCTATTTTGAATTTAAGGGGAAATGTTCTCGACTTTAAAAGTATTTTACCTGAAAAGTTCATCAAATGTGTTATAGGATATCAATATCTAGTATCAGTGGGAGAAATAAAGGGCCTGTATATTTTTGCCTTGTCGAGTTCAACTTATCAGCGGGTATTTGCTTGCACAAAAAGACAGGTACAAAAATGTAGCTGTACACAGTAACTGTTTACTGTCATGGGATATCCGAATTATTTCCCACTGGTTGTCATGGTTCGTATGTTGGATGAGTTTATTTACTACCACTGGGTCGATGCCGCTGCTGGTGGAGTTTTAATTCCCCGAGGGTATCACCAGCCTAGTAGTCAGCACAGAAGTGCTGACATGAATTATCATTTATATGATAATATCTATAAATTAAAATTGAGAATGGAAATGGGGAATGTGTCAAAAAGACAACAACCCGACCGTAGAACAGACAACAGCAGAAGGACACCAATAGGTCTTTAACCGTTTACAAAATTTGTAAAACTTTGAAAAACTAAGGCTGTTCTACCTCAGAAATAGATTACCTTACCTGTATTTGGTAAAACTTTTAGGAATTTTGGTCATCAATGCTCTTCAACTTCGTATTTTATTTGGCCTTTTTAACTTTTTGAATTCGAACGTCACTGATGAGTTTTTTGTAGACGAAACGCGCGTCTGGCGTAAATGCAATATTAAATCTTTGTATCTTTGATGAGTTTATTTGCTTAGACTTCTTTTTTGTATTCTGAACAGCGTTTCGTCTGTATAATTTTCCATAATGTTGTCCTTTCAAAAGACCAGACGATACTTTAAGGTATTCCCCTTCGACGCAAAAGGTGACGTCATTCAAAAATATACACTTCTAAGTAAAACAGTTTAATATTATCATTAATGATCGAAGAACAGCGTGTAATGTCCACTGCGTTGCACATATCTTATCTGTACAAGGGCAATATTTGTTTTTGTCTTTATTTAAAACTATTAAAAATTATCTTGTTGAATTGAAGTCTTGAGAGCGATTCACGATACATTTGATATCAAATATTTCCAAGAGAAAGCAGGCCTATACATCAACACACATAAAACAAAATCAATAAGGCTAAATACAAACCAGAAAGATTTTCTTAAGATCGACGACTCTACTGTTGAAGATGAACAACAATTTACTTACATTGGAAGTATTGTCAGTTTATCTTACCTCCTATACATTTCTAGGAATATGATTGGTTAAAAGCGTCCTCGCGGAGACCGTGTATATTTGATATTAGGTTAGTAGGGAGGCGGGGCTTATTTTATACACGGTTAGTAGTGGTGTTACATCCCTTTATATTCCTTATTAGGTAAAAGGGAAGCGGGGCTTATTTTATACACGGTTAGTAGTTGTGTTACTTCCCTTTATAAAAACAAAACGGTTCTGAGAAACTTTTTTTAAAGGTTTCAACAGACGAAGAAATTGATGATTAAGATGAAAAAATATGCATAAACGCATTTAAAACTAAGATGTTGTTATTGTTGGCATCTGTTTTTGTAGGATCAATGGAAGTAGCTAGTTTCTTAATGCTAACAGTATCGAAGACTTGCTAATTTTGATAGGTCACTAGTCTAAACATGATAAGATAGTCGGTAAGATAAATTCGTTACATAGTGTGTTAGTGACGTAATGCGGTATATATGGGTCAGTAAATTCCATATTGGGATTCGAGCTTCGCTCTCACCCCATATGGAATTTACTGACCCCATATATACCGTATTAGGTCACTAGCACAATATGTAACTAATAATATCTGGAGGCACAGACGAAGACATATCGGCGAGAAAAAAGAAAGCAAAACATGTATTTCCCATGCTTAAACCTGTTTGGAGGAGTAATGCTTTAAGAACAAAGCACAAAGTTAAGGATATTTACCACCAATGTCAAATCGATACTCTTAATATACCGATCAAAAACCTAAAGAAAAACAGCTGCATCCATCAAATCTATCCAAACGTTTGTCAATAAATGTTTGAGAAACATCCTCAACATCACATGGCCAAACAAAATATATAACAATCAGTTATGGAGAAAAACCAAACAAGAGCAAACATCTCAGATAATAAGAACAAGAAAGTGGAAGTGGATCGGGCATACCCTCAGAAAAAAAGACTCAAACATAACCAAGCAAGCCCTAGATTGGAACCCCCAAGGAAATCGAAAAAGGGGGAAGCCAAAAAAACCTAGCGCAGGGGACCAACAACTGAGCTGAGCAAAACTGGGAAGACCTGGAAAGAGACAAAACGAACAGCTTTGGACAGGGAAAAATGGAAAGAAACTGTGGTCGCCCTATGTCCCCGTTGGGACGAAGTGGATTAAGCCAAGTAAGTCATTTCCAAGGGACATAACTAATTGACAAATGTTGACCGGCACTTATATAATTTACAAAATTAGCAGAGACATTGCTCATATAGACCAATTACATATATATATATAAGTTTCATAAAAAAAAAATTGCAATAATAGTTCACATGAGAACGCTGACGATGCAGTTTTTCATACAATGAATGTTTCGAAGGGGAACAATTCTTTAAAAAATAGTTTAGTGGCACTGATTTTCGATCTGTGTGTACCATTGCTATAAAAATGTAGCTACAATTATATATGTAAGAGATATAACAAGACCGGACGGAAAGATGAGCGAGCTGTATTTGTATACCATCACAACGCGTCGAGCTGGGGACGATAAAAACTTACTGTGAGTTAATAAAAAAGTACACAGTATTATCCAACTAACTAAGAAGTGAACGATAATGCATGATTCAAAGCTTCGTGTATAAAATGAACTTTATTCGCCAAACTTTGACCTATAATAGTTTACTTTTTACAAATTTTGACTTCGGTGGAGAGTTCTCTCATTGGCACTTATATACAACATCTACTCGTATCGATGAAGAATATGTAGCCATTCACTTAGCTTGATTGATTACAATCCATAATACGGTTAGTTACAAAAGAGTTGTTTATATCACATAACTTTCGTAGTTATACATTTATTACAGCAGATGCGGCATACGCACGTAAATGCTAAAATAGATTTCATAATAATTGTAGATGACATATAGAAAGCATTACTTTCATCTAATTTTCAGTGAGATAAGTTATGCAATATCGTGGTATACATGTTCGAGACATTGCTGGCATAAACCTGAAGAATAAGTTTCAATAAAGAATCTGGCAAGAATAATACACATTGGAGTGCTAACGATGCATTTTCCAATATAATTTATGTTTCCAAGGGCTATAACTCTTTTGAAAATATTCATTTCATCTTATTTTGGTGTGATGAGTTATGATATATATATATATCGTAGTATGTAATTGCGTGACATATTTTTAGAAGTAATTTAAAAAAGACATTTCATATATGCATTTGTTTTACACTTAATCTAGTAGTTTTTATGGGCCCTTTGGGTTGCACTTTGTAAATACAGCTGTTTCTCAAAAGACGCCTCTTTTGGGGAGATCTTGAATATTCAAAGAAAATTAATTTTGTTTACATACTGGTTCCCAGTTATGCTCTCTGTGTTCCATCTCACAGAGACATAACTTGGGAATGTTACCAGTAAATATACATGTGCATATTGTTTACATTGAAATCTGTGGTAACCTTTCATTCGAGGTAGGGGTAGTTAAGAAACTTAGTGTTAGTTTAAACTCTGAGAAGTTCAGGGCATATAAACGTTGAAAATATGCCGCACAGCCCTATATTTTGACCTTTGAACAAAATTGTGGTGCATATGAACTTTCAATTCTAGGATAGGATTTTTTTTTAAACTTCATAGTAAAAGTGGTACAGTTTTAGTCGTAAAAGGAGTTTCTATGGTAAACTGCATTGTCAATATTTACAGAAATGCAACCTTTATAGCTTTCTGTTCGGTGTGAGACTAGGCTCCGTGTTTAAGACCGTACCTTGACCTATAATGGTTTACTTTTATTAATTGTAACTTGGATGGAGAGCTGTCTCATTTGCACTTATACCACATCAGCTTATATTTGATACGGTGCATTACTCAAATTATGCAATTTTGATGGTTATAAATATGAAAATGCTACAGCTCTTAATGTTTTGAATTGGAAACATATTTAAAATTTATTTATATATGCGGGATAAAGTAATTTCAATTTCGAACATATTAATATATAAAACTTCTTCACGATTTTTGTACTTTTCAGCAGAAACTATTCCAAAGTTAACTGGTACTTAGTATACTTTTCAACATACTTTTTTAATGTGTGTACTGTTGTGCGTTTGTTTTTTTCTACATTGGCTAGAGGTATAGGGGGAGGGTTGAAATCTTAAAGAAACATGTTTAACCCCGCTGCATTTTTGCGCCTTTCCCAAGTCAGGAGCATCTGGCCTTTGCTAGTCTTGTATCATTTTATTTTCTTGTGTATAATTCGGAGTTAAGTATGACGTCCATTATCACTGAACTAGTACACATATTTGTTTAGGGGATAGCTGAAGGACGCCTCCTAGTGCGGGAGTTTCTCGCTGCATTGAAGACCCATTAGTAACCTTTATCTGTTGTCTTCTATATGGTCGGGTTATTGTCTCTTAGACACATTCCCCATTTCCATTCTCAATTTTATTCAAAACGATGAACGGAATATCATTAAACTAAATTCAAAGCGAGAGAATTGAAAGAACAATCTGCAAAAAGTTTTAGATTTGAAAAATTAAACAGTTGTTTATAGAATATAATTTTCACCAGGCTTCAACTTATGAAGTAAATAATATTTTGAATCAGCGACACAGAAAACTAGACAGAATACTAGGCTTATTCTTTTGTGGTTTACGAGTACTAAAATCAGATACGCGTAAATACAATGGAGATAACCAGCTTATAACTCAACCCTAATGATATGGACATCCTCTGGCTTTTCCCAGAAGCTGTATACATATATTATTATATTGTTAATCAATGGGTATTTTCATATTTGCCTTGTTATATACAATGTAGCTCTGTGGCACCGTTAAAGTCCACAATTCCTCTAAAGTCCACAACAAATTTCCGCTAAAGTCCACAACGCCGCTAAAGTCCACAAACTTTCCGCTAAAGTCCACAAAATTACCTCCGCTAAAGTCCACAAGAAAACGCCGATAAAGTCCACAATAACAAGTTACGCTAAAGTCCACAAAAAAGCACCGTTAAAGTCCACACCAATTTTTTTATTGTTAAAAACATAATATTCGTTATTTTTATCCCGTTAGTACAATACAAAGCATTGGCCTTTCTTCTCGGTAGTATTTTTTTTTATCAGTTTGATACATGAAAAAAGTACAGTATCGGTATATGATTTTGTTTTATCAATTTTGATCTTGATGGCCAATTTGGACATCATTTCTAAAAAGTTTGTAAATTCGTTATTTATTATTATTGCATTCATCAAGTAATTTTTTTCTCATATTCTTTGCATATAATCACTTTTTGACATAATTAATGTACAAAGCAAATGTGCCTCCTAATCTATAACATTTGAACGGCATGCAACAATCTTGATTATATCATTAAACAAAAAAAAATACTAAGTTTATGAATTCCCAAAGGTCTCCTGTCTCAAAACTTTTAACCAACGTTTAACGTTATTAATTTCTGTTATGATTTTCAGAACGGAAAAATGAAGCCAGTATGATGAATTCCAAATAAAAAAGAAAATATTCTATGCTTTAAGTTATATTTTTATCGATTAGTATCAGATATCGATGCGTTGAATGGGTTTCTACCAAAATGTCACAACAAAACCTGATTTGATCGATATAGGAAGGTGTGGTATGAGTCACAGTGCCAATAAGACAACTCTCTATCCAAGTTAAAATTTATAAAAGACCATTATAGGTCAAGGTACGGCCTTCAACACGGAACCTTCTTACACGGAACAGCCAGCTATAAAAGTCCCCAACAATTACAAGTGTAAAACCATTCAAAAGGAAAAACCAATGCCCATAAATGGGGCTTAAGAAAATATACATACACTAGTTGTTTATCTTGGTAAAGTGTTTTAATCACATGTAAAATTACTCACAAGATTAATTTCTATAAACTCACAAAACGCTAAATCTGTTCTACAATATTAAACCAATAAAATTGTATTGAAAAGAACAGAAACATTCTTTGATATTATATAATTCGTAAAAGTTTCAGCTTAAAACTTCATACTAGTCTTCCATTTAGCCTTTTCAAAATACTAAAAAAAGTATCTTTAAAAGAAAATAAAGAAACGAAATTAACTCTGAAAGCGATACCGTGAACTTTGATGTGACGTACATTTTATCAATCAATATGACTATGGGATAGTTCAACAATTGTTGGTGTTCGGGATCAATGCAAGATGAACGTTCCTATCGCCTTTATTCTATATCCACATCCTGTCTTTATCCTATATCCACACCCTCCAATGCTCATAGACACTTATTTTTATTAGTTCTGGATTTCTCAACACACAAATACGTCGGCAAGTTTTTTTTTATTTGGTCATACTTTTCTTCGGTTAGTTTTGTTTTTCATTTTTGGTGTAAATCAAATTTTTGGATAAGATATAAACTTTGTGTTATATCATCAGAAATTGAGAATTAACGCTTCAAAATAGATAAATTACCAAATAACAAATAAACCTATGAGAGGTCTGCTTCTATTGGTACTAATTTTGATTAAAATCTTACATGAAATAATTCCTAAATATTTGTTATGAAAAATATCCGTAGATTTCATGATTTATATAACAACTAATTATAGGTGACAAATACTTCTGACCATTTAACTTTACTGGCTTATCGGTTTTTGAAGTACAACGTTCCTAAATGTTCTTAAAACTTATCTTCCAAAATATACATGTATGTACTTCCATAACTTCAATTGCAATTTGAGCATTTGAACTTAATTTCATACTAAAAAATGTAGCGTCACTTTTTAGCTCACCTGGCCCGAAGGTCAATCATCATAAGAGTATATAGTTTTAAAAATGTGTCCGATGACCCTGCCCGCGAACGAAGATGGCAGACATGGCTAAAAATGGTACATAGGGTAAAATCATTTTTTGGTTTATATCTCTGAAACTGAAGCATTTAGAGCAAATCTGTCGGTGGTTTAGATATATCTGCCCTGAAATTTTCAGACAACCAGTTGTTGGGTTGCTGTCCCTGAGGTCTTTGCTAATATCTTAGATATTATTATAGTATCTAAATATAAATGATATCTTATACTATAAATTATGATTTTAACCTTATTTTACATGATTTCCAAAGGATCAGTAAATACAGGTGAGCGACACAGGCTCTTTAGAGACTCTAGTTTATTTGATTAAAGTTTTTATTTCATTTTCTGACTCTTGATAAATTTGACAAATGCACATGTATGGTCGACCTCATACTAGACCATACGAGTATACTCATACGGTACGAGTATACGTTCAGGTATACTTATATGGTCCACATTGTACGCGTAAGGGTTCAAATCAGATACACTCATATTGTCTGGAACATATATATATATATACATGTAGCATTGTTGAAAAAAACCTTATACTTGTACTCCTCATGGATAATACATAATACAGAACCACATCCGCGTACAATTTATTCAATTCATCTTTCATTCTGAAACAAATTCATTTCCTTTTTGAAAACAAAACAAACAGTTGTTTATAATGTCTGTGTCATTTTGGTCTCTTGTGGACAGTTGTCTCATTGGCAATCATACCATATCTTCTTTTTTATATGCAAACCAAAGAGTGATGGAAATTTGCTGAGCACCACAAAATGCATGAATGTGTGGTATTCTTTATCATTATTTTGATTTCAAAAAAGAACATGATGGATCCAAGTCTATTTTTGAGATTTACGGACCGTTTTGGCTGCTGTGGAACCTAACAGACACTGAATGGAAATCTTACTTATGTTTTATAGATATTGCAAAGGATATTTAAATATCAAATATAGGCTCCAAATTATGTCTCCAGCATATACATAAAGAGAACGCTATGTTGGAGTTTCTTGTGGATGAACAAATATTTACTAAAGAATAAAAAGAGTATAATAGTTAGATAACTTTTCAGAAATGTTGTCTGTTTGATTGATAGAAAATCGCATAAAAATCGATAAAGCAAATACTATAATTTTTTCATTCATCAGAATAGAATTTATGCTGACAAGAGATACTGTCTAAGAACAAAAGTCCGTGTTTTTAATTAGATCTATAATATCGGGTGTAAAAAACAGAAAATTGTCTTTTGATAATGAAAAAAAAATGTTTGGACTTTAACGGTGCGTTTTTGTGGACTTTAGCGGAACTTGTTGTTGTGGACTTTAACGGTGTTTTCTTGTGGACTTTAGCGGAGGTTATTTTGTGGACTTTAGCGGAAATTTTGTGGACTTTAGCGGCGTTGTGGACTTTAGTGGAAAATTGTTGTGGACTTTAGAGGAATTGTGGACTTTAACGGTGCCACTGTTGTGGACTTTAGAGGAATTGTGGACTTTAACGGTGCCACATAGCTCATTGCAATGAGTTCATGGTCTGTTATAATGGTTGAGGATGTCTTTAATGGCACGAGGCAATGATGGGAGACATTACAGCTTCCGAGACCATTAATTACTGACCGAGAACGAAAATCCGTAATAGCTATGTTTATTTGTAATGCCTCTTTGTTTTTCATAATGGCCCTGTTTTTTATCATAATGGTCAAGTTTATTCATAATGGCTCGGGTTTTTTTTTTCGTGATTGCCCTTTGATTTTCATAAAGGACCTGTTTTTTTTTATAATGGCCTTGTTTTTAACCCATTGTTCCTGTATCAATGCCCTATTAGTCAGCAATAAACAGTTTTGCTTTTTATAATCAAGAGGAAACTCCATACATACATGTACATGTAATGCACTAAACCAGTTAATTAAAATGGATGATCTGTTTGACCCTTCAACGATTTTCATTCTACCAATGTTTTATTTCAAAACTAAGCACATCGACATATATATTAATTTGACCGTTATTTTAATGGTTATTAGATATGAAAGATGTGGTATGAGTGCCAATGAGACAACTCTCCATCCAAATAACAATTTATAAAAGTAAACCATTATAGATCAAGGTACGGTCTCCAACACGGAGCATTGGCTCACACCGAACAACAAGCTATAAAGGGCCCCAACATTACTAGTGTAAAAACATTCGAACGGGAAAAAAGGTCTAATCTATATAAAAACGAGAAACGAGAAACACGTATAAATTACATAAACAAACGACAACTACTGTACAACTGATTCCTGACTTAGGACAGGTGCAAACATTTGCAGCGGGATTAAACGTTTTAATGATACCAAACCTTATCCCTTTTTCTGAGACAATAGTATAACTTTACAACATAGAAAAATAGTATAATAGTATAAAAGTTATCAGTTAGGAAAACGCTGATTGATAGTCAGAGAATATCAGGATTGACGTCTTTTGAATGGTAGCAGTATACAGACTATTTTTTTATGTTTTTATGGGTACATAAAAAATGTACGTAGAAGACTTTTTTGTATTCATTGCGCATAGGGCTATAATATAAAATATAAGACATAATAATAAAAACAAAGGTTGAATGAATAACAATGAGACAAGTTGAACTCTCTACCAGAGACATATTAACATAGAAAAGTTTACAACAATAGGTCTATGTTGTAACGAATGAAATGAAAATGATGCACTTTGCAATTATTTTAGAAAAGAATAAACAGCATTTTTATGAAATTATACAATGAACATTTCATAAAGTCAAATTGAATTATTCGCCAATGAGCAAATCTATATACCAATATATGCTATAATTATAAGTTCTCCTTATTCCGAATAAAAACTGTGACAAGGTCAAATATTTATGACTGACAGTTATTTAAATTAAATCAAATCTAATCAATTGAAAGACAAATTTATAAGTAGATAACACATATTGGTTATAAATATGTTCCTTATAAGTTATACCTATGTTTAGATAACACAATATATTTAGTACAATAATGACATACTTATTTATAAGCTTAAATTCATATATGTGATGAATTCTAATTATTTTCAGAAATCTTATATACATATGTGATGAATTCTGATTATTCTCAGAAATTACCTCAGTCTTTTTTATGTGGTCTTTTCATAATAGACTTTCACTTGAACAGGATTTGATAAGACCTCGAGTGACACATATATATTAATACACGATAATGCCTTTCAAGGTTTTTAAGTAACGTAAGCATTCATCAAATATACAACCAAATTATACGCTTGACATTACATACTAAAAAGGAGGTTACTATAATGATAATAGATCATTTTAGATGTAACTAACATGTGTATTGTGTATTTTGAAAATGATGAGGAAAGCTAAATAAAAATGAAAAGGTAAGGCATTTTAAAATAAATAAACAAAACACTACTTTACACGAGTCGCATTGTACCGAACGAAATGCGAAATTCTAAATATGCTTTTTAATAGGTCGAAACCGTTTATACTATTAATGCTGTTTATTAACAGGCCATAAGCTCATGACAGTACATCGTCAGCATATATAACAAACAAGTAGACAAATATCTTAGTAAGCAATGAACTTTGATGTATAATCGCAATCATATAACATCTACTTTAATTTGAAATCAGGAAACTGTATTTGATAGGAAATATAATCATTTTAATGAAATGTAACCCCAAAACGGTCAAAACAGTTTGCAAGATTGTGTTCATGTGTCACCTGTAAGGAATACTGCTGGATAACTAACATTAATTCGGTTCAAAGCTCAGCTGATCTTGTTTTGTAAACCGGAATGCAGAGTCTGACTATTAAGCTTATTGTTTTGACGGGTAATGTTGAATCGGACTTGTAAATTTGTATTTAATGATTGATGTAAGGTGATTAAACTATAGCAACGTTTTATGCACGCGTATCTAAGTTTAAACACTATTGCCGTACCCCCTTTCTGTTTTTTTATTATCCTCAATCGCTGGTCAAACTATAGTTTCGAATAAAGGTTATTCAAATTTTCTTAAATATGTATTATCATACAATCATTTATTTGACCTTCAGTTAAACAGTATACTGAGTGAACTCCGTTTCACCTTGTTTGATTTTTCAAATGAATGACGAAACTGACGTATTTTAACAAATCAAATTCCTTTATTATACAGTCAATAGTTTTAAAACAAATTAGTTTGAATTATCTAAATGTCAAAGATTGTATCCCCCTTTGAATATATATAACTTAGTTCAAAATATTATATAATTTTGCTTAAATTGGGTAATTATAGATTACGTATCTATACATTTGAAGAACCGAATTAATTGGTGGCTGCTTAATGTCCAGCGGGAAATATTACATGCAAATATAATTCTCATGAAATTTGAAAATGCATGTACCTTGTTTTGCACTAAAACGATAAAAGGTTTCAAACTTGCAAGTTATATTAGGTAGTAGTTTACATCTCGGACAAATTCTTGCTTTCTGTTTTTTTTTTTTTTCAAACTGACAAGTCTTAAGCTTACTTTGAAAAGACGGGTGATCAGATCGACCACTGGAAGTCGATGCGAGATCGCTACCACGAGCGAAATTTGTTTGAAATTGACAGAAAAAAGTGCATAGTTTTCAGAATCAAGTGCTAAGCTTTACTCACAATATTATTGGTTAAGACGGGATCACACATTCACGATTTTTACTGATGTCCTTGACAGGACCATTCCCGATTAAAATTTATTAAAAGTTTGATCAAGATCCTGTGAATCGTGGATGGAAATTAAAACTTTAATTAAAATTTGTAAAAGAAATAATTTAATCACGACAAGAATCAGATATTATTCAGGAATTAAGGGTCAATATTCAACCGTTTCCAAGAGAATTTATCCCGATAATCCCGTTCTAAATCCGCTTCTAATCCGATTTGTATCTTTCGCCAGGTAAAATTCGACCGAGTCTGTCACGACTGCGTCCCGATTCTACCGAATGTAATCCGACAGAGTCAGACAGTGACCAGACAGTGAACCGACGCTGACGGAAGTTATCCGTTCGAAAACTGTCGGCATACTCAGGATGATCAGGTACTGTCGTAACGTAATCCTATCACGGTCCGCTCTATCGCATTGCAAACGGCTTTGTCTGGTCTCAGTCGTATTGTATTCTGTAATTGTCGACACTCTGACGTGGGTATCATTGACGAATTATGAATTAATAACGGGATTGTTTCGGAACGATTTCGGCAAAAACGGTTCGCAATCGGCAAGATCTGGATGCAATCTGGGCTCAATCGGCTGAAAAACAGCAATAAAACATTTCTCCAGATCATTCCCGTTCCACAGGACACCATCCAAAATACACAGAACATTGTTAGAAATTCGATCCGATACAACAGAATCTGTCACGACATAGACCCGATTGTAATCCGACAAGACAAAATCGGCTGAGTTTCCCCGAATGTTACGGGACGCACCTAACTGTCGGGTGCTTTGCCGAACTATTCGAACCCTTCCTGACCCGAACGAATCTGTTACGAACTAAAACGACTGCGTTCAGACAATAATAGGACATTCCAGATAATTGAGGATACTAATCCGACTTTTTCACTTTTCGTGTCGTATCGCTGTCTGATCTCAAACGGGAGCAATAATCGGCAATGTATGAACCCCGCATTAAAGACGAATATTCAAACAACATAAGAAAGATAGTTCAATTTCTTCTCAATCATAACTGACTAATAGCTGCATGTATTGATTTGATTTTACAAGGATTTTGCCGCAATTTTTTGTCAATCATATATCACTGATAAAGCTGCATGTGTTGTTTTGATCTTAAAATACTAGGATTTTACCGTCGAATTGAATGACCTCGAAATTTTAAATATTCAACATGATTTAAAAATACAATGTACTTTATCACCGAATTTTCATATGCTAAATTATACAATGATATAACTTAACATGCCAAAGGTTGCTTGCTCATGCAAAGCGTAATAAGTTTAAAGTAAAGTATAAACATTTTTGATGAAAATAACGATTGGAAGATTATATGTGATGAAAAGATTTGAAAATGTTAATATCGCACACATTACGCATCAATTATATGATCATAGATTAGTTTGCTCATTCCGCTAGCTCTAAGTTGTGAATTTAAAAGTCAGGGGTTAAGATTGGGTTACCAGAATAGAAAATAATCTATCAGTAATGCAGAATAAAGGACAACAAGTATAAAGAAAAGAGAAAAAAAAGACAAAAACACAGAAAAAGAAGAAAAGGGCGGTAATATTAAGAATATAGAGAGCAAAAGGGTTCAACTTGCAAAAAAAAAAAAGAATGTGAAAAAATGTGTTGAAATATAAAGAATAAGAAATATCAGGCAAATATTATCAAAAATGAAGAAAATCATGGCTTTAAACATTAAAAATACAGAAATAAAGGACCCCTATCCAGACCGTAAGTCTCTTCTCAGGCAAACAACTCGTATGTATAAATTTGAAGCTATAATTACAATATTCATAACGGAATTGGCAAAATGACTATAATTCGATACATTTGGTTTCCTCAACTCTTGGTGTCGAGTGAACAGTTCTTAGAAGAAGAAAAACACGTGTACTGCGTGCTCAGAGTCAGATTGGTATAAGATGTCAATATACTATAAAACAATACACAAAAAGAAAAAATACAACTGCATACAGACAAACAACACTACAGCATGAGCACTATGTAAAATTTAAAATATTCTTACATAGTACAGACACTGAATTTAGCGGGTTACTTCAATTTTCAAGCACACATATCCCTTTTTAGCCTATCTAGACTGTGCGAATTAAAAAAATATATAATAAAGTTTTATTTTTCTTCCTGCAAATCATGAATTTTATAATAGCACTTATTATCGTATAAGCATTGACTAATTGAATTGCAGTACAATGAATGGTCAAGAAGAACCGACACCGAAAGTTACCGAAGATAAGACATCGAAAGTTACCGAAGATAAGACACCGAGAGTTACCGAAGAAAAGACACAGAAAGTTACCGAAGATAGTATTTTACCTCAAGTCTACAAAAGGCGTTGGGTTATACTTTTTCTGTTCTCATTTGTTTCATTAACTAACAACTTCCAATGGTTGCATTTAAACATAATAGGAGATGTTTTACTTAACTATTACAATGCCAGTTTACCAGAGGACAAATTTCAGCAGGAGACTGCTCTTGACTGGCTTTCTATGGTGTACATGCTAGCGTATATACCACTTATCTTTCCATCGACATGGCTTCTAGACAAAAAAGGACTTAGGGTTGTGATTATTTGCGGCAGTTTCCTGAATGCAGTTGGCGCTTGGATTAAAGTAGCATGTGTTAACCCCGATCGTTTTGCGTTATTGATGTTCGGTCAGTCTGTTTGTTCGGTAGCTCAGATTTTTATACTTGGTATCCCGGCGAGACTTGCAGCAATATGGTTTGGTCCAAACCAAGTATCCACAGCAACATCTTTAGGTGTATTTGGTAACCAGGTATATTATTTAACATTGCTTTAAATTAATAACTGGGTTCAAATAGACTATATGAGAAACAAATCAAAGACGATTTCTTCACTTTTTCTGTCGTGAACTTTCAACATTCATGTAACATCACCCAAGCCAACAAAAAATGATAATATATGTACGAGTATACAATTTGCAGGTGATTGTGTTTCCGTAAAAAAAATCGTTAGTAGAGAGTGTCTGCTTGCAAGAAAGTACTTAACTTAAGATCATTATGTCACCTCTTTTGAATAGCATAATTTTGTAGACACCGTTTAGACATAATTTTTTAAAGCCTAGAATACCTTCAAATTTTTCTGTAAAAAAACACGGACTATTTGTCTAAAAACCCGGACGAATTCACAGTTGCTCTCGAAAAAAACCGGACAATAATATCAAACACTGATTTTTTTTTATTAAATACAAGGAAATTGAGCTTCTTTGTTGATCAAAACATATATTATAATTCAATATAAGATGGGTATTAATGTTAAAAACTGTTATAATTACGAAATTTATCGCATGTTTTATCACTCGAAAAAGCCCGAACTACACTCGAAAAAAATGGATCAAATCACTCAAAAAACCGGACACTATACCTACCGTGATTATGATGTCTTTATAAACAATTCTTGCTCTAAATTTGGCACCCGTCGTGTTGCTCACGGTTGTCATAACATTTTGCGCTCTTAATGAGCACCCATCGTGTGGTTAATAGAAATTTTAAATTCGATACCACGTCAAATTAAACAGTATAGATTACAATTGCTATTTTATATTGCCATCTTTTTAGATTGGTGCAGCTGTTGGCTTTTTACTACCTCCGCTCCTGGTAAAATATAGTCCCGACATAGATCTGGTCAGCAGCCAATTATATACCTTGTTTTATATTGGTGCTGGTGTCACAACGGTTCTCTTTTTACTTGTTTTAGTTAGTAAGTAAAGCTATTAAAACAACAACTTTCTGTCCCTGTTCAATGTCTCTGAACACATTTAAAACCAACATGATGTTTTTTATTTCTTCCGTGATTATATTACATTGGCGTGTTGTTACGAGGAGAAGAGGAGTGAGGTGAAGTTTCCGTCCGAAAAAAAAACCACCATTTTAACTTGTTTGCGTTTGACATTTGACATATTCCATACGCTAATGTGTATTCTAACAATTTGTTAACAAGTTTAATTAAGGGAAGGTTGCATATGAAAAACAAATTTATACATACAGAAGAAGAAAGGGCAGATCATATCGCATTCAAGTGTATAACTCGTTGTATTCTTTATTTCTAAATGATAAAATAAAAATAAATTCAGGTAATCACATATGTTGTGTTAATAAAAAAATATGCAAAAGTCTTTACTTATGGAGCGAATGAATTTCTTCTGCCGACTGCAATGATGATTATTAGCACGAGTCCTAATTACTGATAGCGATTTTTATTACATTGACGCTTTTGCAGTAATACGACTTTTTTTAATCAGAAAAAAAAATGCAACATCCACCATAGAACAATTTAGGTCTCACTTTTTGAAAAGGATAGAAAATAAAAACAAGATATAGTAGATTAATAAATCAGTTTGGGATACATATTGCACAGGAAGTAACAATAATAATAAACTTCTTTCTACTGTTGCAGTTTTTAAGAAAGAACCACCACAACCACCAAGTAGAGCTCAGTGGTTAGCAGTAAGAAATGCTGCCAGTCAACATTACGGTAAATCCCTGCTGAGACTGCTAAAAAACAGAGGGTTTCTTTTACTGGTATTAACTTATGGTAGGTAAGTTTATTAGAATTGCTGTCGCTGTTCAAACCGCCATCTTAAAAGTTACATGCCGGAGCCTATATATTGATAATAAAAAAAAAACAATTGGAAAAAATATTACAGAGTTTAACACAGATTATTTGAAAAAAACCCAAATTGATCTTATTGCCAATGAGCCAATTTTCCGCAGAGATCAAACAGTAGAGCTTCTGCACACAAATAAACTTGAAGAATTCGAATCAGTTTTCAAAAATAAAATGAAAGATGTACGAAAATCCAAAAAGATGAAAATTAACGCCGTTGTCAAAAGCGCTCTTCAAATTCCTGAACATATTTAAGATATATATTATATGAATATATTTTTAAACATTCTAGAATGTACTTTTAGGGATAAACACAGGATCCTACTACGCCATAGCAACATTACTGAATCCCGTCGTTTTGCATTATTATCCGGTATGTACTTTTTACCTTTAAAAACCTTATTGATTTTTCTGATAATTAATTTTACGAATTTATAAAAATATAGTTTTGCCAGAAAGACTCACCCGTTGTGTGTCTGTCCCAATCAAGAAGCTTATAATTCAGTGATTTTCATTCGTTGTTGTTTGCCATGTTTGTTTTTATTTCGTTAATAAGCAGAAATCAGACCTTTAGTCTAGCTTCTCTTTGGAATTGCGTCACATTTTTGTAAGTGCCGGGGCTTTCATATGTAACTACAATGTATATGGTATGGTTTTTGCTCATTCTTGAAGATTGTATAATCATTTCTAGTCATTAATTAGATCATACTTTGGTTACCAGTGGATAGTGCATATTTGGCCATCACACTACATGTCTTTATTTCTACCCGAGTCGCCAACTATAAAAGCAGGTCAAACAACCGACCAACTCCATTGATGAGTCATACTGTCATTCCGTTTGTCAGTCTGTCCGTCCGAAATACATTGAGTAGTTTTTTTGTCAATGTTTGTCTTCACTTCTATGTCAGCGAATAGTTTGGTATTTGGTTAGGAGCAAGATGATGTTAAGTTTTAGCGTATAAGCAATATTTACATCTACCGCATCATCATGCATCCACTTGCTGTTTCCTTCAATTTTTAAATTTTACAATACTCATTGTTCAAAGACAATTTTCGTCAAAGTTTGCGTGGGTTAAATGGATAGGGATGAGTTGCATTTGGTATGGAGCTTGACAATGCTGAGTTGTAGAATTTTCATCCTAAATCATTATCGATGTGAGTATTTTTTCAGTAAAATTGAACAGAGTTTGGGAAATCAGCATCAGTTAGACTTTGTACAAATATAACCTCAATCGATGCAACGCAGTGACATGCCATGTATTGTTCTTGTAATGCTTAAAACTTCAAAAACGCTATATATATTTTCAACAAGAATAAAAACTCGAATATGTGAATACTGATATTCAAAAATTGGTTATTAAAAAAGTCCATGTGTATTTTCCACTAATAATTATTTAGGGTCACCAAAAAGAAGCTGGAGAAATAGGATTAACAGTTGTTATAGCTGGAATAGTAGGAGCTATACTAGCTGGAGTATGGCTTGATAAAACTAAAACTTTCAAGTAAGAATATCATCTCAGAGGTTATGAGCAATACATTTAAATCCAAACCCAATATACCAGTGTGTAGGCTTTGCTTTCAAGGACCTAACAGCACAACACAACACTTAGTTCTACCTTTAGTTCTGGTAATGTTTACACCAGCAAATGAAATTCCTGCCTACACATTTTTGAATGTGTGGATAATTTCGACTTAACCAGAGGATCCCGAACGGGCATTTTAAAAGTAGAACGGAACGTTGTCAGGTCCATGTAAGAGAAATGTAGACACAGGATCTGTATTTAATCAGATTCAGTAGATGATAATAATTCACTCAATATATATTAAAAAAAATAACATATTTACAATCAGACATGCAAGGCCACAGTTATATAGACAAGTCGGGTTTTTTTACACACTGTGACACAATGGAAAATTTGTTTTGTTGGCTTGCTGACTCATTTACAATTATATACGTATGGAATTACATCCCTTTTCATTTTTTGAACATATAAAACAGTGATAAAATGTAGTTCTAATTCTTTATCTGTTTATCGCAGGGGGACAACTGTTGCTATATATTTGCTGTCGTTAGCTGGTATGGTGGCATTTACATTCACACTGAATGTAAACTTACTATGGGTAGTATATCTATGTGCTGGAATATTAGGGTATGTATTTTCAGCTTGCTATTAGTTCCGCTTCAAGTTAATCGGCAGGATACCATCAGCTATGAAATAAATGTTGAGATCTTTTCCCTTTCACAAGAGCACTGTAAAGGGTGACTTGCTTTGAGAACTGATAACGTTTTTTGTAGAGAAAAAAATCGTTGAATGAACATTTTTTTTAACAAAATAAAATAAATTCTATAGCCTCGCTATAATGGCATTTAGTTTTCAAAAAGTAGTTTAGTCTGTTACTATTTTTATAATGCTTTGCATGAAATGCAGTTTTTGTATAATAAAAAAACGTTCCTTTCTTTATCTTTTTTCGTTGACGTAGATTTTTCATGACTGGTTACTTGCCTGTAGGGTTTGAAATTGCTGCAGAAATTACCTATCCAGAATCAGAGGGTACATCATCCGGGCTTTTAAACGCTTCAGCACAGGTAATATGTTTAGAAGTATTTTCTAAATGATTGAAATGCTGGGTTTTTTTTTTTTAAATAGAACCGTATGTTGCGTAATGTTTGTGCAGGAGATTCTTACACTGCCAATGCAATTGGTCTCAATGTTTTTGAAAGTAGTGCGACTCGGACATTTTCACTCTATTATTTGTTTTGATCGAACTAAAAAACAAGGAAAACAAGTTCATCAATTTTAATACGCTTATATCACCAGCCCAGTAGTCAACGTTTCGGTGTTGACATGAATATCAATAATGTGGTCATTTTTATAAATTTCCTGTTTACAAAACTTTGAATTTTACGAAAAACTAAGGATTTTATTATGCCAGGCATAGATTACCTTAGCCGTATTTGGCACCACTTTTTGGAATTGTGGATCCTCAATGCTCTTCAACTTTGTTCTTGTTTGGCTTTATAAATATTTTGATATGAGCGTCACAGATGAGTCTGATGTAGACGAAACGCGCGTCTGGCGTACTAAATTATAATCCTGGTACCTATATATATTGACAGTTGCTAGTGGTATATAGGCTTTATATACTGCAAGTGATAGAGGCACATTACAACCATGTTAAATAAAACAAACTGGACTAAATAATCACATTTTACATTTTGTCTTGTTTATCTGGTTCCACCGCATGAAAGAACATGACGTTATTATCTTTTTTGAATGCCATCGGCCCAGGGGCGTAGTTACCCGGAGGCACGACAGCACGTGCATCCACGTCGTTTTCACAACAACAAAAAAAAAAAAAAAAAAAAAAACAGAAGAGAGAGAGATGAGTTGGTCAATCGGAATCGGACAGCGTGATGTATGTATTAACTAAGACTATTATGATTATGATATTTGTTTAACGTTCGGAGACTGTTGGTGTCTTTTCCATCTATCCCGGATATTAGTTTGACAACCTAGTTACCAGTGTTCGAGTCATGCTATACGCTAACACACAGTTGCGTGCACATTGATTCGGCATGCAAGAAAGAAATGGCAAAATAAAAATTTATAAATTGAATGTTATCTCTATGGTGTCAATTTTTTTAATTGATGAAATATCATTAAATAACGACATTTTGTTTCTAAATATTTTTTTTTGGGAGATTATGACAAAATCGGAAGGTAACTTGTATCTTTTACAAGATTTGAATTTATAATACTCAGTCTAAGACATGTAAATTTGAAGCACATTTTACAGTGTACAGTTCATCAGTTTGGAATAAGATGTACCAATCGGCATTATAATTATCAGATCCCTTCGATATCATTAAAAATATGCCGAGGCGATGTGGTCGACAGACTAGCGGAGCCAATCACCCTGCAACCATGCCAAAACAGTATTGGAAAGTCTCATTATTTTTTGCGTTCATACACCATATGATAAGGGAACTGGAGAGTGAAGTCGCGTCAAGTATTATCAGAAAATCGCTTCTTTGCGCTGTATCTGCTTCATCGTGTTGTAGGAAATATCACAAACGAACAAATCTCAATATTGTCTGAGACATACGAAACTGACCTGGTATGTAATTTTGACGAATTCAATTGGGATGTCGCTCGATGCCGAAACTACGTATGTAATTGAAAAGAAATGTACGTTCAACAATGAACAACGACAGTTTCATAGCATTACTGCATATTCATCGGGAATTCAGTGTGAATATTGTCAAAGTAATAGAGTAGTTTGTTTCTGCCCAGACCCGAAGAGCAGATTTTGGACAATTTTGAGTAAATTCTGTATCACAAATATGTGTTGTTTATGTATTACTCTATTCAGAAGATTTATTAATAGTTTTACATTCATAAATTTTTATCTACATATAGCGCCTCTTTTAACCATCCTATGACCGAAAACCGAAAAAAAAACATTTTTCTGCATAATAGGGTCCCAAAAAATTGTGTACTCATTTGATCGGTAGTTGCTTCCACATCGTTTCTTTCTAGCTAAGTCAATTTGAAAAAAAAAATTGTAATTTATAACCATTACTGATTTACTATCCGAAATCATTAATTTCTTCTTCAGCTTTTCGGAATCATTTTCACTATAAGCATGCGTGCAATGATGAATGAAGTCAGTATTTTTGGTGCTAATATTACACTCAGTTCATTTCTTCTTCTTGGAACTATTCTAACGGGTAAGTATTGTGATTTTTAATTATAATAAAAATGTTAAAATAACAGTCACGGTATGAAGTGTTCTTTTCGGGGTTTTTTTTCTCATTTTGTCGATACAGCTGTTTGTGAACTAAAGTTTTCGTTTTTCGGTAAGTCTAGGTCGTTCCAGAAAAATTAAATTCCAAAAAGGTTCTTCAGACATACTAGTATATAGCGTGTATTTTCATTTTCAAGCATTTAATCGGTACTGTTACTGGTTGACTGCTAAAATATACTTATTCACAACCAGCTCAGAAGTTAGATCTCCTAGCAATAGCCTTTACTTTTTTTAGCTCATCTTTCTTAAACCTCAGTTCAAAATTATAAATTATAAAAAGATTAGGTTCCAACTTCATCAAGGAAAGGTGACCTAAAGTTGATTTGATTATTTTTATATTACTAATAGGTTGTTCACGTCAAATATCTCCGCTAGTACTCATTTGATCGTTTTGGATTTTCCTATGAGTTTGTTTGGTTGTTTTTAGGGGGGCCGGAGGGAAGGTATTTTAATGTTTTTGATCACACGCCATGGGTTTGATTTGTTTGGCTTCGCTTATTTTATACACTTCTTTATAAATCTAAAACTAACACTTCATTTTTCTCTTTATATAGCGTTTATTGGTGCTAATTACAGACGACAGACTGCTGAAAAAGAGGTACGGTATATATCATATAATTTTTATCCGAGGTAAAATTTTGCACGCCTTTTATTTTGATTACAACACCATAGATTTTTCAAGATTTTCAAGATTTTATTCATAACCTCAGACACATACTTGTGTACAAGAGGACAAAATAATTATACAAACATAATAAGAAAAATACAAAATGTATACATAGCGAGACACCTGGGGCCGTGTCAATGAAAGTATCCTAGGACATGTCATAAGATAGGTCTTAGGACATTATTTAAGATGGTCTTAGGACGTGTCTGAGACATGTCTTAGGATGTACAATGTAAAACAAAGCTGTCTTAGAGCAGTCCAAACTACGATGGTCCTAAGACCATCCTAACACATTTATTTGATTGAAAATATATGTAGAGATTTGTATGACATAGATTGAATTGTATTTTAGAACCTATATGTAAAGAGAGGGAGGGTGACTATTATATAGAAAACAATTAACGCAAAATAAAAGTTAAAGTTTTTACGGAATACTAATAAATACGTTATTAAGTATGATAAAAGATATAAATTAATTTAATACGAAAACAAAAGTAAATGGTCACAAAACTTTGTGAAATTCGTGCTGCAATTTTAGTACATAAACTAGTTTTGTCCTTAGGTCTACTCGATTTCATTACATGTATCGAATCAGGATTAGGTAAAAAGGAAGTAAACATTTTCCCATATTTGAACTATTTAAAATATGTAGCTTATGATGATAGCATTGTTTAAGCTTCAAAAACGGCAACACGAAATAATTTAATATAATACAATTAAATCTTTAACAAACATTAAATAATATATTTTTTTTATTAATTTTATCTAATGATAGCTTAATATTGTATTAGTATTTTTAGTATTGAGTTTATGCCATATTTGTTGTTTTTATTACGTTTTAGGACGATGTAACCTTTAGGACTATCCTAAGACACCTAATTGTATATCCTAACTTTAGGACCAAATTTAGGACATATCTTATTTTAGGAGACTTTCGTTAACCCGACTTAGGACTAAGACGTGTCCTAAGACCATTCTAAGACATGTCTTAGTCCTAGGACAGCTTCCTTGACACGGCCCCTGGTCTATTTCTTGGTTTTTAATGATCTTATCGGAACTCTTTAATTGTACATTATAATTTTTTCTATTCTTTAAATTCCGAAATGTTTTGTTTTGATTTATTTTTAATTAAATAATATATATATATATATATATATATATAAATGAAACCGAATCTCAATAAACGCAATACATTTTGATTTGCTAGTTTAATTAATTCAATACTAGAACTTACAAAAATAGTGGTTAAATTCAACTTAATATACACAAAAAAAAATACAGATGCCACACTCTCAAATTAACGGACTTTAAAGTGTCTTATAGAAGTTGACATATATTTATAACTTTTTGTTTTTTTTATTTTTCATTTCAGAGAATTTCAAAAATAGATTTCCTAGATATCAACATCATTAAAACGAAAAACGATAAATACTCTGCATAAAAGGACAATATGTGTCATTAGATGTTTGCTGTTTGCGATGCATGGTGCGATAACGATTTCGGAACAGTCTTCCATTATTGACCAAAAATATTACAAATATTATCAGTTACATAGTGTGCTAGTGACCTAATACGGTATATATGGGGTCAGTAAATTCCATATGGGGTGAGAGCGAAGCTCGAATCCCCATATGGAATTTACTGACCCCATATATACCATATGGAATTTACTGACCCCATATATACCGTATTACGTCACTAGCACACTATGTAACGAATTTATCTTACCGACTATCTTAACGTGTTAAATTGAGATTAGTGACCTATCAAAATGAGCAAGTTTACAGTTAGCATTAACATGATTAAGAAACTACTTCCTTTGATCCTACAAAAACAGATGCCAACAATGACAACTTGTTAGATTTAAATGTGTTTTATGAATTTATTTCACTTTATCATCACTTTCTTCGTCTGTTGAAACCTTTAAGATTTTTTCTCAGTACTGTTTTGTTTTTCTAAAGGGACGTAACACCACTACTAACCGTGTATGAAATAAGCCCCGCCTCTTTATTACCTTATATGGAATATAAAGGAACGCAACTCCACTACTAACCGTGTATGAAATAAGCCCCGCCTCCCAACTAACCTAATATTAAATATACACGGTTTCCACGAGGACGCTTTTAACCAATCATATTCCTAGAAATGTATAGGAGGTAAGATAAATATATATATGAATATATACACTGTCATGCTGTTTTATGTCCCAATAAAAGTTTTTAATAAACAAGAAGATTTTCATTAAGATTTATAGTTTCACTTTCCCTTATTTCAGTAGTATTATGTCATCTCTCTTGATATAAAAATCCATAGTTGTCTCATCTCCTTTTATAATAAATTTACTTTGTTTTCCTCATTGATGTTTGACAAAGGAGACGAAAGATACCTCGGGGACTTTCAAAAGTCCCTAAGTGGAAAAGAAACTGACAGCGCAATGGTAAAAATACGAATGTAACCTCAGTAGCTTCCACTGATCGCATGTACATAACAAAATATTTGAAACATATCGATAGACCAAAAGAAAAATTTCTCTTAAGTGCGGGACTATCAGTATAGGAAATCTGAACAAAAAAGAAACATTTAAAGCGTCGTTTTAATTTATTTCAGTTCAAAAAATTCAGATTGGTTCATCTGCAAATTAATAAGTATATTACACAATGGATATTACAGGCACTTCTATTTATATTTACCTTACCTCCTATACATTTAAAGAATATGATTGGTTAAGAGCAACCTCGTGGAGACCGTGTATATTTCATATTAGGTTAGTAAGTTTTTATATTAGGTTAGTAGTGGAGTTGTGTCCCTTAATAGAGCTTTCTTACAAATTGACGAAAGGTACGAACGAACGTAGAGGGAGCACGTATTTCATGTGTACAATGACAGTTAAAAGAGTCTTTGTTTTAGTAAAACATCATTCTTTTCTAAATCAAGTAAATTTAAAAAAAAAAGAAATAATATCGCAAATAATACACGATTTTAGTATAATCAAACAGAGAAAAAATAGTGTCAAATAAACCTACGTCCTGTATACGTTACTCTTGTAAACCACGAGTACAAACATTTCCGCGGAAATTTTTTAAGCACGAGTTTCACGATTAACATTTCAATGACATTATTGAAGTACGTTAGTTTAAATTTAACGACAAGATTCACATTTAATTTTATTTGTTACAGTACACTTTCATCAAATTGTCAAAGTGGAATATTGAGATTTGCTAAAAAAATGATGCTACAATGTTTTTAAAAAGTAATGTTGAATAAATCTGGAAAAAAGACTTTGTATATAAGGAAAATAAATCTACAATTTTGCACCATATATATTGTGAATTTTTTAATGACGATTTAACAGTACACATGTTTGGAAGATAGACGCGAAGTTGTCACTTATCGTCCAGTGGCTAATATTTCATGAATGTTCAGGACTATAGGCAAAACGCAGTTATCCGCTAAAATAACCGTTCCAATGCTCCGGTGTATCGTACATGCACATTTAGGGGGGGGGGGGCAATGAATATTACCAGGGTAGAGGCAATGATTCAAAAGTTATGAAACGAGCACCAGTATATGGCATAGTATGAAGATCATCTTTTTTTCTTCATTTTCATTTTATTATTTTGAGCGTTGCAAATTTTGATTCAAGGAAGTATTTGTGTATCTATTAGGGAAGAAGACAATGTATTTGCTTTCATATTTTCTTAGGTTAAACAGTGCAACATGGTAATATTGAAGAGTTGGCATCGGAGGCCGGTTTTTAGACTTCTAGGGGCATTTTTTTCGATTGACTACTCTATATTTTGAATATTTCGTAGTGTTTTCTCCTCCGACCTGTTGCTATCAATAATCATATACCAACCTTTCGTACGTCCCGAAATCCTAAATATATCTCAAGAAAAATTCAATTTAATAAGTGTCGTTGCATGCACGATAATTGTCCGAAGTTCCACGGCTATTATTCAAATATGTCAAAATAAAGGATCCCGAAAAAGAGTCTTACGTATGATTCGTCAAGCATACGTACCTTTCGTCAATTTGTAAGAAAGCTCTTATATGAACAACATGGCGGTGAGAAAAAAATCTTCATGGTTTTAACAGACGATTAAATGGATAAGATTGAAATTAATTCCATACAACTTATTTAAAGTTAACAAGTTGTTATTATTGGCATTTGTTTTTAAATAGACATATGGAAGTTAATACTAACAATCACTTTTATATGTCACTAGTCTTAATATCACATGTTTTAAGATAGTCGGTAAGATAAATTCGTTACATAGTGTGCTAGTGACCTAATACAATATATATGGGGTCAGTAAATTCCATATGGGATGAGAGCGAAGCTTACGAAAATGTAACCAGTGTTGTTTTGTGTTTTGGTTCCGAGTCTACTAAATAAATCTGTTGTTTTGTACAATGATGCATGCAACGAAAGTAAGGAACTATCGTAAATATCAAAGTTTCAAACAAACCACACCAACAACATACAACATACAACTAACTCCTCTGGAACAAACATATATAAATAAAGGCAACAACAACAAGAAAAACATATGTTCTACAGAGTCTATCTTAAAAATATTTTTTTTAAAAGAATTCCGCTCAAACCGGTGCTATAGTAAACTTCTTCTAAATGTGGACAAATTAAATAATTTTCCTCAGAAAAAAGTATAATTTTATGTACATAAGTTGTATAATGAAAACTATCCATTTAGTTATAAACAACATAATTATGCATATTTTTTTTTTTAATTTGAGGTTTCTTATGACTTTAAAAATTATATAAATTGAGATACTAAGAAAGTCCCCACATATTATAATGCTGGTTGTAGAAAAGGCCAAATACTTCACGCCAGACTCCGGTTGAACTGCAGTGACTTAAATGAACACCTTTTCCAGAAAAAAAATATTGTTCTTTCCAGCCTCTGTATATGTGGGCAAGTTGAGAGCAGCAAACACTATCTGCTAGAATGTCATAATCGACTCATCAGAACACAAACCATTTCTACACTACCAATATCTAATATACAAACATTATTATCAGGTAGTGAACTAATCAGCGATGAGGAAAACGAAAATATTTTTAAAGTTGTACAACGATTTATTTCAGAAACAGCACGGCCGACACTCGGCTAACCGAGAGATTGGTCGGCTAATCTATATTGAGTATGCGGCTATATGGGAGATTGGTCTGTTAATCGGGTTGGTTATACGTCTGTTAAGAGTAAAACGCACAATTTAATGTTAAACTCTATTAAAAATAGAGATTTTTGGCATATTATAAGAACCAAATCAAAAAAAGAAAACTGTCTGACAAAATGATATCTATCATAGAACATTTTCCACTTGTAAAAACATTTCATAGTCTACGCAGTTTTCAGTAAAATCAAAAGGCGTCGCGCAAGTATGTAGTATTTATGCTTATACGCATAGCATTTTTTTTAATAAAAGTCGGAACAAACAATTTTAGATATCATTTAAAGGACACAAAATAGTACTTTGGTTCTAAAACATAAATTTACATTGGTAAATATTTCATAATTGTAATAAAAAGTGAATATTACCACGTTTTAGTGAAAATTATGGGAATAAAGTCTGTTAATGGGTTGGACAATTGAAATTGTGTCAGTTAAGAGTAATTTAGCCACAGTTATTTTTGCTACTTTTATATTTTTCTATAGAAAAAGTGAAGAATGAGATGTTCCTGAGTAAAAAAAAAATGATAATACGGTGCAACAGTATCCCACGGAAGCGAATTAGCGCAAACCTTTTGCGTTATAATGCAAACCTTTGCGATAAAACGCAGACCTTTGCGTTGTAACGCAAACCTTTGCGTTATAACGCAAACCTTTGCTAAATAACGCAAACCTCAAATATCTTGATTTCAATTGTTCATTAAGTTTTATATAAAAAATGTCCGTCTGTCATTCATTTCGGTTGTGATTTACTAGTAAGAGCATTTTTATTTTGACTTTCTTTGCATTTTATTGAAGGATGTGTCACTTCAGTATAGTGTGATATGTAATTGGCCGCTGGAATACGCATGAATTTATTATTAACGTTTTCAATCAGCCTCAATTTTTGTGTCTGTTTAAAGTAGCACGTTCTCAAATCCGACTGAAAGTGTCTTTCTAATACAACACAGGGTACATATAACGTGTTGTCATTCTCATATGCACATGATATTTGTTACTGGACGTTTAACCCTAATTCGTAAGCATCGTCCGATTGGTTCTTTATTTCTATTACTTAATCATATGTTGTTTACAAATCATTCTCAAGTAGTAAATGGAAATGAGCGAATGCAGCTACATTTGGTCATCTTGAGTTTTAATACATTTTATTCCGTTAAGTTCCTTTCTTCATAAGTGTAGAGGAGAACGGCAGTTGTCCGCATGTAAACTTCTAGCATTTGTCACCAATTAGATTACATCGAAATTTGTTACTGTTTCAACACCCAGGGATGTTTCTTAAACAATTATTATTTTTTCTCTCTTTTTTAGCAATGCATCACTCTCTACTGTCCTTATCTATTATTCTATATTCTGCTACTCCATCCAGATTATCGTGTATACCATGAGGGTTCGGATTGGGGGGGGGGGGGAGGGGGTTATTTCTGTATTCATTAAATTGTTATGTCACGTTTCCTCCGTGACTTTTTTTCCTTTTACCTTTTATTTATCTTACTCATTATTCTTTCTCTATTCTTTATATTATAGCATCCCAATATATTTTACTTACTGATGTTTAGTTACATTACGATGTTTATCTCTGATCTATACACTGGTTACCAATGTAGATGACAAATTGGTGTCATTCATGACAATTAAACAGAATCCACATGACATATGCGACCATTCTTGGATGAAATTAATATTACTTTAATATTACACTTTTTGAAACCGTTTTTATCAATTTTCAATTTCCATTGTTTAAATTGTTCATTGTTCATGTGTTGTTTCCGTATATTTTATGTTTTATTGCTCATGTGTTGTTTCCGTATATTTTAGCCGCTCGGCTTGAGCCTACCCATTTGATCCGATAACACCCCGTATAGCAATAAAATTATACTTTTATTGCCATTCATAACTCTTAACAGACCAATTAACAGACTGGGTTTTATACATCCGACCCATTAACAGACCAGGTTTTAAATAAAGATTGATTTATGTCACCAAAATACAGATTTTCGTGAAGATTTTTCACACAAAGATTTCATTATGGTTAACAAACATAATGCCTGTCTTTTCTCGATGTTCAAAATATTGCATGCACGTAAATTCAACCAACGTGTCATTTTGTGTACAGTTTGTGTGTGTAAAATGTGTATAAATTTATTGATGAGTAACCCGCCTTTTCATTTTATAGATCGTACATTGAAGCTAGAAAAATAATAATTACACCACTGGATTCAGTACATTGAATTGTTTTGTTAGACATGAATATTTTTTATGATAAAAATATATTTAAAAAGTTATACAATGAAACATGCTGAACTTTCAATGATTTTCTCGATAACACCTGATTAACAGACTTTAGCCAACCCGATTAACAGACCAACCGCCGATATAGCCGCATACTCAATATAGATTAACCGACCAATCTCTCGGTTAGCCGAGTGTCGGCCGTGAACAGGGAGATTTGGTCCGTAACAATTATTTTTATGTCGATGTCGATTAAGATGTTAAAACATTATTTGATGTAACCTTATTTTCGAAGCATTAACATATTTCTCAGCTACATGCACTATAATTATGAAAATACGAGTTGATCACATTTTTCGATCAAACTGACTTCTGAGTAACGGACAAACCACAGAATAAACATGTTAGATAAGAATTGAAAATTAAATCATACGAGTTTCTTATACTATGTTCCTAATTTTGTCATTTTTTTAAAGGCAGACGGATTTATTTAGGTTTTTTTTGTTTCCGAATCCCTGTATTTCATATTGTATAATTATATTTTGTGCACTTTTTGAAATAAAATATTGTTTAAACTAAAATATTATTTCTCCACGATTGTATATCAGATATGGACGCTAACGCAAACTTTAATCAGTCATGCACTTATATGTGAAATGTAGGTCAAGATAACCTTATTTTTATCAGGACCCCTTGGTTGATCAAGACGCATCTCTATGAACAAAATCTCATGAACTATGACTTATACTTCCACAGATAGACGGAGAGACGTGGTGTAGTGGTTAGTGCATCGGACTTCTAACACAAAGGTTCCTGGTTCGATCCCCGTTCAGGGGAGAACATTTCAGGGACTGAATTTTCGGCTCTCTTTTGACACCATTTGCGAGTGTGGTCGTGAGAATTTAATTAAGAAATGTAATTCGTTCTCTATCTAATTTTTCCACATTTACAACACATTCTATTTTCTCTTGATTTGTTTTTATATCTTCCAGTTTCTATAAATAATTTGTCTGATGATAATATTATTGGTTGTTGTGGGGGATGTATAAGTATCCGTTCACGTGCACTCTGTGTTTCGTTAGATGTATTTCTATTTGTATCCATCTGATGAGATGAGCCTATTGCAACTCGTTTTTATAGTTTTTACTTATGCTGTACTGTTACACCACTGTCCCAAGCTAGTGGAGAGTTGAGCGCTCATGTTTAACCCCGCCATATTCTGTATGTGCCTGTCCCAAGTCAAGAGCCTGTGTAATATTTGGTTTTCGTAAATTGTTTTGTTATAAATTAGGCCGTTAGTTTTTCAATTGAATTGTTTCATATTTTTTCATGTCGGGGCCTTTTATAACCGACCATATGGTATGGGTTTTCTCATTGTTGAAGGCCACACGGTAGCCTATAATTGCTTACATCCACTTCATTTGAACTTTGGTGGATAGTTGTCTCATTTGCAATCAAACCATATCTCCCTTTTTTATATTAAAACATCAGATCGATACAAAGCAGAAAAAAAAATCCAACAAAAACACAAACCCGGACATTGCAGGGTAATTAATTATAATACATCCCTAACAACAAAAAAGACACAAAGTACAGATCTGAGAGTACTCGCAGTTACTGACAGCTTGTTCAAAGCCAACAACAAATTATAAAAGACACATATCGAACTCGCATATCGAACACCGATGCGAAAGGAAAATCACCGTTCAAAAAACGAAAATTAACAATAGGGAAAGAAAATGGTCCCTTGTTTTCATTGGACCGTGTGGAGCATCTCCCTCTGTCATTTTTGTTTTTATTCAATGTTTGAAAATACTTTTTTAATATAAAGATAAGGAGATATGGTATGATTGCCAATGAGACAACTATCTGCCAAAGTTCAAATGAGGTGGGAGGTGGATGTAAGCAATTATTGGCAAACTCTCTCTTAAATGAAACTTAAGATAGGTTTTCATGATACTGGCCCATGAGTGATAAAGAATTACAGGGCTGGCTCTTGAATTATTACAGAACAATTATCTGTCATTTAAATATGTGACTGTAAATTTATATACAATTATAATTGAATTTATTTAAATCTTATCAAAGAAAAATGTCAAAGTAGATAAAATATTTACCGACACAGATATGTTATGGTCAAACAACACAATGTTTAGGACAATAATGACATGCTTATAAGCTGGCATATGTGATGAATTCTTATTATTTTCGGAAAATAAATTCCGACTTCAATGGTTAATTAAGATAATTAGAAATTTTAACATATACTGTATCAAGTTAATTTCTTATAAATTGTGCCCTTTTTATATAAACGTTCGTTTGTACAGGCATTGATACGTCGTCAAATGACACACATAACATAACCTTCAAGGATGTTAAAGTATGTATTCATCAAATATACAACCAAATTATACCCTTGACATTTTATACTAAAAGTAGGTGAATAATGCCAGTAGATGTACCTGACATTTGTATTTGTGTATTTTGACAATAATAAGGACGGTTAAATAAAATTGAAAAGGTAAGGCATATAATATAAGTAAAAATGCGCAAACGTACACAAAGTAGTACAAGCGCTAATAAATGTGATGTCATGAATCGAGACCGTTATTATTTAAAAATGCTGTTTATTTACAGGCCGCAAGCTCACGGCAAGTACACCGTCAGCTGACTACAAACCCGGACGCTAGTCAGTAGACAAATATTTTAGTAAACAATGCAGAATTCCTAACTATCCAATTGTGTAATGATGCAACCGAATAACAGTCCAGTGGGAAATATTGCATGCAAATGATATTTCAATAACATTTGAAAATATCAAAGTAATAGTCCTCAGGGAGGCATTCTTTCTCAGACACACTGTTTTCTTCTGATTTTACGAGCTGACATGTCTTAATCTTAAAAGACATGTGCTCAGATCGACCGCCTGAAGTCGATGCGAATACTCTACCACAAGACCGCCAATGTCGTTTATTCAATCGTCAGTACTTGAAATTAAACAAAAGAAGGACATCATGAGGTCGTATGTTTACAACAAATACAAGTAGCAATGTATAAAAAGATGAAATTGGAAAACGTCAATCTTAGAGGAGAAACTATTTAACAAATATTTCATGAAAAAAAAACAATTTGTTTAAAGGACAATATATTTACTTCAGAATATCCGAGTCCTGGTTTGAAATTGACCTAAAAATTCTTAGTTTTCAGAATCAAGTGATTAAGGACTTTACCGTCGAAGTGTATGAAAATTAAGCGGAATAAAATAATTTAAGACAGCAGAGAAGATAATTCTGTTTTAATTTGTTATTATTCCAGGCGCGGATCCAGAAGGGGGGGGGGGGGTTCCGGGGGTTGGAACCCCCCTTTTTTTTGGACGATCAATGCATTTGAATGGGGACATGTAATTGGAACCCCCCCCCCCCCCCCTTTTGTCCTGGGTTAGGAACCCCCCCTTTTTAAAATGGCTGGATCCGCCCCTGCGACTTAAATAAAAGAGTGAGCTATTAATACTGTAAATGTATGATGTCTCTAGTCTGGTCAAAGGGTCAGAGTGTCCTACTTAATTAAACGATAAATTGTTGAAATTAGATAACATGTTTAATTTCACGTGCAGAGAAATTTCACTTATGACCAATGCATGATTGGATATCATCTTTCTTATTGGTCAATGATCTTGCGGGTCAGTACGAGTTCACGTGTAAGTGCATTGTGGTCACTTCCTTTTATCATCAGCATTTGATGTGTTAACTTGTGATTCTTATCAAACAATTTGTTCAAAATTATATGTGATTTTGTTTTTTGTTTTATGGATAATTTTGGACTGGAGTGATTTCATTCTAGCTATTTCAGGTAAAATCGAACTATACTTTTATTTTTAAGCTATTCTATGCTTACATTTTGAACAAACGTACAGTTAATTTTTTTTAACCATTCTGCCATTCGGATAGAACTCACGATTTAGATTTATGCCAAACATGAGCAGTTGGTCAAATTCATTTCTTTGTCAAAGAGATAGTGGGTCAATTTGATTTGCATGTGGGTGGCGACATTGTGCGTTTGCGATCAAAATGTAATTATTTATCATTTACTCTGATGATTAACCTGATGCTGTAATTTTACAAGTTACTGCATCCTTTACAGCATCATTATGTTTGCCTTATGTATTTGTAAGATACATGATTCGTTTAAATTTAACTACAATTAAAAATTGAATTATTGCATAACGATAATAATACCATACATGATAGAATGCAAAGTTATACACATAATTTATATGATGTTATTAACGGTTCCATACACTTTAAGTACTCTTATATGAAAGAGCAAGACAGTTTAAGTTTTAATGCTAAGTGTTACAAACCCATTTGCCCTACTTGTTTGGGTAAGGTTGACGATATTTCAATTGGTGCAGTGAGCTTGACTGCTTGTACTTGTGACCTCTGTGTATGTGCTTTTTTTTTAATTACGTTTTATGCAGAGTTCATTGTTTTATGCTATGTCACGAAACTCATGCTACTTTCGTAAATATCGTCACGGCAGTTTGGTTTGAGCTTATTATAATTTTGCAAGTTAGCCTAATCGCTATAATTCTTAGTATTTTAATTTATGCAAGTGTACCTTGTTTGCTTTATGTAATCGGTATAAAAAGGATATGTCTCTTACCTATATCGCAACCCAATGCTTATTTATTACGAACCAATTTACCTGTCTTTGCCTGTTTGGGTAATGTGGACGATATTTAAATTTTCGCAGAGGGCGTTGTTGCTTGTACTTATGTCCTCTGTGTATAATTTTCTAAGAGGTTGTGGTACCTTGGTCTATGACCTCTGTGCATTTACTTTTGCAAATATTGTAGTATGTAGTGGGAATTGTTTTATGCTTCGTCATGAAACTCATGCTGCTTTAGTTTTGCAGAGGTCGTAGTAGCTTGGTCTATGATCTCTGTATTGTTTTATGCTTCGTCATGAAACTCATGCTACTCTTTCAGAGGTCGTAGTAGCTTGGTCTATGACCTCTGTGTATTTGATTTTGTAAAGTTAATATGTAGTGGGTTTTGTTTTATGCTTCATCATGAAACGCATGTTATATTTTTGCAGAGGTCGTAGTAGCTTGGTCTATGATCTCTGTATTGTTTTATGCTTCGTCATGAAACTCATGCTAAACTACTTTTAATTATTATTTCGTCATGGTGATTGGTTTGGAATAAATTAATTTTGTAATCAATTCTTTAGCTACATACAAAATTGCCAGTATTTTGAGACATGTAGCTAGATTTACATGTTTGTCAGTTTGTAATACATGTTTTTAATGTATTATTTTATTTATCTTTACTAGTATAATTCATGCACATGATATAGTTTGGGTTGCGATGAACGTAATTGATAATTTTTATGCCGATACTTGTGCACTGTAAGGTCGTTTGCTTTTTTCTATATACTAGATTTATTAATAAAAATAACATTGGACAAGACATATATATATATATATATATACTGATGATATTTTAAAGTTCATACTCTTCATTTAATACATGATGATAAAAACATCTTTTCTGTTTAATGGTCGATTATTAACACAATGATTAAAGAAGAGAAACTATGATAATTTAATTATCACATATTATTCCTTAACATTCGTTATGTTTGTGGTTTATTTAAATTATGTTCAATTATGAAAAGTTTGAGACGGTAAAATCCTTGTAAAATTAAATCAACAAAAGCAGCTATCAGTAAATTATGATTGACAAGAAATTGAACTATAACTTTCATATGCTCTTTTTAGTATTCTTTTTTAGCCAATAATCTTGTTACTAAGGCTTTTTATCACTTGATTCTGAAAACTAAAATTTTTTAGGTCAATTTCAAACCAGGATTCGGATATTCTGAAGTAAATATATTGTCCTTTAACCAAATTGTTCTTTTTCATGAAATATTTGTTTAATAGTTTCTCCTCTAAGATTGACGTTTTCATATTGTTAATGAAAATGTATGAGGATCTGGAAGGGGTCACCAGAATAGAGAATAATCGATAAAAGTGCAGAATAAAAGGCAACCAGTATGGAGAATAGAAAAAAAGTAAAAACAAAAGTACAAAAGAGAGATATAATAGGATGCTGAAATATAAAGAATATTGAATAACAGGAAAAAATTATAAAGAATAGAGAAAAAAATGGCCTATTTTTTTTTAAAAGAATACAAAAACGAAGGACACCCTCCCCCCACCAAGACCCTTATGTATGTCTCTTCCAAGGCAAACAACTCGTACGAATGAATTCGAAGCCATAATTACAGGATTGATAACGGAATTGGTAAACAGACTATTCTTGGATGGAGAGTTGTCTCATTGGCACTCATACCTCATCTTCTTATATCTATTCGATACATTTGGTTTCCTAAACTCTCGGTCTCGAGTGTACAGTTATTAAAAACAGGTGTATTACGTGCTGAAATGGTACCAAACGCCTATATACTATATAAAAATACATGAAAAGAAAAGAAAAAGGAATCACCACAAAATATCTGACAGTACAAGCCATACAAACCAACAACACCCAACTCCTCATAATTACATATAGACAATCGAGAACAAACAACTCACCATCATGATACTGATTGTACAGATAGCCTTACTTAGTACAGACACACAATATGGTGGGTTACTTCATTTTTCATTCACACATCCCTTGTTTGCCTATCTAGACTGTATGTTGTAAAAGTTTATTATGTTTTATTTTTCACCCTACAAATGATGAACAAGAAAAAAAAATCGTTTATTGTCCTATGATAAATTACTGACTAATTTAATTACAGTACAATGGATGACCAAGAGGAACTGACAACGAAAGTTACCGGAGATAAGACACCGAAATTTACCGAAGATAAGACATCGAAAGTTACCAAAGATAAGACATCGAAAGTTACCGAAGATAAGACAACGAAAGTTACCGAAGATAATATTCTACCACAAGTCTACAAAAGGCGTTGGATTATACTTTTTTTGTTTTCATTTGTTTCGTTGACCAACAGCTTCCAATGGTTACATCTGAACATAATAGGAGATGTGTTACTCAACTATTACAATGCCAGTTTGCCAGAGGACAAATTTGAACAAGAGACTGCTCTAGATTGGCTATCAATGGTCTACATGCTGGCGTATATACCGCTAATCTTTCCAGTAACATGGCTTCTAGACAAAAAAGGACTTAGGGTTGTGATTATTTGCGGAAGTTTCCTGAATGCAGTTGGCGCTTGGATTAAAGTAGCATGTGTTAGCCCCGATCGTTTTGCGTTATTGATGTTCGGCCAGTCTGTTTGTTCGGTAGCTCAGGTTTTTATACTTGGTATCCCTGCGAGACTTGCAGCAATATGGTTTGGTCCAAACCAAGTATCAACAGCAACGTCTTTAGGTGTATTTGGCAACCAGGTATATTATTTAACATTGTTTTAAATTAAGGACTTGGTTTAAATGGCCTACATGAGAAACAAATCAGCAAAGACGATTTCTTCACTTTTCCTATCTTGAACTTTCAATATTCGCGTAACATCACCCAAGTCAACAGACAAGGGATAATATATCTATAAGAGTATACAATTTGCAGGTGCTTGTGTATCTTTACAGAATATCTTTGGTAGAGAGTATCTGCTTGCAAGAACAGAACTAAACTAAAGTTTATTATGTCACCTCTTTTAAAGTTTTGTGTAACCTTAATGATATCAAATGTTCGGGAAGGGTAAGCTGATCCTTCTCCTCTTGTGGTACCTGTCTTGTTGCTCATGGTTAGTAAAAATTCGGTTAATGGTGTTATCATTAAAATACGACTTATTCTGCAAGTGCTAATGCTGAAGAATAAACCCCTGCCTTCTCTGTCATCTAAATCCGAATCGAGTTCTTTGTAGGGTATATCTTTAGAGAATGTATATGTTTTTCTTAAAAAGGCAGTGTCATCATTTTGTAATACTGTGTATTCGTCACGCATTATCGCTTTTTCTTGCTCATCAAATCTTACTCATTTTTTTAAACTTGCCCTGGCTTCATCTGGCAGTAAACACAATTTTATTTAAAGAGTTGTTGTGCAGGATTTTCAATTACGCAGTCACGTCTGGTCGGAATTTGGAGGTAAAATCTATAATATCTTGTGTAGGAATATCGCCATACTTTCTGCATGTTCAAGTATATTTGCAATAGCTCTATGAGGTGATGACGTTGGTGGCATGGTGTAATGCAAAATCTCTGCCCTAATGCATAGTAAGTTTTTTCCACTAGTTGCCAGTCTATTTCACTCCCTTTATGCACATTTTCAAAACCTACTTATGGTCTTGAATGTACATAAATTGGAATATTTGACATTGTACGTATAGCAATCGACAGTGATTCTAACTATTTTTAATAATTTAATTTTGGATGTTACACTTCTTCTGATCGGCGGAAAGTTTTTTGTCTATCAGATCAGAGACATAATTTTGTCATGTGACCGTGAAGTAATCAACGTTTTTTTCATGATTTACTCCTTAAAAGTTGAATTTAGAATCAATTAATGTATAAGGAATTACTGTAATATTTTTTCTGTCTATTCGAAATAACATAAAAAATGTGGTGCACATTTTTTTATGAGGCGCCACGCGGGTTATTCAGTGTGCACCATTTTTTTTTTTTTATGTTTCTTCTTCAAAGACAAAAAATATTACTACAGTCATTCCTTTAAGAGTATAAGTACACGAACCTTTTAATATGCAAATTTCTCATGTTTGACTGTGAAGGCTTGCCATTATACGTCTATAACACTGCACTGTTTGATTTGACAATTATGTTATTAACAATTTTGTATTTAGAATACTGATTTAACAATTTTACCATTGGAGATTGAAGTTCGTATTAAATATGTACCTGTATTATCCAACAAAGAAATGAAATTTATAAACTGAAAATGCGTATTCCACAGAAAATAATTCCAGAAATATAAAGCAAGGAGATGTGTTATGATTGTCAATGAAAAAACTCTGCAAAAGACCACGTGACAAGGATGAACCTGATGAAAATACCTACGGCATTGAGTAATACCAATACCGTTAAGTAGACTATAACAGGTCCTGGAATGAAAAAGTGTATATTGCTTCAATATACATTAAGATAATTATGGATGGATGTTAAAAAATAATAACAAAAGTGGCCAAATAAACCGAAGAGACAATACATCTCAAGAGACCGACTTTCAAAATGACAAATAAAAACCCGGAAAACGACGGAAAGAAAATGAATAAAACGCTACATAGAAAACTAAAGATTATTCACCACCACGAACCCCTACAAAAAGACGGGAATGATCTCAGTTGATCTTGAAAGGGTAAACAATTCTTGCTCTAATTGAGGCACCCATCGTGTTGCTCATGGAAATTAAAAAATTCTCTGACACGTCAAACAGCAGGTTATTGTTTTTTTCATTGCCATATTTGTAGATTGGTGCAGCTGTAGGATTTTTACTTCCTCCGCTACTGGTGAAATATAGTCCCGACATAGATCTGGTCAGCAGCCGTTTATATACTTTGTTTTATATTGGCGCTGGCGTCACAACGCTTCTCTTTTTAATGGTTTTAGTTAGTAAGTATATCTAAACATTATTTTCCGTCACTGTTACACAGTCTCTGAACACATCGGAAAATACACTCCGTTGTTGTTTGTTGTTTAATTGTGTTTTTGTGTGTTGATGTGCCATTGTCGTACTTTTACAAGGTTTGTATTAGGCTTTGGATTTTCAAATATTTTGGTATCGAGCATCAGTGAAGAGACATTAATTGTCGAAATGCGCATCTGATGCAGAAACATTGGTATCGTTTATATTATTACTACCACTGTGTCGATACCTCTGCTGGTATACTGTTAGTTCCCGAGGGTATCACCAGCCCAGTATAGCCAGTACTTCGTCGGTACTGGCATGAAAACACGGATATTGTTTTGCTTGAAATTTACTGTAATAAAATGTTGGAATCAATTTGAATTAAGGAATGTATATCCCTCATGCAAAGCTCTGGTTCCTTGTCCGGTTTTGGATATACATCAGGTTCTTTTGGTTGATCAACTCTTCAATGTTTGTATTAGGTTTTGGATTTTCAAATATTTTGGTCTCGAACATCATTGAACAGACATTAATTGTCGAAACGCGCATCTGGTACAGTAAAATTGTTACCATTTATATTATAACGAGAACAGGTGAAATGAGGTCATGTGTCCACCTGAAATAAATATCCAATTTGAATTAAATACAATCGAAGTTTTATAATTGCGCTTTTTATTTTACGTCTATTACATACACAAATGTGTATTCCAAATAGTTTTAAGTTAATGATTGCATTTATAAAACAAGAATATATAAAACAGTTGGACGGGCAGATAATAACGCATCCAAATGTAACCGGTGTTCTTGACTTGACTGAAAATAAACTGACGTCAACAAATTAACTGCGTAATTTTTGTTAAGTTGTGAAGAAGAACGGCGACTTTCTTTATAAAAGCGTGTGGAATCTTCTGGAGGGCATCCGATGTCAATGACGGATTATCTTTTTTATCTGATTCATCAATCAGAAGTTCCAGTAAATGCTCGTGATTTCTATAACATTGACTCTGTTGTGACGCTATTATCAACAAAGAGGGAAATGCAATGTCCTAAGGTAACCCACGAAAAATAATTTTAGAGAAAATAGAACAGAGAGATATCATAGGCTGGTCCTCTCCCTTGCAACATACGGGTATCACAGAGCCAAACAGATAAAGGACAGAGAACCAGTCCAAGAGATATCATAATTATATTTTGTGTAATAAAATGCCTATAAGCAGTAACAAAAGTTATAAATACATCCCAAATTGAATCAGCTGACATATACTATACATATACTTCTTTTGTACATGTAGTTTTTAAGAAAGAGCCCCCACAACCACCAAGTAGAGCTCAGTTGTTAGCAGTAAGAAATGCTGCCAGTCAACACTACGGGAAATCCCTGCTGAGATTATTAAAAAACAGAGGATTTCTTCTACTGGTATTAACTTATGGTATGTAAGAATTTGGTTTCTCTTTCACTCATCGAACAGCAAATAGGGTGGTAAAAGGGGGGGGGGGGGGGGGGGGGGTGCTTGCACGGAAAAAACGTGAAAGACATAATTTCACGTTGAACGTGAAATAATTTCTGTCATTAACGTTGCACGTTGGGCTATGGTTTTTTTTGGAAAAAAAGTTTGTTTCCATTTTTTAGAGAAAAAAATAATTTGTTTTTGATTCTGAGAAAAAAAATTTGTTTGTTTCACCCTCAGCTGCCACTATATTTAATGCTAAAATTGAAAGAAAAAAATTGTTTTCGACTTGTCGCGAAAAAAATAGATTGTCCAGAAAAAAAACCCATAGCCCCCCCCCCCCCCCCCCCCCCAGAAAATAAAATTGATTACTGCCTAAGGTGTAAATAAAAGAGAAAACTTTCTATCAGAGATCAATTGACGTAAAAGTAAGCAACTATAGGTCATCGTATGACCTTCACCAATGAGCAAAATCCTTACCGCATAACAAGCTATAAAAGGCCTCAACAAAACAACGAAAAACAATTCAATTTTGTCAAAAGCAAGAATGGATTTTGTGTCGTAAACAAATGCATTTAATTTATATATTTTTTAATTAAATAAAGCTTCTGCACACAAACACACTTTACGAATCTGTTTCAAAACTAAATGAAAGCTGTATCAAAGGCGAGAAAGAATATACAACCAAGATGAAAATGAACACCGTTATCAAAAGCATTCTTCGCGTTTTTTCAAAATATTCAATTCAAAACGACTTGTGAATGTATTTTTAAACATTCTAGGATGTACTTTTAGGGATAAACACAGGAGCATACTACGCCATAGCAACATTAGTGAATCCCGTCGTTTTGAATTATTTCCCGGTATGTACTATTTACCTTTACAGTTTTTTTTTATTATAAACTTGATGAGATAAGGATTTATGAATGAAAAAAAAATGGTTTTACTAGAAAGAACCATTCGTTGTATGCCTGTCCCAAACCAGGAGCCTAAAATCCAGTGATTTATATTTGTTGTTGTTTGCCATAGTTGTTTTTATTTGATTGGGTTTAGCATAAATCAGACCGTTAGTCTTCTCTTTTGAATGGTGTCATATTTTTGTAAATGCCGGGGCCTTTATATGTAACTATATGGTATGGGTTTTGCTCATTCTTGAAGGTCGTATGATCATCTGTGATTGTTAGTTAGATCTTCCTTTGGTTACCGGTGGATAGTGCATCTTTGGCCATCACACTATACATGTCTTTATTTCTACCTGCTTCGCCAACGATGAAAGCAGGTCCAATAACCGATCGACTCTGTCAGTCCGTCCGTCATTCCGTCTGTCCGTCTGTCCGTCCGTCTCTCCGTCCAAAAGACCTTGGGTAGAACACTTTAGCATTAATTTTTCACTGATTTTTTTTTCTTGGCTTCTATGTAAGCGAATAATTTTATATTTGGTTAGTAGCTTGATAATGTTGAGTTGTAGCGTGTAAGCAGTATTTACATCTACCGTGCATCCACTTGCTGTTTGCTTCAAGTTAGAGATTTTACAATACTCATACGCATTGTTCAAGGACAATTTTTGTCAGAATTTTCATGGGTTCAATGGAAGGGGATGATTTATATTTGGTCTGGAGCTTTGTAATGTTGAGTTGTAGCAGTTTAATCCCTTAACATTACATCAACGAAAAAAGTACTTTATCTAAGTCCAATTGAACATAGTTTTGGAAATCAGCTTCATCAGTTATGCTTCCGTGCAAATGTTGCCTCAATTGATGCAACGCAGTTGCAGACCCTGTGTTGTTCTTGTTATGCTTGAAACTTGAAAACGTTATATTTTCTGCAATTGTGTACGAACTCAAATATATATGTGAATAATGGCGTTCAAATATTGGTTATCAACAAGTCAATGTGTATTCTCCACTGTTATAAATATTTAGGATCACCAAAAAGAAGCTGGAGAAATAGGATTGACAGTGGTTATAGCAGGAATAGTAGGAGCTATACTGGCCGGAGTATGGCTTGATAAAACTAAAACATTCAAGTAAGAATTTCATCTCGGAGAATATGGTCAAATTGATTAAAATACAGATCCAGTGTCAAAGCATCGCTTACAAGGATATGACAACACTCCGTTCTACTTTCTGTTCTGGTAGTTATTTCATCATCCAATGAAATTGCTGCATTCGCTGCCTACACATTTTTGAAGGTGTGGATCATTACGACAAAGAGGATCCCGAAAGTTCTTAAAAAGTTAACGGAACCTTTTCAGATCCATGTAAGCGAAGCGTAGACACGGGATCTGTATTATAATCAGATTTGGTATTTGGGGATAATTCACATCATTAAAAAAAATATAGAAAACAAGAATGTTTCCATAGTACACGGATGCCCCACTCGCACTATAATTTTCTATGTTCAGTGGACCGTGAAATTTGGGTCGAAACTCTAATTTGGCATTAAAATTAGAAAGATCATATCATAGGGAACATGTGTACTAAGTTTCAAGTTGATTGGACTTCAACTTCATCAAAAACTACCTTGACCAAAAACTTTAACCTGACACGGGACAGACGGACGGACGAACGAACGGACGCACAGACTAGAAAACATGATGCCCCTCGTAGGTGGGGCATACAAATAACATTTTTGCAATCAGACTAGGAAACAGTAGATTAGTATTTTAAACACTGTGTGTAGCAAACTTGTTTTGTTGGCTTGATGACTCATTGACCTATCGCTGTACATCTGTTATCTCATATGTATGAAACATGCAACAAGACAGACTTAAGACAACTGATAAAATGTTGTTTTACTTATTTTTCTGTTTTTTAGAGGAACAACTGTTGGTATATATTTGCTGTCGTTAGCTGGTATGGTTGCATTTACTTTTACATTGAATGTAAACTTACTTTGGGTAGTATATCTATGTGCCGGAATTTTAGGGTACGTATTTTCAACTTGTTACTTATTACAATTTCAAAAAAGAGTCACTATACCACCCGAAAAACTAAATATTGAGATGTTACATTTCTTGATGAATTTAAAAACGAAACTGCAAATTGGTATAAAAGCATATTTGCTTACACGAAGCAAACTGCATGTTTAAAAGCATAATCGAATGTGTGTGATGATATATCGCAATTTTTATTTACTTAATTTCACTGGGAAATGACACATCAACTCGTTTTTATACACCCGTCGTCTTTAAGACGGGACGTATTATGGTATACCGTTGTCCGTCCGTCTGTCTGTCCGTCCGTCCGTCCGTTTGTCCGTCCGTCCGTCGTCCGGACAATAACTCAAAAACACTTTCACCAATTTCCATGAAACTTAAGTGAATTGTTTATATCTATTGACGTAAGCTCCCTTTCGTTTTTTTTTAATTTCAGATTTTAAGTTTTGGATTTATGGGGCTTTATTCATAAAAAGGGGGGGATTTACAACACTTCGGACAATAACTCAAAAAGGCTTTCACCAATGTCCATGAAACTTTGGTGAATTGTTTATATCTATTGATGTAAGCTCCCTTTCAATTTTTATAAATTTCAGATTTTAAGTTTTGGATTTATGGGGCTTTATTCATAAAAAAAAAGGGGGATTTTCAACACTTCGGACAATAACTCAAAAAGGCTTTCACCAATGTCCATGAAACTTTGGTGAATTGTTTATATCTATTGATGTAAGCTCCCTTTCAATTTTTATAAATTTCAGATTTTACATTTCCGTGTTATGAATTTTTATGCTTAAAAAAGGAGGGATTTTCCAATTTTGGGACAATAACTAACACTTTCACAAAATTTTATGCAACTTTGATAAATTTTTTATATCTATTGACATAAGCTCCCTTTCCATTTTTATAAATTTTAGATATTACGTTTTCTTAAGTAATGAATTTTTATACTTAAAAAAGGGGGATTTTATGAAACTTTTGTGAATATATTAATGTAACATCCCTTTTGATTTGTATATATATTTCTAGTTGATCATATAAATTCATTTAAAGCATAAAAGACAAGTTAAAAGAGCAACGGGCGTATCATGCGGTAAAGCGCAGCCCTATATTAAATGAGTTGTAATATTATTTTATGTTTGAATTATCTTTTTATCATATATCATCAAGTTATTGATCTTTGATATTGAGGCAAAGACTGAGACAGTAATAATTACCTAGTATATACCTTTTAGTATATACCTGTTTATGTTTATGTATAGATATACATTGTAAGTTGCCTTATATTTTGCTTTCTAAGCGCTTTTCAAACATCAGTGAACAAAACTGCAATATTTGCAATAAGATTTTGAGTTTTTAAACATTTTACTTATTACTAGAAATGCCACTGCAAATTGGTATAAAATCATATTTGCTTACACGTAGCAAACTGCATGTTTAAAAGCATAATCGAATGTTTGTGATGATATTTCGCATTAATTATATTGCACAGCTGGAAGACGACAGAAACTATCGTGAGACGTTGCTGTTGTAATTTTGAATTCAATGTTGCGACCTAAATAAAAAAAAAAATAGATGACTTTTCAAATACAAGCTTAAGATCACTCAGAGAACTTACAATGACTTATTACCAAATACACACCTATTGAAAAAAAAATCATTAAACTTACAATTTTCTTTTTACCTCTATGGTCATTTATCGCACCGCGGGTAAATTATCACGTTTTGATTGGTTTAACGCCGTCACGTGGTGACACGTGGTGACCCCCTATGATACGTATCATAGGGACGTATCATAGGGGGTAAGTAAATTTCATAGGGGGTTCATGACACGTTAATGGTGACGTCATCTATTAATGTTGTTGTGTTTCATTGTTTATTTTTCAACAAAACTCAGCAGAAAAAGTCCAGCGTGCGATAAATTCGTTATATATATACGGTTAACTACGGACCCCTACGAATCCTTAGAGGGTGAATAATATCCATAGCGGATTCGGCCTCCGGCCTCACCCCCTATGGATTTTACTTACCCTCTATGGATCCGTAGGGGGTCAGTAGCGAACCTTATAACTTATAGTATTCAGTTTATATTTAGTACACACTATCATTAAGTTGATAATTTTTAGCATATTATTCAGTTGTATGTATTGTGACTCGAAAACTTCCTTTCTATATACTTTTTCCATCTACGTAGATTTTTCATGACTGGTTACTTGCCTGTAGGGTTTGAAATTGCTGCAGAAATTACCTATCCAGAATCAGAGGGTACTTCATCCGGTCTCTTGAACGCATCAGCACAGGTAATATTTTCAGAAGTATTTCCCTGAATGACTGATAACGTTTTTTGAATAGTAAGAGGGCAACAAACCAGTAATATTATACAATTACTGTCTTTTGATGAGGTTAATATGCGGTTTTATTCCATATTGGTATTATTTTAGTAGGTTTCTCTATATGAATTTGATTTTGAATAAAAAAGCATATTCACCTGAGAAAGTGTTATTCACCGCGCTAAACGTCACGCGCTTTTACATGCAACGTTATGGTAAAATGTTTCATGTAAAAAAAAAATGGTATATGTTTGTCATTAAATACATTTTCTTCTCTCGGAATATGGAATAAAACAATTACTGTCTTTTGTTTCGGTAAATATGGGGTTTTATTGACTTTTGAAAAACTGATATTCACTTCGGCCGTCGGCCTCAGTGAATATCATTTTTCAAAAGTCAATAAAACCGCATATTTACCTCATCAAAAGACAGTAATTGTATAGTATTGACTTTTGAAAAACTGATATTCCCTGAGGCCGACGGCCGAAGGGAATATAAGTTTTCAAAAGTCAATTAAACGACATATTTACCGAAACAAAAGACAGTACTTGTTGTATTCCAAATTTCGAGAGAAAACAATGTATTTAATGACAAGTATTTACCAAACCCAATTGTACATCAACCATTTTACCATAACGTTACATGTAAAAGCGCGTGACGCTTAGCGCGGTGAATATCACTTTTCTCCAGGTGAATATGCTGTTTTATTCAAAATACAATTCATATATATAGAGAAACCTACTAAAATAATACCAGGAATATACTGATTTTCAAAACTCGTAAATTAATTTTTAATACAAAATTCAAGAATCTAAAGTATGAAAGAATAAACGTTTCTCCATGATAACATCAGTGAAACAATTTTTTTTTATAGATTGATGAATGAATGAATGAATAAATTAATCTATAACTAACAACGTTTTGTTCTCTAAAACAGTATTAGATTCCCTCAGTTTATAAAATATTTTCGGTATTGCCACGACAATCATTGTTGTACTCGGTACTGGTTATACTGTTTACACCTCATGAAATCACATCACTTGCATTTCCCTTTTCACATGCAATGAAGTTAATATAAAAAAGAAATGTGATTAGATTGCCAATAAGACAGCTTGTCATCAAAACGAAAGTACAAGGATGCAAACAGATGGTCATATGGCCTTCAATAATGAATAAAACTCAAGTCAATATAACTATGAATTACTGTCCTAAATAATTTTCTTGTTTCAGCTCTTCGGAATCATTTTCACTATAAGCATGCGTGCAATGATGAATGAAGTCAGTATTTTTGGTGCTAATATAACACTCAGTTCATTCCTTCTTCTTGGAACTATTTTAACAGGTAAGTAAGGCCTTTTGTATCGTGATAATCATGTTGAAATAACCGTCAAGTTATGAAGAGTTATTTTCATTTTTCTAGCACTTTGACGATACATCTGATGGTACTCCCCGATAGTAGCAGCAACTCAATAGTCATTGCGTCGTTAATGACGTGATTTACATTATTTGTTACATTTTTTCTTAACTTCGTTGTTGAAAATTTTGGGAAACTCTTTTAGGCAAAATTGACTTTGGATGACATTTGCTTTTCTTGTTATATCCGTTTTGGTCATACAGTTTCTTAAGTATTTATTGAGTTTTACTGTGCGTATTGCTGTGTGTTTGTTTTTTTCTACATTGGCTAGAGGTATAGGGGTAGGGTTGAGATCTCACAAAATATGTTTAACCCGCCGCATTTGTTCGCCTGTCTCAAGTCAGGAGCCTCTGGTCTTTGATAGTCTTGTATGTTTGTTTTTTTTTTATTTTAGTTCATTTATATGTGTTGGAGTTTAGGATGACGTCAATTTTCACTGAACTAGTACACATTTTGTTTAGGGGCCAGCTGAAGACCGCCTCTGGGTGTGGGATTTTCTCGCTGTATTGAAGACCCATTGGTGGCCGTCGGCTGTTTGGTCGGGTTGTTGTCTCTTTGACACTTTTCCCATTTCCATTCTCAATTTCATGTATTGTATAGCAATCTGTTCTGGCTTTATGGTGTTGTTGAATTGCTTTGCCATATACATTCAAATTCCGACAATTTTAACCGTGCATGCGTCTCGTACAGTGAAAAAAAATGTCACGTGACATATAAGAGTATATGTTATTTGAGCGAAATCACAAATATCTCTTATATCGGTACATATGTACCACAGATAACAAAAAACACTTAATATATAGTGCGGAACACAATCTCTCTTACTACCATGAATATAGTTATATGTCTTTTGATTGAGTTAAGCCAATTGATATTTTAAAGTGTGTCTTTCTTTGTTGTGATGTTACACTATTGTTTCAGGTTGGGTGAAGGTTGGCGCCTTTATAAACGTTTAAACCCGATGCGTTTGTCCTAAGTCAGGAACCAGATATTCAGTGGTTATCGATTGTTGATGTGGTTCATAAATGTTTCTCGTTTCTCGTTTTTATATAGATTAGACCGTAGTTTTTCCTGTTTGAATGGTTTTACACTAGTAATTTTTTTAAATAAATGAAATACCTGCTAGTGGAATCGCTTATGTTATATACTACTTTATACATTTATCCAGCAACTAGTTGTGTTTATTTCCTAAATATAGTTACACAGCTATATTTTGTGCAATGTCAATTTCATCATGGAACACCTTTTCCGCAATCAAGGGTTCATTAAGGGATGAAAATAAGTTTGAAATTTGTGTTACATTTTAAATAGTTTGAAATTTGTGTTACATTTTAAATAGCTATCAATGTATTAATTTAAGGTGCTGTATAAAAACAATATTAGGTCAATGTCATAAAAATATAAACCTTTTTGTATTCGTCACAAAACTCGGGAAGGGCGAGGTAAAACCGAAACCTTCCCCCAGTTTCTCAGTCTCATACAAAAAAGTTTATATTTTTCTGACATTGTCCTCATATTGTATATGTATAAAACACTTCATTTTTCTCTTTATAGCGTTTATAGGTGCTGATTACAGACGACAAACTGCTGAAAAAGAGGTACGATATGTATATCATATATCCGATGTATAATTTTGCAATATTGCTTATATTATACAATAAGCAATACCTTCGAACATTGACAACTGAGAAATCGGCATACAACGGAATTTCGCGATCGGCTGCCATTTTTCTAAATTGCAAGTTAAGTACCTTTTGGTATGTAGGAAACAGAAACAGAACGCCAAAATAATTGAAATTAATAGATAACCAAAAAAAAATAACGGATTTTGAAAAAAAATGGAGGGCTAAAAAAAGTGTCCTGTCACCAAGTACCTATGACTTTTGATACCTTTCCTGAAATTCTCCAGTCATAAAATCTTTTACAAAAAATGATCCTACAACAGTTTATATACTTTCTACCACGCTCTTAATGCCCGCGATTTCGCGGGTGTGTTCTAATAGGAGTTGAAAAGGAAAATAGGTAGTTGAAAATTAATACGAGACTCTACCAGTTCACTAAAATATAAAATCGGGTTTTACATCTGATTGCGTGTGGCAATTCCTTAAAAGGTAAGCACGTGTATGCTTAAGGATTTTCGTGAAAGGTCATTAAGAAGTTTACTATTCGAAAACTGAAGATATGAGTCATGCATGGCCCGTATGCATAAAGCTACTTAAGTTAAGATTTTCCTTAGTAAACACTAAAGTTAAGGAAACTCCGCCCTTTTTATCTAAGTGGTATGCATAAAAAATCTTAAACTAAGTATTTCCTAAGTAAAATCTTAGTTGTTTTAAGTCATGCCCACAAAACTTAAGTGGTATGCATAAAACTCCTTATACTAAGGAAACGCCTAAGATAACACTTAAGTCTAAGGTACCTATAGAGCTTCCTTAAATTTTCACAAATAGTTAAAGATCAGTCGAAAGTATATGCGTTTTTTGCAGAACATTAATAGGTTACCTACAATGAAATTGATTAATAACTATATCAGTAATAAAATACTAATTATTCGTTCATGTATTGCTTAATATTAACGATCATTGTAATTTTCTTCAAATCACGTATAATCAACAAATCAAGAGATAACAGTGGGTAGTTATATACAATTTCCCATATCTCGTGTGTATGCCGCAAAGTACTCAGTTTTTATACTCATGTAATTCATGGTTCTATTTTTCTTTTGTTTACTCTGTACGTGCACGTTTTAATTTTTTTTTAATACACCGCTGGGGGATCATTTGTAACCGTAAGTTAAAACAGAATTAAGGAATGTAGAGAGGGCATGCAAAGCCACATTTTTTATATCATGTGTTTGTGGGTTGTTGTTTTTTTTTTTGGGGGGGGGGATGGGGGATCATTTGAATTTTCAATTTAGTTTTATTTTAAAGATGTAGGGCATACCCTAGTTTTTGTCACTTTACAGGGACAAAATCAAAAAGTTTTAAGACCTACCCAGGGGTAAATTTTCTTTCATAAAAAAGGGAGGCGGGTGTGGACATGGACCTCCATTTTGTTTAAACAATAAGTTAATTGTTTATGGAACCACTGTTACGGCAGTCAGAAGTCCACACTCCTACACCCCCATGGAATTCGAAATTTATATAAGATCATATAAGTTATTTATGATACCCGGCTTACTCGTATCAAATTATGTTTTTATATTTCCTTATATATTCAATGAGATATATTGCGGTATCGAAAATATTGCTAAGTACGTTAATATGTTGAGAATATACTTACTGTAATAATTTGGTTTAGTAAAGATTGTAGGACTTTTGAAAAATGCCCTAGTTTGTAGATGGATTCCTGGAAAAAAATTCTACCCTCCCCCTTTTTTGTTGTAAAAGGGAAGTGATAAAAATGTTAATTTCACATCAAAATAGATTTTTTCAAACCATAAGCAAATGTAAGCAAGGGGTCTGGAAAGAGAGATGTCAGCGCATAATAAGCTGAACTATTAGTAAACATTTTATTGAAAAAAGTGTATAATGATTTGTTTTGTAAAATGATTTGCTTACAATGCTACTCTTAGTCTTGTGCTACGCCACTGAAACCTTGATCATGTATTGTTAGAGTTTAAAGCATATTGTTGTATCCAGAAAATATTACACCTATTAAAAGATGATTAAAGATTAAGAAGAGGAAAGTCTTGGATTACCGAAATATTTTCCTCCAATGCTCATCCGTCAAAACATCAACCTTAATCAAAGTACTGAAGTACTGAACATCAGAGGACCTCAAGTTGTGTTGAATTATTGATAAATGACATGTGTTTATATTATACCTGCCGGACAGATATGTTCACCTTACAATATAGTACAAATAATATAATTTGCTATGCTATATCTGAGATACTGACTTGAACTAGGATACTTAACTTTGTGAATTATCAATGATTATGTGGTCAAATGAGAACTGTTAGATTTGCATTATGACCATATAGTTGCACACATACAAAAATAGTTAGCATATAACTTACAATAGAGAATTAACATAGCAAACAATTCTTCGAGTAGCTATATAGTCACTCACCAATGCTCACTGAACTATGATATTAAGGAGGTTCAAGACAATCATATTAAAACGGACAAATTGTAATATTGGAGCTAAAGATACCAGATGAACAGCAAACTCATAAACCGAAAATAAACTTACAATTCCATGACTAAAACTAAAAAAGACATGCAGACAAATAAAAGTACACTAAAAACAACAGGTGCTCTGGATGGGTAAGCAGATCCTGCTCTACAAATGACATTTATTAACAATGTTTGTTCATGTAGTATCCATGGCCAGGTCTTCTACTTTCTGGAACATTTAGCTTTTGGATCAATCACTAATGGGGTGGATGTTAACACAGCAATATTACTATCCCTTATTCTAGATTTTTGTTGCAGTCAACAAAAACTTTTTTAATGTTCATAAATAGCTTCACTGAGTTATCTTGGTTTTATTGCAACACAGTCAATCATTTATCCATTATATTTAAAAAAAAAAATAAGAATCTGCAGCTATACATGTACATTGTAGGTTCTGTTTTCTAATTATTAAATGATTCATTGTAAATATTACAATATATGATATGTACATGTAGATAGCCTTTCGCTAATGATGGTATTTTTGTTAATTGAATTTCACAACATCTGGATAGTTTTTCAACTGTTAGTCTTTTTTTACTTTGTTCTGGATTTAATACTTTGAATACCACTGGTTTAAGCAATGAGAAAATTTTGCACCACACATATAGAACACAACTACCATATGAATGTGTTGGTCCTTAGTAAGAAGCATGTAAAACAGGGCTTGTAATTTTTTGGTGTATATCTTGATTTTCCGTTTGTACATTGATATGGCCATTAGTTTTCTTGTATGTATTGTTTAACATTTGTCATTTAAATTTCATGGCTATTTCTTACTGATGTATGTATAGATTTTTGATTGTAAAAGTGTTGTATGGTAAGCTTTATTTCTTTTTTGTCATTTTGTATAGGGCTGGTGTCTGATTACCAGATTACCAATCATACCACCCTTTTCATTTCTTTTTTTTATGCATTATGACAACAGTTTGGTGTTAATTTTCATTTATGTATGTACAGTAACTACTGTACATGTAACAATATAAAACAGTATATATACATGTATAATCTCATTCCATCATTAATATTGGTCATTGTTGGTATATATTTATCTTTAAGTTTAACAATGTACTGTGAAAGAGCTATCTTCTAACAGATACTTAGTATATAGTATGGTTATTAGTGTGAAACCACTGATTCAAAGGACAAGTTTCACTTCTTGTCCAAAATGGCCTAAAATATAAAGTTAAACATAAAGCTCCAAAAAGTTCACAATTTGGTTTCTCAAATGGGTCTATTTCTAAAGTCATAACGCTCAATAAATCAGTTCTTTTCATAAAGGTACATTTTATGTTCCAAATTTTGTCAAAATATGATGATTTTGGGCAATTTTCAGACCCGAAAGCTTTAAGCAATTAAGAATTAAGATTTAGCCACCACCTACCATCCAAAATGTTTTGTGACCAAAAGAATCCAAATCTGATATATATAATTCATCAATATAAAAACTTTTTGGATCTTGGATGGCAGCCAAGTTTAATTATTCCAACAACAATTAAAGTTTTACCATAGTTATCTGTGGTATAATTTTCACAATTATTCAATAGTTTTGTTGTGTATGATTTACAAATATAAAAATAAAGATGGCAAGACCTGAAGAAGGCCGCCTGATTTTTTTAAGTGACATATGAACAACAGAGTCAGTGTGGGGCCACTAAGCTAAACTGCCCGCTTTGCACCAGCCAATATAAATGAATGCCTAGGGTGGGAATCGAACCCACATACACCAACTCTGTTGTCCCTATATTTTTAAATGAACAAAAAATTGTCAAAAACAAATTAAAAAAAATGTATAAATTGGTTAAAATTTAATTATCAATTTATACATGAATATATCTATAGGTTGATTTTCTGTGATTCAGATGTCTACTCAGATTGTAGTCTCATAGGCTCCAATGTACAGCTACATGAATAGACAGCTTAAGAGTGTTTAAAATTGCTAAGGCAGACTTTTGGGGGGAGGAAAGAACTGAAGGCTTGCCCTTTTCGAGGAGCTCCATGTATGGTAAATGCGTAGTCCTTTTTTTATATAGTTTTACCCAAAATGTTGACTTGCTAGACCCCTCCCCCTTTAAAACTCCTGGATTCTCATCCAATTTGATAGAAATCTAAACTGTTTTAAAACAAAGTTGTTTAAGTAATAACAATTATGTTTGGGAATTAAAAATAGAAAGGTTCCTTTAAATGTTGCTGAACATTTTGTTTGAATAATCTAGAATATACATGTACATGTGGTTTTAATCGTGGACATTTTAAATCCATGTTAACTTATGCGTGACTTGGGCTTCTGGTACAAATTAAAACATGGAATTATTCATGCAAACTCACAGAAAGATTCTTGAGATTTAAATTTCCACAGAATAATAAATTAACAAAAACATTAAACAATTTAAACATTTAACATACTAAAATTTATGATAAAAGAGATAATTTTTTCATTTCCTATCGTTAACTATCCATTTTTAAATGGTGACGTTCCCTTGTCACCATCTTACGGTGTTTATATACACTGTATCTCAACTTGTACGATTCTCTCATGTATGTAACAATGTTTTAGATTTTAACGAGAGAAATTTATGTATTACTGAAAAATTATTACACCAGGGTTTTCCATATCACAAACTAGTCACAACATTTACTAAATCTTATCAGCGGTATAAGGACATTATTCGTAAATATAGCTCAACATGCAGACTTGTTATACGTTCAGGTATTTCACATCCAATTTTTTATGGAAATATTCTTTATAAAGCACAAAGGTGTCAGTATTCACCTCAGAAACTAACAAAACCTTTGAATAGACTTATTAAGAGGGATTTAGTAACGATACTGTTGTCAGGTCATTAAAGATTGCATATTTTGGCGTTAATATTAATTCACTTATAGGGTCTTTGCATCGGAACTAAACACATTCATTTAAAAACCGTTGTTGGCATGGCACTGGTTATGTTCTTCTCATATATGTTATGATGGTATGATACTAAACCCCTAATGGGAAGGATTGTGCTTGATATTCATATGATGAAATCATAATCTTTCAGTCAGTTTTATTGAAGTCTGGAGCTGGCATGTCAGTTAACTGCTAGTAGTCTGTTGTTATTTATGTATTATTGTCATTTTGTTTATTCTCTAGACTATGGTTACATGTACATCTTCTGACATCAGACTCAGACTTCTCTTGAACTGAATTTTAATGTGCATATTGTTATGAGTTTACTTTTCTACATTGGCTAGAGGTATAGGGGAGGGTTGAGATCTCACAAACATGTTTAACCCTGCCACATTTTTGCGCCTGTCCCAAGTCAGGAGCCTCTGGCCTTTGTTAGTCTTGTATTATTTTAATTTTGGTTTCTTGTGTACAATTTGAAAATTAGTATGGCGTTCATTATTACTGAACTAGTATATATTTGTTTAGGGGCCAGCTGAAGGACGCCTCCGGATGCGGGAATTTCTCGCTATATTGAAGACCTGTTGGTGACCTTCTGCTGTTGTTTTTTTTTCTTTAGTCAGGTTGTTGTCTCTGTGACACATTCCCCATTTTCATTCTCAATTTTAACATTTTGATAAAATAAAATAATACACTAACCCTTTGCAATGTTGCAGTTCAACTTTTAATCTAGCAGTCTTCACGACGAGTGGCAGCCCAGGCTAGTAAAATTGCTCTCGGGCCTGTAAAAATCAGACCTACAGGCCAACAGAATCTAACTAAAAATTTTCAAAATTGAGCTGCAGGCCTGTAGATTTAGCAGTTCAGCGTGAAGACTGATCTAGGGTTCTGGAAAACATTTAAAATATCTCTTGCAGTCATATGCAGGGTATAGGGCTCATAGGTTTGACTCAATAAAGATTTGCTAAGTTTACTGACATGTAGAATCCCAATATCGCTCTAATTAGTATAAATAGCCACATGTGTGCTCAAATAACCATTTAGATTAGTCTCAAGATCTCATGGGTGCTCGTAGTGAAATTTAACTGATTGTATTTGCTCAAGTACTCATGTATGCGTGAACAAATGTCTAATTCAAATACCTAAAATTTTACATGGATATGGTTACACAACTTAATAATTTTGGCAATACATGTACATGTGACATGTTAGTCCAAATAATTATGACGTCTTGAAAGGCTTTTATATTTTTTTTCTTTGACGCCTTACTTCGACGTCGAAGTAAGGCGTCAAAGAAAAAAAATATAATAGCCTTTCAAGACGTCATAATTATTTGGACTAGTGACATGTATGGTCAAAATTATACAATACTACAAGGAAGACTTAAAAAACAGAACAGTTAATCTATATTTATATATACCTCTAAAACTGTAAGGATTCTCCAAATATATCTAGTGGCTAGTAAATTCTGACATTTCACTTTCACTTTCAGTGTAAAATAAGACTCTTGCTTTTACGAGCAAGAGTCATAATTGACACTCAAAAATAGTCCATCTCTATTGGAAGAATAAGAAGTCGAAGATTCTCTGAATATTACATAAAATACAATTATTTCAACCAATAATTATATATAAGAATTACTTACAAATTCATTAACAAAATCCGCTTTTTTTCTAGTCAAGGGACATAATTATTCAAATATACTAATGCAAGTAACTAAGTCGGAGAAGGAGCGAAAATCCGAAACAGCACCTTAATTAAAAAACAGAAAATAGTTCCACGTGTGTGTCCAAGTGATCAATCGTTATTTACGAAGAAAAGAAATTTAACTTCAAAAATTGTTGAGATCTTTAAAAAAAAAAAAAATTGATTCCATTAAAGAATACAAAGAAAGTAACCTTATCTTTAAGGGCCTTGCAGGTTCTTGTTACTCCTACCCAATCTGCTGGTATTTTCAAAATGGCTGCGGGGGACGCGGCCTGACAAATTATTTTAATATTGTGTCAGATTAAATATTCCTGATTTTGCTTCGTTAATATTATAGACAAATATGCTACAAACGGTTTAAAGATGTTACTCTATTTCAAATAATTGAAATATAATTACCTTTCTGTGTGTAATTGCGTGAATTGATTTTCTCTCGTTTATCTTCTCGCTCTTGCTCACTTGATGAATATGCATAGGTGGTATTCATCCGCGACAATAATATTTCGGTATATCATTGATATTGAAGATCGTTTGATTGATATACGAATATTTCTAACGACAAAACATTTTCATATTATTAATTTGCATTTAAAAAAATCTGAGTATCCATTGAAAACATGAATATAAAAGAAGAGACAAGGAATTTTATTCTGCACTATAATGTCCGCGGGTTCATAATGTCGGTTATTATCCCAACACTAATTATATATGCATCTCTTTGATCTTTGAAGATCTGTGAAAAGTAGGCGATGGCAATACACCCGAGGCCCCTCAGGGGCCTCTGATGTAAAAAGCGTTGTCTTATATGCGCCAATTGTTCATCATTATACTATGTTATGGTTCTATTGAATTGTTTTACATGTATACCAATATCAATTTAACCCCAGCTCTTTAAAATAAAAGCATGCATTGATCAACAAATTTAAATAATCATAACAAACTTTTACACGGATGAGTACATGTGATGAGCTAGTATATATCATACGGTAATTAGAGAAAGGTTCCGATTTAAGTATTCCTTAGTTAAGTGAAGACTTAAGTAATTTTATGCATACCACTTAAGAATTTTACTTAACTAAGGAAATTCTTAGTGAAATCTAAGTTTAAGGAATACTTAAGTTAAGATGTTTTATGCATACGGCCCCATGGTTCGTATTATTTTGTAGCTTAAAAAAAATACTAAATTACATACATGTTTTACCCTGCCGCATTTTTGCGCCTGCCCTAAGACAGGAGCCTCTGGCCTTTGTTAGTCTTGTATGTTTTTTTAATTTGAGTTCATTTATATGTTTTTGAGTTTAGTGTGACGTCCATTTTCACTGAATTAGTACACATTTTGTTTAGGGGCCAGCTCAAGCCCGCCCCTGGGTGCGTAATTTGCTCGCTGTGTTGAAAACCCATTGGTAGCCTTCGGCTGTTTTCTGCCCTTTGGTCGGGTTGTTGTGTCTTTGAAACATTCCCCATTTCCATTCTCAATTTTATTCCATTCTCAATTTTATCAATAACATATAACAACAGAAAATTTAGGCAACATTAGTTTACCTAATTTCAAATCTGAGAATTCGGTTAAAAACATACAAATGAAGGTAAAAATAAACAAATTGAGAGAATTGTATGAACTCCAAAAATTGCAAGACCGGGTGCTTCAACATGGTATGCGTCTCCTGCTATGTGTGGATCTCCGCCATGCGAATCCACATCCAGTCCAATTATTACAACCGAGAATAGGACACAATCGATAAAATTACTGATCAAACGGCTATAATGAGTGATCTAAAGATATAATACCGCGAGAAAATGACGTAGTGAGTTGAAAAACACATGTACATCGTGTCGTTCAACCTCATCGTGATGGTGACCGCAAATGTGTAGTGTCAATGCAGTCGTGCTTCCTCATAAGGGAACGACTATTTAACTTAAGGGGGGGGGGTATGTTTTTTTTCCTAAAAAAGAATCTGATCCCTAATTTAATGGGGAAAAATAGTGTGGTCAAGCAGATAAAAAAAAAAATATTCTGAATCCCTGAATCCAGAAATGGTTGCTCCCTAACTCTGTTAGTAGAAACCCTGGTATGAAGCACAACCATCTTGATAAATATATTCAATGTAGTAACGTATTGATTAAGATATGTTAATCCAATACAATGGGGGTTGGGGGTATGTTACTTCTGATAAGTTGGAAGTTTTTGACATTCGTTTGTGATAACAGATAATCTTAGTACATAACCGTATATATATTATACATATATACATGCATATATGCTTTCTGTGATAAAGCACCTATTCCTTAGTTTAAATTTTCAGGCACACTTCTGCGTACTATGCTAAAATATATATCACACTTTATTTTCTTTTTTTTCAGAGAATTTCGAAAATAGATTTTCTAGACATCAATATCATTTCAACAAAAAACGAAAAACAACTTGCACAAAAGGACAATGAATGCCATTAGATGTGTGCTGTGCGATGCATGATGCATGCAAGGTTGATTTCGAAACAGTCTTCAATCATTTACCGAAGATGTTACAAATATAGATATATACTGAATGGAACATCACACCGTTACTCAATACTAACAGAATCAACTTTCGATCTCTCATATCGGTGCTATGTGTCAATTGTACATGTGATATGCTACATGTGGGGTTTTTTTTGTGCTTCGCGCCAATCTGTTGAGTTATTTAAGCCATTTACCACTGATTTTCACAGTTTCTTCTTATGTTGTTTTGTTACACCACTGTCCCATGCTAGTGGAGGGTTGAGCGCTTACAAACATGTTTCATCCCGCCACTATCTACATGTCCCATGGCAGGAGCCTATTACTAGTATTCAGTGATTGTCGTTGGTTTATTTTTGACATACATGAATTTGGGTTTTTTTGGTAAACTGTATTGTTGTTAACATGATGAATTAAGATTTCGTTTTATTTTTTGTAGTTGTTAATTTTACGTTTTTCATGTGTTTGGGTTTTTCTCATTGTTTAAGGCCGTACGTGGACATAAAAATATATCTTCGTTATTTGAAATCCGGTGTCTCATTGGCAATCATACCACATCTCCTTATTTTTATTTTTATGTACATGCAGTTCATTTAATTTCCCAGTTTATACTGTTTCGTTACATGTTGTTTATAAACGTACAACTGCAGAAGAGGGGCAAAAGATACCAGAGGGACATTTAAACTCATATGTCGAAAACAAACAGACGACGCCATGGCAAAAAAAAAAAAAGACAATTAGACAAACAATAGTACACAAATCACAACATAGAAAACTAAATACTGATCAACACGAACCTCACCAAAACTGGGGGTGATCTATGGTGCTTTGGAAGAGTAAGCAGATCCTGCTCCACATCATATGCAAGGCTGCTTTTGATATGCATTTTGTTTCTAATCAAACTTTTAAACTTAAAAATTCGTGTATCCTTCTTGTTATGTTTACATATATATGTATTAATATGTATTGAATATTTGAACACAAAAATAAATAAATTCCAATATATATGCATGAAGTGTCATTTTATATATCTTGCTGTTTCACTTGCAATGATTAGTAGGTTCTATTGAAGAGACACGTTTTGCCTTGAAAACAAAGCGGACGATACCATGGGGACATTCAAAACTATGTCGGAAGAGAAAACAACAACGCCATCATGGCAAAACAACTAATTTAACATCTGATAGTGAGCCACCATATACATAACAAAATAGTTTGAACATATATTGATTGACTGCAAGCCAAATGTATGTCCAGTGCTAAATTACCAGTACAGTAAGCTTGAATATTTACAGAAATATGTGATGGGATTGATCAATTTCTCAGTTAAATATTTTCAGATCGGTTTGAAAATTAATTGGTATCTTGCAAAATGGAAATTATAATACGTTTATACCCACTCAGGAGTATTGCGAAGTAGACGTATTATTTCACGAATACGTAACCTGTGTTGTATTGTATTTTGGTTCTGAGTCCCTGCTAAAAAAATCTGTTGTTTTGGACAATGGTGCATTAACGAAAAACAGGAATTGCCATAAATATTGAATCAACCAACAACGTGCAACTGACTCCTCTGGAACAAAAATATATACATAAAAGCAACAACAACAAACAATACATATGGTCAACAAAGTCTATCTTATTTGCTTTGGAAAGAATTTCACTCCAACCAGTGCTAGTAGCCGTCTTAAACTGCAATGAAGTGAGAGTTTTTTGCACCGTATTGGAGGTCTCACTGTGACTTTGAGATGAAGACCTTAGTGGTGCAATTTGATAGAAGTTGCATTGACAGTAATATTCAATGTACGTGTTCTGAGATAAAGATCTTTTAAGATATCAGGCTTATAATGCTGTAAGCCAGACGACAATTCGTCTATAAAAGACTCGTCATTGGAGAGCTACTCAAAAGGTTATAAAAAGGGAAAGAGAAGTCGTTTTTTTTTTTTCATATTTACTGTTGACGATAAATCAGATATCGTCTGCATATGTCATAATTCTTTACAGTTTAACGGTAATTGCCCCTCCCCCCCCCCCCCCCCCCCCCGAGTATTCCTTAAAATTAAATTATTGAAACAGAGAAATATGTCTCGCTTGTTTGAAATTATGGTGTGATTGGTAATGGGACAACTATCCACAAAGTTCAAATAAAGTGGATATAAGTAGATAAACACAAGTAACACATTAGAAATGATGCTGATATATAACAACTGTAAAATATTATAATATGGAACGCCATGACTGCCTTATGTTAATGATCAGCATTATATGCAGTGCTCACAACATTATATGAAGTGCTCACTATATTATACGCAGTGGTCCAAACATTATATGCAGTGGTCACAACATTATATGAAGTGCTCACAACATTATATATGAAGTGCTTACAACATTATACGTTTTTTGTTGATGAAGGTGATGATCGGTGATGGTGATGATGATGTTTGATGTATGATGAGATTGATGAATGATGAGATGGTAGTGGTTCAGATTCGGTAATCTTCGGGGTTTTTTTAGCGGAAAATTACCAAATCCATAATTGGTAATGCCCAGGAAACAAATTTAAACAGTTGTTAAAGTCATGTTATCATAAGGCAGTATACCATATTTAAAACTGATTGAAATCAGGAAATTAAGAAGTATGATCAATTTACCACAAATTTATTCCACACCAGGGCAATTTAAACTTATTTTGATTATCATTTTCATCATATTCACAACTTAATATGTATATACTTTAAGTGTTTAACAAATACGACCGCAGAGGTCCAACACTGAACCGTTGGGACAAAAATGGACACACTATTCACGCTTGACACAGGTCTGAATTTAGAATGTAATTAAATATTTGACACATAATAGGTTTCTGACACAGAATAACTGTAGTCAAAGAACATAAAATTGATTATATAATTTGAATTTATACTTATTTTTTTGGTTTTGCACTTCGCTGTTGCGAATTGCCCCACCCCCCTCCGAAAATAAAAATAAAAAATACCCCCCCTTTTTTTTTTTTTTTGATTTTGTGCAATACACTATGCTGTTGCATATTGACCCCAACCCGAAAAAGAAAAGAAAAATGTATCCCCCACTTTTTTTGCAAAAAAAAATATATGAAGAAATTTTCTTTTCAATTTCTGAAATCTGATATGAGAAAAAATTTTCTTTACACATAATTTTAAAGCAATGGAAGGTAGGTAATCAAACATGTTTAGATAACCTTCCTTACACTGGTTTCAAATTGTCTTAATTGGCCATTAAACCAAGAAACCCTTGTTTACCCCTATTTTTTGCCTCTAATTCCTAAACGTTTTGAGCCATAACACCTCCCCTTCCACCCACCTTTCCAAGCAAATCATAACCATCCCTTTGTGGTATGGAAACTTGTGGTATAATTTCAGAGAGATTTATACACTTAAGGTGGTATGGGAGTCTAAAATAAAAATGATAGAATTTGTTCATACTTTGCCAAAACGTAGTATCTATTGATATATGTTGAAAAATATAATAAAAATGATATGTCACCGTGCATTTTCTCAAGCTACAGGACGTGACAAAATGACACATTTTGTATGGATTATACAGGAAAAAACACCATTTTGTGATTAGAAACTAAACACAATGATTGAATTGTTAAATACTTAAGGAAAAGATAGCTTTCAGACAATGCTTTGAGAATATCAAAAGAAAAGATAGGGTCACCGTACATTTTTTCCGGCTAAAATACAAAATAGGAAAATTTCATGTAGAATCCTTCAGAGAATGCACTGTTTTAGAGTTACCTCCCCTTGAAATGCCAATTTAAAAAAAAAATTAAAAACAACCAAACCTAATCAACATTTGCAAAAATATTAATATTTGTAAGTTATATTCTTATAAATTGGTTCTTTTAAATGAAAATCACATTAAATATCTACGGAATCCCTGGAGTGCCATGCAAAAAAAAAAATTTCAACTTGTGCGCACAAGTTGAAATTTTTTTTTTTTGCATGGCACTCCAGGGCTTCCGTGGTACGAAGTATACTGTTCGTTGCATTTTTAAATTATTTTTTTTTATTAATGTTGGTCAGCGATGTTATCCGAAATATAATTTTACTTAAACATTTACGATTTTCAATCTTATTTTAAAAAGGCATGGCACAGCAATGTTAAGTGCAAAATAACTAGTTTGTGAATTTAAATCCTTTTAAGTATATAATTCGGACTATGCTATACATAAAAGTCAAATTAGTTTCGACAATTTTTACCCCGTGAGTGATCCATATACAGGAGAAGAAGCCCCACAGAAACAATCAAGATCCATCGTCAAAAGTAACTTTCCAGATAACGAAAAATATTCAGATATGAAATTTTCAACCTCTTACATTGATCCTAACATGGGATATGGAAAAAAAATTGTTAGCAAAAATAACAGAAATCCCCAGACTATAGACAAGCTTGTATGTGAGAAGAATTAGAACGCCAATATCAACTGTTACAACGAGAAAAATTAAAGTAAAACAATACTAGTAGTTCTCCATTAATATAATTATATTAATACAATTATATATTCACTCTAAAAATTGTGTTTAGAGCCTAAACACTTTCCTAAACACATTTGTGAAACCGATTTTTGACATGTTTTAAATCTAAACATGTTTAATACTTAATGTGCTAACAGCCTAAACGTGTCAAGCTATAACGTGCTTAGACTGTAAACATGTTTAGATGTAAAGTGTTTAGACTAGAAACATGTTTTGCTAAAAAGTGCTTAGACTGTAAACATGTTTAGTTGTAAAGTGTTGTATCTGGAAACATGTTTAGCTATGAAGTGTTTTGTCAGGAAACACGTTTAGCTGTGAAGTGTTTTGAATGTAAACATGTTTAGACCATAAATGGTCGTGAAGAAACATGTTTATCGTTTTAGTGCGATAAGCCGTTACTTCATTAGACCCCAAATAAACTAATATTCCGGAAGGCTAGAAAACGTAGGATAGCTCTCCGTTAAACAGGTTATCATACCATCAGAAAAAGGAGCCAATGCATCAAACTAAGAAACGGAAATTTCCAAATCAAATTGATTGTGACTAATACCTTTTCAATCTGAATGAGTATTTTCTTTAATTCAATTGTCGTCATTCGACTATTGCATTTTTTCTTCATTTCAAATAATCATTAAACAGTCTAGAACTTTTGAAATGAAATTATTATTATACTAATTCTAGGATTAAAAACAAAATTACAACATATGAAACAAAGGAATTTATGTAATTGTTTATTTCCAGTTAATCATTGAACACAATCAAATATAAACTCATACAATCATAAATTCATAGCAACGTACATATACATAATATTGACCAGTCAAAACAATTTGAAAATGTCCTGTTTTCATTTTACAAGTCAATAAGAGCTTCTCCTTTCTTAGTACCAACTACCGGTCACTGGCCTGAAAGATAGAAAAAAATGATAAGCAACTAAGTAGAATTAATCTAAAAATATAAGTATACGAACTACAACAACACCAAAAAGTAAATGCATGATTTAAGATCAAGATAACAACATTAGAACCGTGGTATAAAAGTATAAATGTACTGATGAGTCAATTTATATTTTTTTTATATAAAACTTCTTTTCATGCTAAATATCATTCATTTGATCAAATATATATTGACATTTTTAAAATCAAATACACTTCAGATTCTTACCTAGCAATATAGTTCCTACTGTGCATTATCTCCTCTTTTAGCATGTCAAGACAAATGATTTCCTCTGCACTTCTCTCATCTAGAATAAAACAATACATATCAATAAAAATATAAGAAAGCACAACCGCTTATAACTATTGAAGAAAAACAAGCATCTTTTTATTTATTTTGAGCAAATGTTGATGGTGCATTTAGGAAGTGCTTACTAAAACAATGAACTCGATATGACACTGGTTTTGCGAATGATGCACTCGGCAGATTCCGCTTCCCTTCATGTTCCATTATAATCTGCCGAGGAGTACATGTACCAAATGAAAATTGTCCTCTCAAACTCCTTTCCAAGAACATATATATATATATATATATATAAAATAATAAGTGCTAGCTTGCATGATAGAACATTAAACAACTCTTATCTTTACACAAGATAATTTGAACACTAAAAGCTCTTACAAGTACTTGTTTCGTGGGATGGTTCCCCCTTTTTCTTCTCCTGCATTGACTATACGGTAGTGTACTTGTAAATAATACTTATCACTGTCAATAATCATTTAAAATTGGCAGAACAAAATAAAAATCAGTATAATTATAACTCCTTACCTTTCTGAAACAGTTAAATTACGGTCAGTTATGGTCAGAAGTAAACAGCGTGGCCTTTGACTTCGGGTTCTTTGTTTCTTCTTCCCGCTCAAAAATTAGCACGTGGTATGCATGCCGTCTTCGGCCTAAACGTGTTGTAATTCTAAACGTGTTTAGAAAAGTGTCTAAATATTGAAAGTGTTTAGAATTTAAACACGTTTAGCTTCATATACTTGACGATGTAGCTAAACATGTTTAGCACAACAACATGTTTATTGCAAAGTGCTGAGAGCCAAAACATGTTTAGTGCGAAGTGCTGAGAGCCAAAACATGTTTAGTTTTTAATGCTTAGAAATTAAACACTTTCCTAAGCACATAAGTCTTGCAACACGTTTAAATTCTAAGCACTATTTTTACAGTGTTGACATAATAACGAGTATCGTTTTTTTTTGTGCTTCTGTAACAAAAAATGTGTGTGGACCTTCATTAAAATCAAAGAAGTGCTCAGTAACAAATAGCATTCCTCTTTTATGTGTTGTTGCTATCATCTGGACCTTAACACAAATTTGAATCTTTTTTCAACGCCAGTAAAGCAGAGAAAACTATAACACATGTGATCGTTAGAAAGGCACATTTAATAATGATCGTGAGGCGGTAAACATATTAATACAATTATATATTGACATAATAACGAGTATCGTTTTTTTTTGTGCTTCTGTAACAAAAAATGTGTGTGGACCTTCATTAAAATCAAAGAAGTGCTCAGTAACAAATAGCATTCCTCTTTTATGTGTTGTTGCTATCATCTGGACCTTAACACAAATTTGAATCTTTTTTCAACGCCAGTAAAGCAGAGAAAACTATAACACATGTGATCGTTAGAAAGGCACATTTAATAATGATCGTGAGGCGGTAAACAATAAAGAAACAAGTTGCTTTCTTTAAAAAAAGAAATGCAATCGTAAACCCAAATGCTTGTTTGGCATTATATATATATTAGATAATTGTTTAATAAAGATGTATTGTCTTATATTACTTTTGTTGTGCATAAGAATTAGAAACTGACATTGCCTGTTTAGTGGTTTAAATAATGTAATACCGGCTTCACACATCAACGTATAGATCCGACGTACGTCGGCCGAGGTAAAAAAAATCATGCACGCTACCAAAACGCTAGTAATTTTGATGCATTCAACCTGTCAATCAAATCTGTATCGTGTGCACAACGAGCTTAAAGCGTGTATTGGGTGTGCGTAAAGCGTACCTTAGCGTTTCTCCTGGTCTTCCTACATTCCCAACTGCAGGTCTGTCTATATGTGAATGTTTGTCGATAAGTCTGTCACATTCGCCCGTCTGTTTACATGTTTACCAGTCCGTCTATGTCCACTGGTTCGTCTACATGTTCACTAGCTTTGAAATAGCTTTCGGTAAGTGCGATTATTTCAGTGATTTGTGTCTATTGTTTTTATGTAAGTGATTATTTTGCACCGTACCCATAATTTTAGGGACGCGAATTGCAACTGATATTTTACAGTTTTTTCTTGCGATGTGTTGTCCTTAAGGTTTGGTTCATTTGGGAGGGTTGGGTTTATGGCCACCACATTGTTTATGTGCCAATGTCCATTCTAAAGCCAGAAACATGTAGTACAGTGGTTGTTGTAAATAAAAAAAGTAAATAATGTTGCAATATTTAAACAAAGAAAATAACTTTAAATTTGCAATATTAATGAAAATAAATACGGACATAACTTTCATAATTAATTTTAACGTTATTTTCAATAAACGATTTTTTTTTAAATCCTCGTTTTTACACCTATTTGAGGCACGTATTTATGATTATATTTCCATGTCCTTGGTCTATCCTAGACGTAAAATTTCAAAAAGTGCTAATACTTTTTTTAAAGATATTATTTTTAATTGTTCTCGTTCAAAATATTTTATTTTTTCATATTCAATATCTATTTAATTTTATTTTTAATAACCATTTTTTTTTTTTTATTAAAGTTGCAATATTTAACCAAAAAAAATAACTGTAATTTAATCATATGCAAGAAAGACTTCCCTTTAATTTGATTTTCAGTATAAAAAAATAAATAGCTTGCTTTTTACAACATGTACATCTTCACTAAACGTAAAATCTAAAATAAACTGCTACTAAAACTCTTTCTAAAGATTTTATTTTTAATTATTCTCGTTCAGAATATAAAGCGCATTGTTTACATGAAATCTTATCTCATATCTAAACACAGCTGGTTACATCGTTTGACTAATTAAAATACTACGCATGTAGGTTAATATTATCAGCTTGTAATCGTGTGCAAGAAAATATTATATCATAATAAATTTCAGATCATACGTAAAATATCTCTATAGCAACTTAAGATGCTAATGCATATTCAACAGATTTGTAAGCTATTGCGCATGCATTTGAAAGGTGGTCATAGCTATTGCGCATGTATTTGAAAGGTGGTCATAGAAAGACCAGAAGTGTTCCGACTAACATCCGGTGTTCCGAAAGACTACATCACTCGTCCAATATATACTGCGTAAACCCTCAGGGGTTTACGCAATAACCCATCAATCATACATGTATATGACACATGGAGTAAGGGAGATAATACAATCAATACAATACATTGGCGCAAGGTCCATTGTTATCAAAGAAGTGCGATCTAAAAGATATCATTCTTCTATGACTTGTAGTGGATTAGATTTTTGTATCTTAATGTATCTAAACCAGAATTAATTTAGGTCAAGATGACTCTTTTTTCATGGACAATCGTTGCTATCCAATAATAGTAAATCATTCTTTTTTACTCACAGTTTGTTTCAATCTTTACTTAAATGCAAAACTTAGATGCATGATTTTTTTTATTAGTTGTTAGTGGCTTTGAACTAGCTGTCAGTAACTGTGAGTACTCTCAGATCAGGACTTAGTGTCTTTTTTTTGTGGGATATACAAGTACCTGTCCACGTCCACTCTTTTGTTTTGTAAGATGTATTTATATTTGTATCCTTCTGATGAGTTAAGCCTTTTTCAACTGATTTTCATAGTTCGTTCTTATGTTGTTCTGTTACACCACTGTCCCAGGTTAGAGGGAGGGTTGGGATCCCGCTAACATGTTAAAACCCACCACATTCTGTATATATGTGTCTGTCCCAAGTCAGGAGGAGCCTGTATTTCAGTGGTTGTCGTTTGTTAATGTGTTACATGTTCGTTTTTCGTTCGTTTGTTTGAACATAAATTAGGCGGTTAGTTTTCTCGTTTGGAATGTTTTACGTTTATCATTTCGGGGCCTTCTATAGCTGTCTATGCGGTATGGGCTTTGCTCATCGTTGAAGGCCGTATAGTTGTTAATTTCTGTGTCATTTGGTCTATTGTGGAAAGTTGTTTCATTGGCAAGCATACCACTTTTTTCATAATTATATTAACCGTGCAGACTGACGAACAAACGTATAGTAAACGTTTTATTCACCTCCACAAACTCAGTTTTCTTAAGAGATGAAAACTATAAATGAAAATGTTAAACTGGATCTTGAAAGGGTATTTTTTTCTTATGAAAGTTTATATCTCTATATAAGACTGCTGGTCATATTTAGAAGACAAAGTGCTTGGCGTGCTAAAAAAAATTGGAATAATTGATGTAAAGTTATGTTAAACACCTACAATGAAATGCTTTAAACTGCATTTTCCATATCTGTTAGATACTTATTCATGTAAAAATTCCAAATTCTGAAAATCGATGCCAATAATGACTCTTTCATGACATATATATAAGCTAGCGTAATATGGCACTTAGTTGTTATAGAAAGCTGACTATTTTATTTAAATGGTAATTAAGCTTTTTAAAACTGAGTACTGACTATAATAGAGTGGCACCTTGCTAAAGTTCTTCAGTAGGAAATGAACTCGAGGCATATATCATACAAATTTTCCTTTGATATGTCATTAACTAAAATTTGCATTATTTAACTTACATTATGCCATGCGTATTTCTTACGACGAACATTACTAGTTCATTCATTCACCTCTTAGTTTCATCTTTTCCTCAGAATGAACTTCCAATAAATTAAGAAAATTATATCTGTCCAATTGCAGACAATAGCAGGTGTTATTTTTATTCTGATATAGTTTTCAATCGAATTGCCTTGATAACATGACTCCAACAACTGTTTCAATTTGTTTGCGGGGCACTATCAATTATGGCTGTATTCCGTTGATTTCCGATGATAAATTACCCGAAGTTTACTGAATCTGAACCACTACCATCTCATCATACATCAATCTCATCATACATCAAACATCATCATTACCATCACCGATCATCACCTTCATCAACAAAAAAACGTATAATGTTGTGAGCACTTCATATAATGTTGTGAGCACTTCATATAATGTCGTGAGCACTTCATATAATGTTGTGACCACTGCATATAATGTTTGGACCACTGCGTATAATGTTGTGAGCACTTCATATAATGTTGTGAGCACTTCATATAATGTTGTGAGCACTGCATATAATGCTGATCATTAACATAAGGCAGTCATGGCGTTCCATATTATAAGCCTGGTACCTTTGATAACTATTTACACCACTGGGTCGATGCCACTGCTGGTGGACGTTTCGTCCCTGAGGTATCATCAACCCAGTAGTCAGCACTTCGGTGTTGACATGAATATCAATTATATTGTCATTTTTATAAATATCCTGTTTACAAAAGTATGAATTTTTCGAAATACTAAGGATTTTCTTTTCCCAGGCATAAATGACCTTAGCTGTATTTGGCACAATTTTTTGAAATTTTTGGTCCTCAATGCTCTTCAACTTTGTACTTGTTTGGCTTATAACTGTTTTGATCTGAGCGTCACTGATGAGTCTTATGTAGACGAAACGCGCGTCTGGGGTATCAAATTATAAGCCTGGTACCTTTGATAATTATTAAAACCATTCAGGAGTCCGTAGTATTATTTTGTATATAACTTGCAAAAGTAACATGTGTCCCAAAACAAGGGTCTTTTAAGTCAGCTTTATAAGACAGTCATATTCTGGAAAACGGCGCAGGTTGAAAAATTGCGGCCAGGGTAACATTTGTGCGTGGCATTACAGATGGTTATACGATTTTTATAAAAGCTGACTTGAAATTGGTCCTTTTTGTTAGAAGAATTGGACTTAGGCCATATATGGTCTATTGTAGCGTTTCTGTGAACGTTTTTTTTTTTAGAATTTTGCTGGGATTTATTTAGGTAAAGGCAATATATATACAAAAACATAATAAAACCTTACAATATAGCAACGAATGTGACATAGGTACCTCTAATGCTTAACCCAAGGATGAACCATGAAAGCAAACAAGCTGATTTCCAATGGGGTCCTTATAGTCTTGATAATAAAATAAATAATTTATAAGTCAATATACAAACATTCAATAATCCCTATTTTTTCAAATTCATTCACAGTGATTTGTCTTCTCTGAGGAAGATATAATATAATTATTGGACTTACGAGATCAGTTTTCTACTTGTCACAGAATGACAAATTGTCAGTGCTGCTCATTCATCGCCATTATTGGCCTGATATGACTGCCATACTCGGCAGAATTGTTTTCAATCAGTCATGAATAGTTAATTGACCATACTATTGCTCCATTTTGACTGTGGTTTTTGGGGACAATTATAGATGAGACTTTAATTATCCCTATATAAGCATTATCGAATACTACAAATTTCTGTATGTTGACATGTCGATACCATTTGATTTTGTTTGTGTTATTGGGTCAAAGAGTTTCTGTGAATAGATATCCCGTAAAACCTTTAATTCATACATACTTATTGTAATTTTGTTAATGAGCGGCGGTGGACATTTTGCTAGAACATTAGCAATTTTGAAAACTGTAATGCAGAGAAAAAAGATAAACAGGAAAAAATATAGTCTGCAATGTTTCAAAGTTCCCTATGGTCCAGGTGAGCAATTCGGGATCCTTGTAGCCTCTAAATCTCCATTGTCACGTGATATCATAAACAATGCAGGGGGAATGTTCATATTCCCTTTTGTACTCTAGAATACGCAACTATGTGTGGCAACCTCTAGATGTCCTTTTTAGCTCACCTGGCCCGAAGGGCCAAGTGAGCTTTTCTCATCACTTGGCGTCCGTTGTCGTCGTCGTCCGTCGTTAGCTTTTACAAAAATCTTCTCCTCTGAAACTACTGGGCCAAATTAAACAAAACTTGGCCACAATCATCATTAAAAAATGTGTGGCGTGACCCGGCCAACCAACTAAGATGGCCGCCATGGCTAAAAATAGAACATAGGGGTAAAATGTAGTTTTTGGCTTATGACTCTGAAACCAAAGGATTAAGAGCAAATTGACCTGGAAGTAAAATTTTTATTAGGTCAAGATCTATCTGCCCTGAAATTTTCAGACGAATCGGACAACCCGTTGTTGGGTTGCTGCCCTAGAATTGGCAATTTTAAGGAAATTATACCGTTTTTGGGCTATTATCTTGAATATTATTATAGATAGAGATAAACTGTACACAGCAATAATGTTCAGCAAAGTAAGATTTACAAATAAGGCAACATGACCGAAATGGTCAATTGACCCCTTTAGGAGTTTTTACCCTTTATAGTCAATTTTTAACCATTTTACGTAAATCTTAGTAATCTATTACACAAATCTTCTCCTCTGAAACTACCGGGCCAAATTAATCCAAACTTGGCCACAATCATCTTTGGGGTATCTAGTTTAAAAAATGTGTGGCGTGACCCGGCTAACCAACTGAGATGGCCGCCATGGCTAAAAATAGAACATAGGGATGACATGTAGATTTTGTCTTATATCTCTGAAACCAAAGCATTTAGAGCAATCTGACATGGGATAAAATTGTTCATCAAGTGAAAATCTTTCTGCCCTGAAACTTTCAAATGAATCGGACAACCGGTTGTTGGGTTGCTGCCCCGAAATAAGTAATTTAAAGGAAATTTTGCAGATTTTGGTTATTATCTTGAATATTATTATAGGAAGAGATAAACTGTAAACAACAATAATGTTCAGCAAAGTAAGATCACCAAATAAGTCAACATGACCAAAATTATCAGTTGGCCCCTTTAGGAGTTATTGCCCTTTATTGTCAATTTTGACCAATTTTTCGTAAATTTTTGTAATCTTTTACAAAAATCTTCTCAGAAACTACTGGGCCAAATTTAACCAAACTTTGCCACAATCATTATTTGGGTATTTAGTTTTAAAATGTGTTGCGTAACCCGGCCAACCAACCAAGATAGCCGCCATGGATAAAAAATAAAACATAGGGGTGAAATGTAGATTTTGGCTTATATCTCTGAAACCAAAGCATTTAGAGCAAATCTGACATGGGGGTTAAATTGTTTATCAGGTCAAGATCTATCTGCCCTGAAATTTTCAGACAAATCGGACAACCTGTTGTTGGGTTGCTGCCCCCGATTTAGTAATTTTAAGGAAATTTTGCTGTTTTTTTGTTATTATTTTGAATATTATTATAGATAGAGATTAACTGTAAACAGCAATAATGTACAGCAAAGTAAGACCTACAAATAAGTCAACATGACCAAAATTGTCAATTAACCCCCTAAGGAGTTTTTGCCCTTCATCATGTTCATAGTAAATTTTTAACAATTTTCCGATAAAATTTGTACTAACATTTTCCACTGAAACTACTGGGCCAAGTTTATTATAGAAAGAGATAATTGTAAGCAGCACGAATGTTAAGTAAAGTAAGATCTACAAACACATCACCATCACCAAAACACAATTTTGTCATGAATCCATCTGTGTCCTTTGTTTAATATTCACATAGACCAAGGTGAGCGGCACAGGCTATTTATAGCCATTAGTTCTATTAAACGCAATGAAACAATGAATAATAATGCTTTGCACTAAGTTTCACCTTAGTATATGTACACAATGGTCAATCTCTACTATTCATTTTCTGCGCTGTTTTGATACTATTGCAGTTTTATAATTTCGTAATTACTTGGCTACAGACGGGGTCATAATCTTTAAACTGGTACCGTAAGATGGCGTCAAATCCTCCACCTAACCTGGGACAGATAAGTCTCATGAAAAGAAGAAAATATGAAAACTACATGTTGTAAGGGAGATAATTGTTCTCATCAATTATTGATTTATTTGAAAATTTTAAAGAACATATGACTGCCAATGAGACAATTATCCACCAGAGTTCAAATTAAATAAAGTAATTATGGGCTACTATATGGCCATCAACAATGAGAAAAAAAACAAATTGTATCTAGTCAGCTATAGATATAATGCCCTGACAAAAACATGATGAAAAATGTGAAACAAAATAATTCATTTAAAATAAAACAAAAAACAAAAAAACAAACTACAGTCTAATACAACAATTTAGGAAAAAAATATGACAGACATACATGAGCTACATGTAAGTACAAAAGAAGTATATATGCATAAGTTATGTACGTATTACCCTGACTATATACGATTGGTTCATAATTAGTGTAATGAGTTGTTTAAAGATGTGCTTGAATTAAACATGTTAAAGATTTACTGTTTCATTGAAATCTGTTGTAGTGATCCTTCAGCTGATATGTCAACGGTTGTAGATGATTTCATCAACAGCACAATAATAATGATGAAATACCAGTCGTCATACCTGAAAACAGTCCATAAATATGGAAAGCAAAGTATACCACCGGTACCAAAGGATTTTTTGCAGACATATTCAAGGCATTCACTAAAATGTGTTGTCTTCTTCCTGTGTAAGTCTTAGTTATTATCATGATCATAGAGCAAATTAAGTTCTAATTCATAACTTCAATTGAACATAAATTATTTGCAAAATAAAATCAACACCTTTGTATACCATGTATTGGATCAGCTCGACTGACAGTGTGCAGCAAAGCTTACATTTTATTAAAGACAAAAGTTCAACAGTTACTGTTTGCCTATAAGGCCGTTGCAGGTAACATTCACAAAAAAAAAACCAATCTCCAAGAATAAAAACAATTTTCAATATTCATGATATATACGCAAATACAAATTATGAATCAAATGAAAAATTCTGTTCTTACACACATTATTATTTATATAAATCAAAAATAACACAAGAAATTTTTTTCTGAAAAATACAGTTAAACATAACTTTCATTAAAATATATATTTTTAATTACAAAGTATTAGATCCTAATCCTAGAAAGTCCTGATTTGAAGAAAAAAGACAGACATTTTTTTTCTTGTTTGTTATTTTTTTTGCTATTTTCTTTTGTAATTAATAATCAATTGTTTGTCATGTTTATTTCTAAGAAGTTTTCACTAAATATGGCAGAAGATGAAAACTAAATCTGCCTGTCGACAACATTTATAAAAAAGTACACAAATGTATGGACGAAAATATACAATGTACAATAGATCTAAGAAGATGTGGTATGAGTGCCAATGATTCAACTCTCCATCGAAGTCACAATTTGTAAAAGTAAACCATTATAGGTCAAAGTACAACTTCAACATGGAGCATTGGCTCACACCAAACACCAAGCTGTAAAGGGCACCCAAAATGACTGGTGTAAAACCATTCAAACAGAAAAACCTATGGTCTAATCTACATTGTATATAAAAAAACAAGAAACACTTATGAACCACATCAACAAACAACAACCACTGAACATCAGGTTCCTGACTTAAGACAGGTGCACACAAATGCAGCTGGTTTCAATGTTGTAATAGGTACCAGCCTTCATCCTTTCTCTGAGCCAACCTGTTTGTTCTCAATTGTAGATCAAATATAATGTGCTTAGCAGAAAATTAAAGTAATGTATACAAATTGAAAGTTTTCAGTTCAACCCTGTCAGATTTATTTTAATTTTAGAGCCATCATGACAAGTAAAATAAATATGTGTAACAGTGTCGGACAGATTTTGATTTGATTTTTAACATGCAGTTGTATTTTTTCATCAGGATATGAAAAGGATTGAATGTCAGGCACAGCCTATGAAAACCCTCTCCGCTCGTTATAAACAAGTCGAATGTATCGTGCTTCATAAACGAATGTCATTCATAAAACCTTTAACATACAAAGGTTATTATCTGTTCACTATAGTATAATATATTCTATACTGACATGATTAAACACGGTACTGACATGATTAAACAAACTTTACTAAAATTGTCCGTTTATAAATTTTGAAATTATTATAAAACTAAGGTTTCAACTCCCTCAGGCAAAGTTGGCTTTAGATGAATTTGGCTATTTATTTTAGGTATTTTTAACATATAGCTCTTCAACGATTTTCGGTACTTATACATCTTCGGATTTCAAATGTTTGGCTTTGAGCGTTCCTGATGAAGGTAAATCCAGAAAAGCGCTTCGGACGCAATAAATTATTGAACGTGTTGTTTTATATTTTTACATCACTGGGTCGATACCTCTGCTGGTGGACTATCAGTCCCCGAGGGTATCATCAGCTCAGTAGTCAGTGCTTCGGTACTGACATGATTAAACAAACTTTACTAAAATTGTCCGTTTATAAATTTTGAAATTATTATAAAACTAAGGTTTCAACTCCCTCAGGCAAAGTTGGCTTTAGATGAATTTGGCTATTTATTTTAGGTATTTTTAACATATAGCTCTTCAACGATTTTCGGTACTTATACATCTTCGGATTTCAAATGTTTGGCTTTGAGCGTTCCTGATGAAGGTAAATCCAGAAAAGCGCTTCGGACCCAATAAATTATTGAACGTGTTGTTTTATATTTTTTCTATTAAGTTCGTATGCACTGCTGTAATGTGAAATATCTATGTAGGTACAATATAATATAATATGACCCTTACCAATCTTTGGAACCAGGCTATATATCTAACATCTACAGTACAACCAGTATGTTACAGGGACATCATAATCTATGTGTCCTGAAAATAATACACAATAGTAAATACTAGGATCTAGGAAAATAGTGATCCCTTATATAAAATACAACATATTAAAGACTGATATAATAAAATCAAGCTATTACACAGAATAACCATATATGTCCTGGGAAAAAAGCCTACCAATTAAACATGAAAGAGCAAAGATTAAAACAAAACATTTTGAATTTTAGAAATTTTCATACATTTTCTTATGGTACACATACATGACATATAAGAATAAACAAAAACAATGGGGGTAAGGATGTAGGTAAAATAATATTTATTTATTATATACCTGGTATTTGAGGGATTTTGTTTTCTTTCAAGAAAACAATGCCAGACTGCTGATATATAAAGCAAAGGATTTTTTTCAGAGATACAATACATATATAAAATTTATCAATAAAAAATTAAGCATTTAATGTTGAATGGTCTGAATTTAAATGGTTATACAGAGAGTTTTATACTTATAAAAAAAATCAAATTTCAAAAAGGGGATTTATATAACATTGTGTTGCTTTTTAAAATAAAAAAAATCTCAAGATATATAAGTATTAAATGTTACCGGAAGCAGAAGAAATACAATTTATCTATTCGGTCCTCACAAACTATGTCAGTGCTATTTCATTCCATCCATTGAAATGATGATTACCTATGTTTTACATTTGTTTCATTATAAAAAGTGAACTCTTATCAAGGTTTGAATATTACAATGGGAAAGGCTAATTTTGTAAGGTCATTTGAAAGTGTGAATATGTTCTAAATTTGTCAGACAATACTTGGTCATGTTTCATGAAGATTTAAGCCCTCGGCCTCGCCTTGGGTTTAAATCTTCATAAAACATGACCAAGTATTGTCTAACCTATAAGTATAATTATATTATAGTTCTTGAGAAACTGGTCATTATCGTGATATATGGACTGCCCACAGGACAGTGGTATTGACTAAGATAGTGATAATGACTGAGCCAAAGGCGAGGTCATTATCGCTGTCGCAGTCAATACCACTGTCCTACGGGCAGTTCATGTATCACGATAATGACCAGTTTTTCAAGAACTATTATGTTTATTTCATGGAGAAACCATGTTTTGGAAAATTCTCGTAAATTCAAAATGCCTAAAGCGAACTCGGGTAGTTGTACGATTTCTATGACAAAGAGTGAAGACCAGTCGTAGTAATACTGCCATTCATTTCAGTGCAATTTTTCAGTATATAAATACTTAATCAAGTTATCTTTAATTTTATATTTAACGAAAACATATAATAAACAATTCAACAACTTAAATATAATATTAAAATCAGGAACATGTTTCATAAAAAATGAAAAGGTAAATCTCTCTAAACATTGAAGCCACGCCCCAGCGGTCATTATCAGACGGAAACCACGCCCCAACGGTCATTATCATGTAAAAGTTCGTTAACGAACGGTTTTCTGATCCGTTTTTTCTGTTAATGATCGATGGAATTTATTACTGAAGAATAATGAATGCCATGTGACCCCTTTTTATCCAATAAGAGAATCTTATTCTCAACCGATATGAAATAACATTGTATAATGTGACTGAAAAGTGTTCATGGTTGTTTGACAGGGTTCATGTTACCTTGACCTTGACATTGTTTACACTGGTAATGATAATTTCGTGTTAAATCCCGGTTATTTTAGACAACGGTCACCTTCACCAGGATACGGAGCAAATCAAAGTGCAACCCCAGCAATGGAGTCTTTAAGCAGCAAAGGGTCGGGTCAGTGGGCCAAGGCACAAGTCTATTGGCCATGAAACATCACCTCATCACAAAATCGGACAGAGGCCCACTACCGATATTGTCATCAGACAAACGATTTGACTATACATGACCAGAATGTGAGCATGATTGTGGACACTGCTGCAATAATAACATAAGAAAAATGATAAATTAATTCCGGCAGCAAATGGAGATTAGAAGAACATAACGGTACGTGGTTTGAGTTAATATCTTGTTATTGGGAAGACTATAAAGAACGACTCTCGACATTAATAGAGTAAACATACTATGGGATGTGTGCAAAGAGTCATTAACAGGTTAATATACTTATACTAGATATTTTGGACACGCTGAGAGCAGTGATAAACCTGAGTACTTCAACAATAAAATGACAAATGCGGCATTTGTTAATAGTGGAAACGAAATTTCAAATCAGCAAGTTTGCATAAAACGAACTATCACAGTTCCGCCAAACTCAAAAATGACTAGGAGTGTATTTTAGGACCATGCTCGCTGAACAGTTGCGAATTGGTTTCGCACGTCGTTGGGAAGGAAATAGGTGCCCCTTAACCATTTTAAATGATGGCAATCGTCTAATCCGCCCGAAGAAAGGTACACCTATTGATTACATAGAATAATTTGACGATGTAGTGGGTACGGCAGATAAAAACGCGATAAGTGACGTAAGACGTGGTATCGAAGAGACACGAGACAAGGTGCCCTCGGCACTGCCTCAAAGTTTAGATGAGTTATCTACTGTTCCACCACATTTAACCGACCTATTTTAACGTTCAATCGACTCGTTTCAACCTATTTTTTCCAATCATTCAAAGTGAAAGCGTTTAAAGAACAATTAATTATAATAATAACATGTAACATATTGATTAACATTTTGAATTTCACTATCTGTTTTTGTATATGCAGCCATGTTTGCAAATGTATGTGTTATAGAAATAACCAAATTATTTTTTTTAGATTTTAAAATCAATTGATAACAATTTCAAGAACATGAAGTTCATTTTTAAAGAATCATTACTTTAATTTCCGAAATTATATAGAATACTTTTAGGACAATATTGATAATTATATCGTTTTATCGCCATCTTAAAAATGGTTGCCATATTGGATTTTTTAGAGTGGGTCCATAGCTGAAACCAAAGGGTATATAACCAAGAACTACTAAGCAAAGTTTCATGCTTTCCTCATCAAGTGAACAATTCTGCTCTATATCTGCTTCAATCGGCCGGACTAGTGCACACAGGGCATACTAATCCCTGGAGTGATCTCGTGTAAATAATGTTAAAATAATTAAAAAAAATATATATTATATACTCGTGTATTAGTAGTGTTTTCAAACAATCACTTATATTTTTATAATGTATGAAAAGCAATCATATTATACTAATATCTTTGACTTTAACTTTATATATTTCATTTAGACAGTAATGAATATGACTAATTGGTAAAACAAATTTTATATATGACTTTAATTGGAAAAACAAGTTTTATGTAATTATATTATTTAAAGAAAAAGGGATGTAACAATACAGTTAATAGTTCAATATCAGAACTCAGTCAGAATTAATTTAGATATATACCTGCACAACCAAAATGTATTAATAGATTGTTGATGTAGCATGTTATCATGTAGCTAATTAAATAATTTTATGTAGAGTGAAACTACCTTTGTGTTCATCGCCTCATACAGGTCATACCATTTCGAAACAATTGCCATTCTGTTTAATTGATTTGTAGGTTGATAATACATTCCAGGACCTATAATTCTGCCCATACAAAACATGCCTGTTTTTTCTAAAGGCAATAAGAATTGGACGCCTTCTTTTTCAGTTCAATCACGTTGAAAAACCCTTCTGAATAATTCAGACTCAGGGGCGGATCCAGCCATTTTAAAAAGGGGGGTTCCCAACACATCGTAAAGGGGGGGGGGGGGGTTCCAACTATATGCTCCCATTCAAATGCATTGATCGGCCAAAAAAAAGGGAGGGTTCCAACCCCCGGACCCCCCCCTGGATCCGCCACTGAGACTATAAATATTTTCTCAAAGTGCATACATATTCTGTATGAATACTATATGCACATATAGAATGAAATAATTTTGAAAAACAATCATTAATTTAAATGTTTATAGCATTGAAAGATAGTATCTCACTAATTATCATATATATGTACTTGAGATTTGATAATTGTCCAAAATGATTCTCATATATATATTTATGAGTTCTCAGTCACAATAAATAGCATGTTTCTGAAAAAGTATTGAGAAATTAAGGTAAGACAAAAGTGATACACCTGAAAATAATATAAAAGTAAGAATTTCACTATTTGATAGACGCATTATCAAAATTAACTTATAAATAAGTAATTGATAACTGAATATTTTCATTCCCTCAGGCTTTAGACATGTTAGACATGTTAGATGAAATTGGCTATTTATTTTAGGTATTTTTGACATATAGCTCTTCAACGATTTTCGGTACTTATACATTTTCGGATTTCAAATGTTTGGCTTTGAGCATTCCTGATGAAGGTAAATCAAGAAAAGCGCTTCGGACGCAATACATTATTAAACGTGTTGTTTTCAATATTTTTCACATGCTAAATGTTTCCCTCATATATATTTGTAGTTTTTGTTTTGTGTGGGGAAAGCATTGAACTTCTTATTTTTTTCAATATTTGTATTGCTAATTTGGATTTATTTACGGGTTATTATTATTCTTATGTTTTGTTTTATACTTTGTCAAAATATTAATCGAAAAACATCTGGTGCACGAAACCATAATTGATATGTTATATTTTTTTCTTGCAATGCATCTCGAAAAGATAATTTGTTTACCATATTTTGCATTTTGATCAACCTGTAAACACTGAGGAAAATAATATCAATGTAAAAGAGATTTTTGTCATTAACTCTTATCTAGACGTCTACAATGTTGGATAGTTATGAGTGGCCGTTCGTGTCATTTGTAGAATATTCTATCGCGTTATTTTACTAAACTATCGCGTTACTTTACAACAATAACGCGTTATTTCTCCATTTAAACGCGTTAGTTTCCAAAACTAACGCGTTATTACACAAAACTATCGCAATATTTCACTTTTGCTATTAATTAGAAAAATTACCAAACTAACGCGTTAGTTTTCATAATTAACGCGATATTATTTATTCAAGTATTAACGTACGGAAGCGTATATTACCCTCGTTTTAATACTTATAATCCATGAAGGCGATATAACTTTTAGCGGGAAACTGCTTTATTTCTCATTACTGCGATTTATTTTTTTCGACAAAATGCCTAACAAGGCATTAAGCCGATTTGTTTTTTATCGCCTTAAAAATAAATCGTTTTAAATAACGCGACATATTATCAAAACGAGAAAAAAAATTACGATTAATTTATAAGTCAATAAAAATATCATGCAATAATAATAAATTGCCTTTTTTTCTTCGATATATTGTTTTATAAAGCAACACATTGTTTTAAATTAAGGCGAGCAACGGGAAAGTTTACAGCTAAATCGAGATAAATGTGGCACGATTTTAACCTGTTCATTTTCATTTTGACTTTGGAAGGATCAGGTCGCCATCACATTTGGGCATTTTATTTCAAGCAAATGGAGGTAAGATAAGAAACAATTTATTAAATGATATCTCGCCGCGATATAGCCTTGTTGTGCTCATGTGGCGTTAAACAAACAACAATCAATCAATCAATCATTAAGTTATTGTTGTAAAAAAACTTCTATACACACGTTAGGGGAATTTTGTTTTTGATGCAAAAAAAAACACAACCCTTTTTCTCCAGCTGTGAAAGTAAAATGGTCGCCTCATAAAATAATCAGGTTTAACTATAAATTAACATAGGGTGTCACGAAATTTACGTTGGAGAGAGCCAGTCGAGTTCTGATTTTTTTAATTCACAGTTGCGGCAAAATAAGATCCTTTGATGTTTTAATACTGAGTCACTACGAGTTCATTTGAACTATATAGACCCCCTCCCCCTATATAAAGTTCCAATGACTGTTCTTGTGACTCTTGTTACTTCGAAGTGTTCAGCGAGAAAAAAAATCTCGTGCAGTACTGAAAAAATGACGGGGCAGATTAATTATAATTGTTCGGTTAATATAAAAAAGAAGATGTGGTGTAATTGCCAATGAGACAACTCTTCACAAGAGACCAAATGACACAGACATTAACAACTATTATAGGTCACCGTACGGCCTTTAACAATGGGCAAAGCCCCTACCGCAATGTTTTTGTGTGTGCAATAAACAGTACAAAGACGACAAATTTTGTCAACTGTTTTCTGTTCTTTAGTCAGGTTGTTGTCTCTTTAGCACATTCCCAATTTCCATTCTCAAATTTAGTAAACAAAAATTTCCCTCTATGATCTATCCTTATTTTCCATATTTTTTTTACAATAAATACTGACATGACGTATTGTTAACTTCGTATTAAAAATAAGCTGTTTTAGTCCGCCATACCAGGAATAAATAAATGACTGTCTAATCATGTTGAACATTACAGCCATCGGATTTGACTATGTACGTTCAATCAAAAACTTTGATTACCTTTCTTGCTAGCTGAAGCGTAACATCGTTCTTAGGTTTACCTTTACTACCCTAATTTGAGAGTGGACTAATCAATTTATCGTCTTTGGACTAAACTACTTCAAAATAAGGGTAATAAAAGGTAAACCTTATAAGCTAATAACGACTTTACGCTTCAGCTAGCAAGGTTGCTAACAAAAGATTTTGTTTGAACCTGTACATACTCAAGTCCGATTGCTGTAATGTCTGTATTATAAGCTAGTTTAAAAAATGAGGGAAATTTGATGTCACACGCCAAGCTGACAAACTATGGCACTTTATAATGTGATTAAATCTTTTGATCTGTTCTTGTATTTTACAGGTCAGCTTAGAGATCCCTTGCAATTACTGTAAGTATAATATGTGTATGAACAGAGATGTGGTAACGTTATATCATCGTATATGGCAAGCAGTTCTCGTCAAAACTATGTTTAAAACATTTTTCGAAAAATTAACACACTGAGAATAAAAAAAAACCACAGATTAAAAAACCTGAAAACACACACTAAGAATAAAAACATACACATTGAGATATCAAAAAGACGCACTGAGATTACAAAAATATAAATAACACACAGTGAGCTTTGAAAATTACACACTGAGACTTCAAAAATTACACAATGAGATTTATGTACATGTTGTGTGCAAGTTGTAAAAAGTAAAATAACAAAAAATCCGAATTCCAATGACAATTCTAAAGAGAAAGTCCTTATTATCACATGGCAAAAACAAGGGGATGGCTCAAACACATCAAACGAATGGAGAGCAACTGTCATATTCCTGACTTGATACAGGCATTTTATAATGTAAAAAATTGTGGATTAAACCTGTTTTTAAAGTTTTAAATACATACAGATGCATTAGAACTCTCGAGTTTCCTAATAATGTCAATTAAAGATACAGGAGATTTAGGGAAATTCTTCACATCTTTACTAATCGTAACTTAAACAGACCTTGGACTGCTGATGACATAAACTTAATCGAAATAACAATTTGAGCCATGAACTCAGGCTACAAATTAAAAGCGAGTTCTGTCTCCTAGTTGTTTAAGATTGTAATAGATACAGATTAGATATGCAAATTAGATCTGTGCGCAGAAAAAGTGCGCACAAATCTCATTGTGTAATTTTCAATTCTCAGGATGTGTTTTTCAGTTTATTTCATCTCAGTGTTTTTCTTTCTAATTCTCAGTGTGTAAATTTTTCGAAAAATGGTTTAAACATACTGAGTTTTGACGTGAACGGCTTGCAATAAACGTGGCAATTATGGGTATCCCATACCTTGTTTCCATATCAAACGTGGAATATTAGTAAAATTAATTAACATGAAAAATATACATAATTAATTTATCAATATCTAAAATTGGTGAATGTTGCATACTCATTTCTGAGTAATTTACCTTTGAACCATGGTCTCCAATCATTGGAGTTTTTTAACATAAAGTGTCTTGAAACTTTATGTGAGTCACTGAGTGGCTTGATATATATTTCAGTGCAGATATCTAGCTTCTACTTCTTTTAAAAACAGCGACAAAAAGACTCAAGTCAACATCATTGGAGGTTTTATTATGTTATATTTTCCATTTGTAAACTCAGTTAAAATGTCAAAATATATCTATAACTTTTGAAGCTATTGATACATTTTAATTTTGTTTTAATTTATAAAATGGCAAATATAACAAAACAACGCTCTTCGGTCTTCACCTGAGCACTCGTACATATAGAATAAAAGTATATTAGATTCTTGAAAAAATAAGTATGACATTTATAAAATATAGGTGTTTGCAATAATTCACTTGTTTAATATTTTCAGCTAGTCTATTAGACCTTCCTGAAGAATTAGTGATAATGGTACTTAGTTATATTCCTGTGTCGGAGTTACTTTATACAGTCTGTAAAATATGCAGAGGTCTAAAGGATGTTGTGCGAAAAATGCAAAGCTTGTGGACTATTGTAGAATTTGACGATTCCTATACTATAGACATTGCAATGATGGAAATGATCGTGAAAAATAATCAGCTTGTATGTCTCAATCTAAGTAACCAAAATATTACTTTTGGGTCACACAGATTTACCAAATTGATGCTAAAGCTTACTCCTACTATTCAAGAATTGTATGTAGCAGAAACACCGCTAAACAATCTTGCATTTGTAATGTCCTTGCGAAATTTAACCACCCTTGATATAAGTGGGACATCAATAAATGATAACCAAGTAGTAATATTGTCACATGCTTCACAACTGAGACACCTTTATATTTCATTCACTAAGGTTACTGCTGCAACCATTGCAGATTTGTCTCGAAATTTCAAATTTCTTGTCATTTTTGATGCATGCCAAATTTATTTTATGTTTACTGATATTTGTTTGATTGTATCATCATGTGAGCAACTTAGATTTTTACATGTTTCATTCTTTTCACAGTTTGACATAGATCAAGCTGTTCAGTATGTAAATCAACAGCTTTCAATTGAAAGACAATTGAAGCTGACTGTATTTTAAGTTATATATTGTCGCATATATAGGGTATGAACTTTAAGTTTATATATGTACAGTGTATAGACATATTTTGACAACAAATAAGTAAAACTGCGCCACTACTCGGTTCAAGTAGAAAAATATGTTTTTTATGACGTTTTTAGACACATATCTTCTTGCACCAGTTGATACAAGTTTATCTTTTAAAACGTATCAACCCTATGTTCTTACTTCAAATCCTAGCATTTAGTGCTGGTCGTTTTGTCCTAAAACTGCAAATACAGATACTTGAATGGTTCAAACAATATTTTTATGTTTACCAAAATACTAAAATCATATGTATTTGTATTTGGTATGAGGAAAAATATGACAATCAAATTTGAAGTTATGGACTGGTAAAAATTTCTCAAGGCATGGGACTGGTGCAAAATTAAAATGAGCTATAATAAAAGTTGAAGTCCCATGGTTATACAGATGAAAAAATGTTGATGTCCCATTCTTTTTTGCAACAAAAAAACTTGGTGTCCCATGTTAATTCATAAAGTATATCAAAGATGTCTTTTGCTCCAGACAGCATACATCATTCAAATAAAACTGACATGTGATGTGATGACAGTGCTGTTAAAATGTGTTGCAAAATTGTTTAAGACAGCCATGTTTAACAGGTTAAGTAACTTCATATTTTGTAAGGATTAATGAAACTCCAAGTTAATTTTAAAAAGTTATAGAAATTTTTAAAGGTAACAATCTGAATTATAAAGTCTGGACTGAAAACTGTAGCTTTTTTTTAATCTATCAATTAAAACATTGATGTCAAGTTTTATTTGAAAAAGTTATAGAAATTCTTTAAGGTGACCATCTGTATTTAGTCTGTATTGAAAATTGTTGCTTTTCTTAACCATTTATTAAAACCTTATAGGTTTGACAGTATTTGACAAAATACTAAATAACTTTGTTATTTGTAAGAACAGTATATAATTAAGATAATAATCAAGTTTATGAAAATCAAAGTTGATTTGACAAAGTTATGGATTTTTTTACAGGTGACCATCTGTATTTAGTCCATACTAATTTTGTTTTAGATTTTTAACTATTTATTAAAACATTATAGGTTTGACAGTAATTAAACAAATATTAAATAACTTTGTTACTTGTAAGAACAGTATATGATAAAGATAACTTTCAAGTTTAATGAAAATCAAAGTTGATTTGACAAAGTTATTGATTTTTTAAAGGTGACCATCTGTATTTAGTCTGTAATGAAAATTTAAGCTTTTTTAGCTATTTATTAAAGCCTTATAGTTTTGACAGTAATTAACCAAATACTAAATAACTTTATAATTTGTAAGAACAGTATATAATTAAGATAACAATCAAATTTTATGAAAGTCAAATTTAATTTGAGAAAGTTATGGAATTTTTTAAAGGTGACCATTTGTGTTTAGTCAGTACTTTTTTTTAGCTTTTTTAACTATTTATTAAAGCATTATAGGTTTGACAGTAATTAAGTTAACCAAATATTAAATAACTTTGTAAATTGTAAGAACAGCATATAAAAAAAAATAACTGTAAAGCTTGTTGAAAATCAAAGTTGATTTAAAAAAGTTATAAAAATATTTAAAGGTGACATCTATATTTAGTTGGTACTTTAAGTTAATATTTTTGCTTTTTTAACTATTTATTACAATATTGTAGATTTGACAGTATGTAAGCAAATAACTTTGTAATTTGTAAGAACAGTATCAAGTTTTAAGACGATCAGTGTTGATTTGAAATAGTTATGGAAATTTTTAAAGGTGACCATCTGTATTTAATCCGAACTGAAAATTATAGCTTTTTTTTACCTATTTCTTAAAACATTATAGGTTTGACAGCAATAAACCAAATTCCAAATAACTTTGTAATTTGTAAGAACAGTATATAATATAGAAAAAAGGCAAGTTTTATGACAATTAAAGTTGATTTGACAAAGTTGTGGATATTTTTAAAGGTGACCATCTGTATTTAATCCGAACTGAAAATTGAAGTTTTTTTTACTATTTCTTAAAACATGATAATAGATTTGACAGCAATAAACCAAATACCAAATTACTTTGACAGTATATAATTGGGATTATAGCTGTCAAGTTAAATGGAATTCCAAACTGATTTGAAAAAGTTATAAAATTAAAAAAAAATTACTATCTGAATTTTGTGCAAACTGAAAATTCAACCAGACAGGAATTTTATTGGGAGAGTTTTCATGATTATCATTTCCTTGCAAAGAAATATGTGGAACTATCCTTAACCTTGTGGCTGTGCAGTCGATTATACATAGTTTACAGTCAGAACTTTTTTTAATTTGATTTAATAAAAGAAAAGTCAATGTCCCATGCAGATCTTAGATGAAAAAAATCTTGGTCCCATTGAAATTTTGCTTTTAAAAAGTCCATGTCCCATGCTAATTTGCACCGGTCCCATGCCTTGAGAAATTTGACCGGTCTCTTTAAACTACATATTATTATTTCTCAAAAACATTGTTTTGTGTCCAATATCTAGAATTTAACAATAAAATATTGAGCGGACATTTTCAATGTTGCCTCTGCATATTGGGCATTTCCTGCCATGTTCTTGTATCTGTAGTCCACATACAAATAAAGAATTGGATGCTTTTAGTGTTTGTTCATCTTTACAACAACTCCATGCTATAATTAAGCACATTGGAAGCAATTATAACATCCATTTTGAACCTTTTAACCATCTTGATGCAAATTTACAACAAAACTTGAAGCTTTTTATATGGGGTATTGTCAGTATTTCCTGTCGAAGGTTGGTTCCAGGTTCTTTCTGTATTATTATATGGGCACTATATCCCCAGTCCGCGATTCACAAGATGGCAGCCATGATATAACCTAGCTCTATAGCGCTGAAAGTGGTCGTCTTTCTGAAATGCTTAAAAAATCTAAACTGACAAACACTACAAGAACGCAGGCTAAAAACCAGACTTCAAATGTTCCACAAAGTAATAAACAATGAAGTTGCAATATCATCCCAGGATATTTTCATAAAAACCCAGTCCAAAACAAGATCTACCCATCAACAAACATTCAGACAACTCCAATGCAACAAAGAAGTTTTGAATTCTCATTCACCAGCCAAACAATCAAAGATTGGAATAATTTACCACCTGTAATTTCAAATAAAACTTTAAGGATGCACTTATTCATGATCGAAGTACTCCTTAAAAAAACCTATTCTCGCTAAAACTAGATGTGCCTATTGTTTTCATCTTTAAAAAAATACATATCATATAATGTAAAAATTAAAAGTTAAATACAAATTGTAAAGTTTATAAACCGGGACTTTCTATACCAAAAAGTATAGAAATACATGTATTATAGAAATTCCCTATAAAAAAAAAAAGAAAAATTTAAATTAACTTTAAAAGCAACTTCACTTGCACTTGTGCTAGTTCCCAATTCACATATAATCCTGCTGGCCACGTTATTACTGGTGACCTTAACATTGTTAATAACACTTCTCTACGAAATGTGTTATCGAAAGGTCCGAAATATCGTGAGCCTAAATCCATCAATTGAAAACTTTAAAATTTTGATGGATTCAGTCGAGGGTCATGCCAGGCAATGGGCTAAGCGCGAGAAGGAAGACGTAGACACTCTATCCGAATGGATTAAGGCAGTGAGGTCGTTAATACAAATTAGAATTAAGAAACTGAATGGGTCCATCAATGCCCACGCTACGTCAATCTTCAAAGACCAAAATGTTGCTAAACACCTATCCGACCTCCATAAAAAATATGTTGTTGTCCCCGCAGACAAAGCCCCGAATAACATCGTTTTTGTCTGTAAAAGTCATTACATTAATTGCTTGATAAAAGAATTAGGTATAGACAATTAACTTGGAAACTCAACATATACCCTCACGACACTTACCAAAGAGGAAATCCTGGATAATCATAGCTCTGTTCTGTGTTCCTTTGGTATTTCAACCAAAGATGAAGAACTGGATCTTCCCTTACTGTTTGGATACCAAACTACATAAGTGTCCTTACAAACAACGGTATATTGCTGGGTATTCTAAGTACTCAACGAAACCTCTTTCTAAATTATTAACATCTTTTTTATCAGCAATCAAAGACGGGCTTCAAAGTTATTGTGAAACTGCCTATTCTAGAGGTGGCGTGAATCAGATGTGGATACTTAAAAATTCCAAAGATCTTTTAGAGTACATACAATCTAACTCTCTTTCATCTTGTAACAGTATTGAAACATTTGACTTTTCTACTCTTTACACAAGTATTCCACATTCCAAACTAAAAGACAAATTGAAAGAGTTGTTATTACTTTGCTTCATAAAAAAGAATGGCCAACGTAGATACAAGTATCGTTGTCTTAGGGAGGGATAAATCCTACTTTGTAGAAAATAACTCTGATTCAAACAAAAAATTCTCTGAAACCGATATTAGATGCTTGATTTCTTTATTGACAACATATTTGTTACGTTCGGAGGACGTGTTTTTCAACGAACTGTCAGCATCACAATGGGAACAAACTGTGCCCCTCTACTTGCCGACTTGTTTCTTTATTATTATGAGGCTGACTTCATGCAGGAACTTCTTAGGAAGAAAGATAAGAAGTTAGCAATATCCTTTAACTCTACTTTCCGCTATATAGATGACGTTCTTTCACTAAACAATTCAAACTTTGGTGACTATGTGGAACGCATCGATCACATCGAATTGGAGATAAAGGATACTACAGATACAGTTAAGTCGGCTTAAAGTTCATTGTTCAATGTTTATTTTTCTTGGTTATGTCTGTTTCTTAGAAACTAGATGCAAAAGGTCAACTTTATTTAGTGAACTGAATGATTGTAAGGTGTGCATGAATTTCTAGTTTGGTTTATATGACCTTCACCTCATTTTCTTGGATCATGTTAAGTTTATGTGATACTTGAAGTAAAGCTTTATATTTAGGACTATCAACATAATTTCAATGGTTAGTAAAGAAGGCGAGACACTTCAGCTTGTGCACTCATTTATTTTAGACTTGTTATTTGGATGCAGGTTTTTAATAGTTAATTATAAATCAAATATGAGAATTTTAGTCAAATCCATGAACATGAAACTGACAGCTAATGCCTCTTTGGGGTTTTATGTTTTGTTCTGTTTTTCAAATACTATAAGCAATATATCAGTGATAATTGGTGTTAGGAAAGATTAAAAGTTTACATGTGAATTTGGCAAGTATAATCTGACCATGACCTGCTTCATTGGTCAACATTTTTTTGTTTTTGTTTTTTTTTGTTTTATAATACTATAAGCTATTTGTCAACTATATTTGGTGTATAGATTGCTTGTGAAGTGGTCATGTCTGTCTGGCAGGTGTCATCTGTCCTTGACCTCTTTTTCATGGTTTAATGTTCGATGTTTTCTGGTTTAATCTGTTGCTTAGATACTATTAGTAATAAGGTCAACAATAATTGGTGTATGGAATGATTGTGACAATTACTGTAAAATTTTATGTCTGTCCAGCTTGGTTTATAAATTATCTGACTATGACCTCATTTTCACAGATCATTGTCTATGTTAAATAAAGGTGATATTTGTAGTTAAACATTTTCTTTTGGACTAATAGCATTAAATCAATTCTGGTTGTTTAAACGGACAAGACATAACAGCCAATGCACTTTTCATGTAATTTTTACCCAGAGAAGTGAAGGAAGATTCTTTTCTACAGCACCAAAGAGTCCTCACCTGAAGACACAATCACATTAAATGGATCAATATCATTTGGTTTATTGTGTTGTTGGTTTGTTGTTATATTGTCATATATCTCCTGTTGTTCATATATTCACATCAAATTATTTTAAAACATAGAATCTCTAATGAAATTCATATTCACAATTTATAACTTCTTTCCAATAGATCAATTTGGCAAATATTTTTTTTTATAAACAATTTATTTTCTTAATCATAATATTGGATCTATAAAAATGTGGAAATAAATAAAATATATTTTGTTTATAAATTAAACATGATTCATTTTATACTCATTTTGTGTTTATATTCCTCTGTTTTCTTTATCTATATACTTTAATTGACAATCAAATTGTCTTTGAAAATTTTCTAAAAATGGTTTTACAGCATCGTTTATATCAATATCACATCCCTTTTCTTTACTAAGGGATGTAACATCTTTTCCTTCTAATCCACAAGGTACTATATGTTTAAACCAGTTCAAATCAGTATTACAGTTCAATGATACACCATGAGTTTTAACATATCTGCGACCATGTACACCTACAATATAATGATAATTGATAAAATTGAAACAAATTATATTTGTGCATTAAATATAATGCTACACAATGTATGATACCATAAATTTGCAAATGGATTCTGGCACTCATTTGAAACAAAATCTTATTTTACAAAGGATTTAACTGGTACAGTCTTTTAATAATGGATGGATGTTTGTTTAATGTTCAGTGGCAAATTAAATGCATATTCAGGAAGAGAACATTTTATTCACGTAAATGTTTTACACCTTATCAACCCGGAATATATATATATATATAATTTTCTTCAGTTTATGGTATAAAAATGATAACCTTTGTAGAGTACCGCTACTTATTGAGAAATTCATATAATGTTATGAAACACAAATTGTAGCTCAAAAACAAATATATTCATGAAATTTTATCTTCTGTAAACATGATAAAAACATTTTTTTAATTAAAAGTATACAAAACATATAAAGTGTTTGATCATTCATTCCTGCATCAATTTTTAGTAATTTTCAACTGTTCAAAACATCAAAATAAATGTCTTTCACAAATAATGGTTTGAAAACCAAAAATAAAACTTTTATTTTTGCTTTCAAACATAAGCCATGATTGTATGTCTTGATAAATAGCTAATATTGATGGTAAAAAAGACCTTTCAGACTTACCAATAGCTCCAATTTTCCTATCTCCAATCCATACTCCTGTATCTTCTGTTGAATGGGCATTTAGACCATAATGTTTGCAAGTTCCAATCATTGTCTTTTCCATGGAACAAATATACCACTTCATATTTGGAGTAAAATATTTTAGATTTAAAATTGGATAAGCAACAAGTTGTCCTGGTCCATGATAGGTAATTAAACCGCCTCTATCTGTTCTGCAGAATTCAGCACCTAGCTTTTTAAGTTTTTGTTCATATTCTTCAGAATAGTCTTTAGATCTAATTCCAATGGTATAAACTGGGTTATGCTCTACAAGTAATACCACATTTTCTCCTTTTGCACCGTGTACTCCTGCCATATTGTCTAAATGCTGTCGTGCAAATTTAGTCTGTACTTTATAAGCATCAAGGAATCCCATTCTTCCAAGATTCAATACACTCACAATCTTGCTGTAAGAGCTCATCATGACATTTGTCTGTAATAGAAATAGCTCACTTGTATTTTGATAATCATTAATGACATTATTCTAACTTGAAAGAAGATTGACAAATTGATATAAATTATTCTAACCTAACCAAGCTGTACTTTCTCCCTTAGCTATTTTTCTACATTTTGTTAAAAGTCTGACAAGACATACATGTACATTCATATATATGAGGGTGGTAATTGGGGTACTTTCATGACAATTAATGGTAAAAATGCTTGCCAAATGACGTTATCTCATAATCTGTAGTTTTTGGTGTGTGACAATAAAATGTTCACTTTGTTTTAGACGATAACCAGATGCTCCGCAGGGCGTAGCTTTATACGACCGCAGAGGTTGAACCGTGAACGGTTGGGGCAAGTATGAACACAACATTCAAGCTGGATTCAGCTCTAAATTTGGATTGTGATTAAATAGTTGACACAGCATAGGTTTCTGACACAGAATGAATGTGTTCTAATGAACTTAAAATTTTTGTTTTCTCTTAGAGCAATTCACTATGCTGTTGAATATTAATCCTCTCAAAAAAATGTTTGAAGAAATTTTCTTTTTATTTATGAAATTTTAAATGAGAAAAATTGAACCCAATTTTTTTAATCACATCCCCCTTTCCCTTATTCCAAAAATAATCTCAATTAAAATTTCTAATGGAGTTTGCAACAATAACTACTCATTTAAATACATCATAAAATATTAAGATGTAAAAAAAACTGCTTGTTATCACTGAATGGTAAAGATTATTTTAATTTATCAGTTGGTGGTAAAAAGTGAATATACATTGTATATTGTATATAACAAAGATTTAAGTTGATTTTGGACAAAGAAAGATTAAAAACTTAAAAATCATACCAAACTGCTTGTTCCATGTTTCACCCTCGTTCAAAATCATGAGGATTGTGTTTGGTGTGAGAGTTGAAAAAAATTCGTCATCTATTTCCACACCATCTTCATTTAGAACAAATGTTATATGGTTGCCCTCTGCAATAGTAAACTTTTCCTTACCTAAAAAGAAATGACTTTATTCATATAAATGTGATTATATTATGTAAATTACAGCAAATGATCCCAATTCCAAAAATTAAACAAATGACATGCTCATTTAATATTTAGTAATTTAATTTTGACAGACTGCTACAGGACCTGTGTTGCTCCTACCAATTTACTTACTTCATGAACAATCTTTATCCTAGATGGATTTTGATAATTGTTTCATTAGAATTTAAGACAATCTTTATATATATTGTGTCCTTTTTCTTTCTAACAGAGTTGTAAAAAATGGAAGAATGTGTCCATTGGCCACAGATGCCCCCACATGTAAATATATTTGTTTTTGTTTTTTTTATGTTTATAAAGGGGCATAACTAACCAACCAGTAAATTTGACACTCACATATTTGGAACTTTATCTGTGTGTTTATCTGTGTGTTATGATAATGAGTATTGTGTATAAGTTTCATAATATTTGATTGAAGCAAACTTAAGTTAGAGATCGGAAACTTAAAAGTTATAGCTATTTTTATGTTTATAAGTGGGTATAACCCAAGAACGATAGAAGTGGCACTACTTGATCTGTGTATTATGGTAATAAGCATTGTATGTAAGTTTCATAATATTTGGTTGAGGCAAACTACAGAACGTTAGAGATTGGAAACCACAGATTTAGCAATTTTTATGTTAAAAAGGGGCATAACTCAGTAACAGTTAAAGTGACACTCTCCAATTTCGAACCTGATCTGTGTTTAATGGTAATAAGCATTGTGTACTTTTTCACATCAGGACAATAAAAGATTTTGAGTAGGCAGCTATTTTCTAGCTAGGTAGCCTCACTAGTAGGGTAGGGCATTTTTACATTTAGGTATTTTTAATGGACTCAGAGGTTTCACAAAAGAAGAATTCTTTAAAGGAAAATTTGCAACAGATGAGACAGTTGGACAGAGGACAAAGTTGATGGCAATACATCACCCTGGATGTCCAGCTTCTTGTTTTGTTTATTATTACTATTCAAATTCAAACCATAGCAGTATAAACTTACATTTATTGACCATATCTGCAAATGAAGAGGCAAATACACCTTTTCTTATCCTCCTGCCATGCGTAAAAATCTTTAACGGTATTTTTGTCTTCTCTGTGTCCTTAAAAAAATGCAATCAAACTCAGGTATACTTTATGTATGGACTTCTATGTATAGAAACGTGATTTTTGTATGATAATATAGTCTTTAGTCAACTATGAGTATGGATAAATGCGATTCAGAGAAGATCCAAGATCTTTGAAATAGTTTACGACGACGGACAACGGATGACAGACGACGCCAAGTGATGGCATAAGCTCACATGGCCTTTTAGGCTAGGTGAGCTAAAAATGCATTTAAAAAGTTTTTATTACTTTTAAACACAGGGATACAACTTTTCAAGCTTTTTTACTAAGTTGAAAATGAGTTCAAAGTAATTTGATAAAATGCTTAAAAGTATGTAGGCTTCATATTAGAAGTTCTTTATAAAAGGCAAAATTAGAAAAATTAAAATATCTAGCAAATTCTACCTTCAAACACTATTTAAGGGGACGACCATGTTGAGGGCCAGGAGGATTTTGAATAATAAATAACTTGTCCTGAAAAAAGCTGAAAATAACTAGATATCAGTGAGATGGCCATTGGGAGCCATCACTGTGGGCCCGCTGTCAATAACAGACACAATCTTTACCATAGGACATGGGATTCCCAACTGTAAGTGTTTTACCTTGACCTTTGACCTACAAAATTGTTGCTTAATAAACATGTCAAGTACAAACTTATCCTAATGGTTCTCAAGGTATGGAGCGGACAGGATCTTTCCCATAGGTCATGGGGTTCCATAATAAAATCTAAATTTTTGACCTTGACCGTTGACCTACAAATTTGAACAAACATTATGACACAACTCTTGTGTTGGTTAATATACATGTGAAGTATAAACTTTGAAATCATAATGGTTCTCAAGATATGGAGCGGACAGGATCTTTCCCATAGGACATGGGGTTCTATACCAAAACCTAAGTATTTGACCTTGACCTTTGACCTACACAGTTGAACATACATTATGACACACTCTCTGGTATTGGTCAATATACATGTGAAGTATAATTTTGAAATCATAACAGTTCTTGAGATATGGAGCGGACAGGATCTTTCCCATAGGACATGGGGTTCTATACTAAAACCTAAGTTTTTGTCCTTGACCTTTGACCTACAAAGTTGAACATACATTATGACACACCCTCTGGTGTTGGTCAATATACATGTGAAGTATAAACTTTGAAAAAATAACGGTTTTCAAGATATGGAGCGGACAAGATTTTGTTATGGACGGACGGACGGACGGACGGACGGACAGACGGACTGATCACTATAGGGCGACCCGCCTTTGGCGGGGCCCTAATAACTTGAGCCCAATTGTCAGGAAAAAAATAATCTGGCATTACAAGAGGGGAATTAGTTTTAAATGAGGTTGAAAATAAATGGTCGTGTGCACAAAAAATAAACCACCACGCAAAAAGTGAAAATAAAAAACTCATCCCAAAAAATTCTTGAGACCCCCTACCTCCCTCTTACAGTACAACCCAGAGTACAACCTGGAACAAACTCTTAGTATATGGTCAACATCTGCTATAGTCGCATCAAATGGTGACCATTTATTTGAGGGGTCATAAAACCTGGGATGTTGGCCATTTATTGGGGTCATAAACCATGGACTGGTGGTCAAGCTAATCAGTTTCATTATTTTTTATCTATTTATTTAAAAGGTGTGTAAATGTTATCCTGCATCAGTACTTTACCTGTACAGGTGAATTGTTTTTTTTCCCATTGAAGTTGTCTACATGTGTATAAGTTTTGTTTAAAGATTGAAATAGAATTTTTGTATTTCTTCATTTCAAAAGGTTGGAAATCATCTACATGTAAAGGCCACAATGTATTATTATTTATTCTCTTTACATGTGATTCTTTTTTTCTTATTCTGTATTTTTTGGGATGCAAATAAATTCCCTCTCTCAAGCAGTTTCAAGTGTTTATATTGCAGAAAATTCAGTTCAATCTTTATCACAATGCTTAAATGATAAAGAGCTATAATTATTCAGTTTAAGATAATTTTTCCCTTTACAAAAGAATACAAAGTTGAACAACATCTTATTTATTAATAAAATCAAAAAGAAATTTAAATAAAATAAGTTTTGTAAGAAAAAGCAGACAAAATATCTCAAAATAAAGTTGTGACTTTTTTTCCTCTGACTTTTTATCCCTGATTTTTTTGTATGTGACTTTTTTCCTGTGATTTTTTTCCTTACATTCGTTTTTTCCCAATTTCATGTATGCTATATAAGAATGGGTACAGTTTTTAATGGCAAAAATGGCACACTCCTACCAAATAAATCGAAGTTACCCCCGTGGCCCCAAAGACAGAAATCATACTACTATATATATATATATATATATTCTCTGTGCGCCCTCCTTCACAAAACAAAATATTCGGATATTCAATTTATTTACATATGTTATTTATTTTGTTATTTTTATAGTAACTAAAATATACTGATTATCACAGGCACTTGTTTCTGTCAATATGGGTTTACTATCCATACCCAGTACAAAAAAACACAAGGTAGCTAACGGAAATTTTCAATGTGTTCGCTTCAACAATATTTTTTTAATTTCCCTTGACTTTTTCACGAATAAAAGTACACCAGTCTGTCGGTAATTGATTTATCTTGACAATGAAACAACTTTCACGTACTTTGAGAATACCCTCAAACAATATAACACACTTGAGATGACAATTATTGACCTTTTTCCAGACCATTGAATTTATAAGGACTTAACTTCCGGTTAACTTAGGAAGTGAATATAACTGTGCAATCCCATTGGTTTAATTCATCTGGTTACCTGTTTATTTATACTAGTTACCAGTAACCAGAAAAATGTGACCAATGGGATTGCACAGTTATATTCACTTCCTAAGTTAACCGGAAGTTAAGTCCCTTTCAAATTCAATGGTCTGGAAAAGGTCAATAATTGTCATCTCAAGTGTGTTATACTGTTTGAAGGGTATTCTCAGGTACGTGAAAGTTGTTTCATTGTCAAGATAAATCAATTACCGACAGACTGGTGTACTTTTATTCGTGAAAAAGTCAAGGGAAATTAAAAAAATATTGGTTGAAGCGAACACATTGAAAATTTCCGTTAGCTACCTTGTGTTTTTTTGTACTGGGAATGGATAGTAAACCCCATATTGACAGAAACAAGTGCCTGTGCTGATTATACATATCTACTGTAGCGCATTTGATGGAACTCACAGAGGAATATTCGGTGAAAGGGGAATGAAACGATCTGTATTGACTGTCCCCAGGTACGATCATCCACATGATCCATATCATAGGGGCCGGTAACATACTGTTTGAAAAAAAAATTACACTGATATGTAATAATATACAATTATGGCCTTCATCAAAAGTTTTAATATCCAAAATTATTAAATCGAGAAAAGGGTTATTTTCCTCGAGGTCCGTAGGACCGAGGGAAAATAATCTTTTTCGAGATTTAATAATTTTGGATATTAACTTTTATAAAGGCCATAACTGTATTATTATACTGAACTGAACGTTAAGTTGTTATTTGAAAGACGTCGTGCAAATTGCCACCAAATGAGTTATTTTGCCTACGCGCTCATTCCCACACAGTTATTTTGCATACGCGCAGTTGCCCGCGGGAAATATGGGGTTATTTTGACAACGTGCATATTCCCTAACAGTTATTCTGCCTATGCGCAGTTACCCGCGGGAAAGAGGGGTTATTTGTGAAGGTTATTTTATTATAGTGGTTACTATAGTAAAGTATAATAATACGTATTATTACATATCAGTGTAAACATTTTTTTTTCAAACAGTATGTTACCGGCCCCTGTGATCCAGACATGTATATATGGCGGCACAGGCACTTGTCTCAGAAAACGAATCCTATATTATGTAGGGTTATTGTATGAATATTGGGGAATTGTCCGGAGTAGAATTTAATATTATTGCACGAGCTTGTGAGTGTACAAGGGACAATATTCCCCAATAATCATGCAATAACCCTCATATTTTTTAGCAATATAATATTTGAAAGTGAAAATTGGTTTAAACTAAGATTCTGTCGTTGATGAAGTCATTTTTGAAGATTTATTGCACTAGTGCAATATTGGAATTTATTGCACGCTAACTTTTGGTTATTTTCTGTGGGAAATATTATATTGCTATGCAATAAAAAAGATATACGTACGCCAATTTAGTTGATTATATTAGGAATCACTGAAAACTGAAGCATGACTGGAGTGGGTCCCTCCATGGGCGGATCTAGTTATTTTTAAAAGGGGGTTCACAACCCAGAGTAAAATGGGGGGGGAGGTTCCAAACATAATGTCTTAATACAAATGCATTGATCGTACACAAAAGGGGGTTCCAACCCCTGGAACCCTAACCTATTCCGCCACTTCCCATTTAGGTCAGTCAGTGGGCCCCCTCTTATAAAAAGTTCGGGATCCGCCACTTCCTCTCTTAGGTCAGTCAGTGGGCCCCATCTTATAAAAAGTTCGGGATCCGCCACTGCTCTGACTTTTACCTTATATTTTAAGCATTAATTTGGTGTTATTTGGGTCTCAAATCGTAAGAAAAGAAATCTACAGTCTCGACTCTGCTTAAATTTTGTTTCTGACCTTATATAAGCTATTTGAAGATTTCTAAGAAATGAAAAGTGGGTGTTATGGGGCAAAATATTTTACCCTGTATCTAAGGAAAAAAAGGAGTCCGAACATTTGACCAAATCACAAAAACCTCACCTAAGTACATCCTTAAGGTATACAGATTTTTTTCTGAGACAAGTGCCGGTATGTGTACATTGTATGGCATGGGAACAGTTTAACAGTCAATATATATATTCCTGGTATGGCGGACCAAAACAGCTTATTTTCAATACGAAGTTAACAATACGTCATGTCAGTATTTATAGTAAAAAAAATATGGAAAATAAGGGTTGTTATTGGCTTTGAACTAGCTGTCAGTAACTGCGAGTACTCTCAGATCGGTACTAATAGTCTTTTTGTTGTTGGGATGTATAAGTGCTGAGCCACTCTGTTTTTGTTAGATGTATTTCTATCCATCTGATGTGTTAAGCCTTTTTCAACTGATTTTTATAGTTCGTTCCTATATGTTGTACTGTTACACCACTGTCCAAGGTTAGGGGGAGGGTTGGGATCCCGCTAACATGTTTAACCCCGCCACATAATGTATGTATGTGCCTGTCCTAAGTCAGGAGCCTGTAATTCAGTGGTTGTCGTTTGTTGTTGTGTTACATATTTATGTTTTGTTCATTGTGTTACATTTGTCATTTAGGGCCTTTTATAGCTGACTATGCGGTATTGGTTTTGTACCGTACGCGTACGGTGACCTATAATTGGTAATTTCTGTGTCATGTTCTTTCGTTCTTATGTTGTACTGTTTCACCACTGTCCCAGGTTAGGGGGAGGGTTGGGATCCCGCTAACATGTTTAACCCCGCCACATTATGTATGTATGTGCCTGTCCCAAGTCAGGAGCCTGTAATTCAGTGGTTGTCGTTTGTTGCTGTGTTACATGTATTTGTTTTTCGTTCATTTATTTGTACATTAATTTGGCCGTTAGTTTTCTCGTTTGAATTGTTTTACATTTGTTATTTCGGGGCCTTTTATAGCTGACTATGCGGTATGGGCTTTGCTCATTGTTGAAGGCCGTACGGTTACCTATAGTTGTTAATTTCTGTGTAATTTGGTCTCTTGTTTAGAGTTGTCTCATTGGCAATTACACCAAATCTTCTTTTTTATATATATCATAGAGGGAAATTTTTGTTTACTTAATCTGAGAATGGAAATTGGGAATGTGTCAAAGAGACAACAACCTGACTAAAGAACAGAAAACAGCCGAAACACTGATAAAATTTGTCGTCTTTGTACTGTGTATTGCACATACAAAAACATTGCGGTATGGGCTTTGATCATTGTTAAAGGTCGTACGGTGACCTATTATAGTTGTTAATTTCTGTGTCATTTGGTCTCTTGTGAAGAGTTGTCTCATTGGCAATTACACCACATCTTCTTTTTTATATTAACCGAACAATAATTAATCTGCCCCGTCATTTTTTTAGTACGGCACGAGATTTTTTTTCTCACTGAAAACTTCAAAGTAACAATAGTCACAAGAACAGTCATTGGAACTTTATATAGGGGGGAGGGGGTCTATATAGTTCAAATGAATTTGTGGTGTCTCAGAGTTAAAACATCAAAGGATCTTATTTTGCCGCAACTGTGAATTAAAAAAAATTAGAACTCGACTGGCTCTCTTCAACGTAAATTTCGTGACACCCTATGTTAATTTATAGTCAAACCTGATTATTTTTTAAAGCGACCATTATACTTTCACAGCTGGGGAAAAAGGGTTGTGTTTTTTATGCACCAAAAACTTAATTCCCCTAACGTGTGTATACTACGGCAGACACGTGTAAAAGCCTTTTTATAGAAGTTTTTTTACAACAATAACTTAAAGATTGATTGATTGATTGATTGTTGTTTGTTTAACGCCACATGAGCACAACAAGGCTATATCGCGGCGAGATTTCATTTAATAAATTGTTTCTTATCTTACCTCCATTTGCTTGAAATAAAATGCCCAAATGTGATGGCGACCTGGTCCTTCCAAAATCAAAATGAAAATGAACAGGTTAAAATCGTGCCATATTTATCTCGATTTAGCTGAAAACTTTCCCGTTGCTCGCCTTAATTTAAAACAATTTGTTGCTTTATAAAACAATATATCGAAGAAAAAAAGGCAATTTATTATTATTGCATGATATTTTTATTGACTTATGAATTAATCTTAAAATGTTTTCTCGTTTTGATAATTTGTCGCGTTATTTAAAACGATTTATTTTTATGGCGATAAAAAACAAATCGGCTAAATGCCTTGTTAGGCATTTTGTCGAAAAAAATAAATCGCAGTAATAAGAAAAAAAAGGCAATTTATTATTATTGCATGATATTTTTATTGACTTATAAATTAATCGTAATTTTTTTTCTCGTTTTGAAAATATGTCGCGTTATTTAAGACGATTTATTTTTAAGGCGATAAAAAACAAAGCGCCTAAATGCCTTGTTAGGCATTTTGTCGAAAAAAATAAATCGCAGTAATGAGAAATAAAGCATTTTCTCGCTAAAAGTTATATCGCCATCTTGGATTATAAGTATTAAAACGAGGGTAATATACGCTTCCGTAATTAACGTGTTATTTTGTAAAACTATCGCGTTACTTTCTTAAACTAACGCGTTATTTCTTCATTTTATGAAAACTATCACAGTTATACGCGAATAAGTATGATCCAATGAGAGTCTGTGTTATTTCCATCTTTTGGCATTAGAAGCAAAATGACTAGAATCCACGGAGACCGAGATAGATGTTTGCAAAGAATAAAAAGACAGTAGATAATTGCCTCAGATTGGGAAAATCAGATATTTTTAACAGATATTAGTCCAGAAATAATAAAAACTGTACAAAATACAAGTACAGCATTAAATAACATAAACAAGCAAATTTAATCGCAATGTAATAAAATAACCCTATACAAAAATATTAAGATTATCTTGAAACAAAATTTTTACCTAAATCATAACTTTTAAATATAAGACGTGTCCTGAACCAATCCAATGAACCATGCAGAGGCTTAATTGATCCGTGTTGGTACATATGAATGTTTGATCAAATGAATCTCTCCATAGATTTAAATATTTATAATCACATGCCTAGTCTATTATTTGATACACCTGGTGTTTCGGTTTAGGCTTTTGGCCAAGGCATTCCTTCTCAGGTACCCCTAACCCGTATTTTTTAAGTGTAGTTTTAATGATTGTATACATTAGATACTGAATAATATTAATAGGTATGCAAACAGTTAACGGATAAGATCATAAGAGCCATTAACAACGTCTAAATGACAGCTCAACATGCCCTCTCTAGGGACGACATCAATAGTCCAATGTAGGATAAAAAAAAATCACATTTTTTTTATCACTGACACCCCCGCCCCTTTTCTTAATTTGGGAAATTTACGGACCAACAAGGGCATATGCTAGTATCAGAAAATACTTGTTGTGTCATGGGTCCATGGGTCCTGTTTTCCCCCAACAATATATGTATGTTCTGTTTTATAAATGACCTGGAGATCAGTTTTAAAAATTATTGGAAAAAAGTGATGTGTATTTTCAAAAGTATTTTATTTTAGTAAGCCTCTACTAAGTCGAGGTGAACTATTGGGTAGGCATCTGTGTCAATGTCCGCATCATCCTCATGAGCGTTCGGTTCGATGTTTAGTTCTAGGAACTATGGCACCTAAAATCATGGAACTTGGTATGCAAGTTGAGCAGCCAGCACTAAACATGTTGGTTATGTTTACGTCCAGTTGTATCCCATATTAAGATTTCGTCAAACTTGTATATACAGTTCTTATTTTTAGTGCTTGTCAAGTTATACAGTACCCATTACGAATAAATATTGTAGTTCCTTGTAAAGATTCAGCTTACAATAAAATTGGTTGGGTTATTGGTATGATTTCATTTTTTGAAGGGTTAAGACAAGATTTCATTCAAACTAAAACAATTAAAGTGCCTGTGAGTTTCAGTTATTTTAAACCCGATGGTCGCCTCTTTGTAGATTGGAGCAATTTGCTATGGCGAACATAAAATAAATAATTTCAATCCATATCTAAAATCTGAAAAGTTGGAAGTAGATCAGACAAGACCTCCTTGAGATGAAACACCGGACAACATGCGAAAATGGATGAAGTTTGAAAAATTAGGCAGGACAGGTGTTTTGAGTAAAACAAAAACACAAGATGAGTAACTTGGCCAAAAAAATCAAGATAGACTAATAAAAAAACCACAGAACCAGACAGAGTAAACAATAAAAAGGCAGGACAGAGATAACTAAAAAAAATGCAGAACCTTAAATTTTCATCCTACAAACGGATTCGGAAACAAGGTTTATCTTTATTAATTGTCCCGCTTCATTGATAGGTGTACTTAAAACATATAACATGCTAAACAAAATTGTATCAAAATACTTTTACTGTTGAATGGTTTTATGTGATATCTGTTTGACGTGGCTCGGTAGTTATACATCTCGTCAATGTGTTTGTATTGTCTTTCATTTTTTGGTGGCGTGTTTTGTATATGCGACTTTTTGTATTTCTTTGGTTCTTATAACGTGACTCCGTACTTTATAAGATCCCGTCAGTATAATATTGTTCTATTTTATGTCATTATGATAAATTTCTATTATGAATTACAAAATACGTTGAACCATAAACGTCAAAATCATTCAATCGCGTAGTGGAATTAACTATTTGTGGATTCTTATAAATTCTTTATATAACTTTTGGACTATTTTCAATCTCGGTCTATTTCTGAAATTTATTCTTACATGTTTTTGATTTTTTAACCCTATATGCTAACATTGCCTATGTAAATTTTAAAATTGTTTGTATGCACGTTGAACGACAAATGTATGTGACGTATAATATTTTCTGACGTCAGACACACAAATAAATAAAAGTGTTTGTAGATAGATGTTTTTGTTTTCTGTTAAATTGTTCCTTTTAAAATTGTTGTAACGTCACGCACGCTGTTCCTACAAGCCCTATGATTTAAAACAGAATCTTCGAAATTTCCTCCGCAAAACAAAATGAAATGTTAACAAACACTAACCACTATAAAAACTAATTCAGTATATGTTTTCCTTTATGTTCTTATAGCTCTTGGTCATATGCTTAGTAATATCTAATATATTTGAGGATTATTACAACAAAACTATGTGAAATAAACGGATGTCCAACGTTACATTTTTAAACAACTGTTTTATCTCTTATGTATAGTGATCATATTTATTATTCTCTGATCTTCCCGAAACTTGGCAGAAGCAACGAAGTGTGTCAGTTCTCGGTTAAGTTAAAACCGTTCTTTTGTCGAATTTCGTTTGACTCCGTGGCTGCATATTAAGCTGGGATAAGAAAAATGTCCAATGACGTTTTTCGTTGACTTAACGACTAAAAGGTAATTTTATAAGTAGACATAGCTAAAAATGTCTAAAACATGTGAGATAATTATAACATCTGCCGAAAGAACAAACATTTGCCTCATTGTTCGTGAGTTCAAAAATTGTAGATTCTATAAAACCATCTCTACACAGTCGTTTTTCAAGCGGTAGCCATTTTGTCCAAGTTGATATTTCATTTGTCCAAGCAATTAATGCGGTTTTTTTTACCTGATATCTCAATAAGTAATTTATAATTTACCAAAACAAAAGTAAGATACACGAAAAGTACATAAAGTCTAGATTCTTTTTTTATTAACTGCATGTTTGGGTCGTACAGGAATAAAATGCTACGAAACATTACAAAACGGTAGCCATTTTGTCCAAGCGTCGAAAAAACGTCGAAAAATCCAAACAAACGCTTTTTTTTATCGACGTTACATGTGCAAAATTTGTTCCATTGTATATTCCTGATACTTAAAACGAATCGCGTGGTGAAATTTAAAAATGCTGGTTGTCGAAAAAAAACCACGGTGCATGTTGTGCATGAAACGGAGGTAACTGAAAGACTTATCGGAAACAGCGACAAAAACAGTTTCATTGAATTAATGCAACCCCGTATTATACGGAAGATTCAGGAGAAGATTAGTACATTTTAAAAGCAAGCAACGATTCAGGAGAAGATTAGTACATTTTAAAAGCAAGCAACTTCAAATGACTGGGAAAATAATTTTCAAGATCGGGTTATAGTAATTTTATTCAATGGTTGTATTTCGACAAGTTATGTGTCAAGCAAATTTTTTAATACAATTTAATTCAAATTAATCAAGGGTAAATATGTTTTTATTTACTTGTAGAGTGTCGGACATATTTGTATTAGGGTTGAATCAAGATATGAAAAATTTACAATGACAGATGATATGCACCATGCAATTTTAGCAGCCTACGATTAAAGTTTTGTTATAATTCATTTATTGAAACCCGTATACTTCTGTCCCATTTTTCCTTCCTTCAAGTTCATTACTTACGACAATACAACATTTTAAGGTGAATTAAGGGTAAACATTATTTAATCGATTTCCACAACTTGAGGTAAATAAATTCATGGTAAATAGACATCACAAAATTAATAGAGACAGATTTAGAATCAACCAACTACATAAAAAACGCAAATGAAACTTACAAATTGAATAAATGTACGTCAAAAGTTTCAGAAAACTCTCTTTGACGTCGTGGTGGTGTAACGTCGTGTTGTAGGAACATCGTGCGCAACGTTTATACGATGATGACTGATGTACCCATATTTTGACTATTTTTTTTATTGTGTCTGTTTATTTAACGCATCAATGTAATAATAACGGAATTTGACTGTCTTCAAAGTGAGAGGGTTAGCGCTATAAAACCAGGTTTAATTCACCATTTTCTACATTTGAAAATGCCTGTACTAAGTCAGGAATATGACAGTTCTTGTCCATTCGTTTTTGGTGCGTTTTGTTATTTAATTTTGTCATGTTATAATGGACTTTCCGAATTGGTTTTCCTCTAAGTTCAGTATTTTTGTGATTTTACTTTTTAATGCTAATGTCAAGGTTTATTACCATTAAAAAATATTTTGCCTTATTTTCAAAGCAACATTTGTTGACCAAAGACATTTCTAAGCCTTGTTTTTATGCGAATAAAACAAGTGTCTGTTCCCGGACTGTACATCCCTCTTTCCTCAACATCATCGTCATCATCAACCCATATGGACCACGAACTTTCAAACTCTTAGCCAGAACGATGGAAAATATGATTACCCTGAAAGGAAATCCTCATCTTCGTGTTCAGGATCTGGAGCAGCCCTTTCCCTCGTGTCCGGTTGATCAATCCTTGAAGTTTCGCCAGAGAAATTTTCAATTTAGTAGCCAATTGATGTGTTATCTCCTCTGTCTCTTCGGATTGATTATCCAGTCTCACTGAGAGGAACAGTCCTTGTGATTGGATATCGACATTGAAAAAAAATAACAAAACGTATCGTGTATTTCCAATAAAATATCACGTTAGATTACATACATAGAACTAACGCGATAGTTTTAGACATTAACGCGATACAAAGTAGAAATAACGCGTTAGTTTAACAAAGTAACGCGATAGTTTTACAAAATAACGCGTTAGTTTAACAAAGTAACGCGATATTTTAACAAAGTAACGCGATATTTTAACAAAATAACGCGTTATTTCTTATTATTATACTTCAGTAGGTTTTTTCTATATAAAAAGTAATGAAATAGTTGTGCTATTTCATTCCACAGGACCATTTGCCAGTCAATAGTTTCAAAGACTATTGCCCCGGTTAATAGTTTCATGATCATCTTTCCCGTACTTTTTAATGCTTATTTTTCATTGGACGATAATGATGTCATTGACTACTCTGCCTGCATAGTTACGTATGCTTTGCAACGTCAACTCACTCTAATATTGTAAACGGTGGAATCTGTATGTGTTGATTGTAATTTCACTAACAAGAAGCAATTATAATAGAGAAAGATAATCTTTACTGGATTTTTTTAAAAGATCTAAAATATAGAACCTTATTCATAATATGGGTTCACTCTCCATATATATTAAAAGTGAATTTGCGTTTGGTGTACTTTAGCTAGGATTTATTACAAGCACGGAAAGATTAACACAAGTATTTGTAGTCTTGATTGAAATAAATGAAATATTTATAAAAACAAAACGATATTTAAAAAAAAGTAAAGTTCATCATGTGCATGTAAAGTTATGTGACATTTTTCTTTTCTTTCAGATTACATATTTACACTTTTAGAAAATTAGTTATTTGGTGTATAAAAACACTTAATGGTTGTGTTATTCAGTATAATAAAACACCTAATGACTGGTTGTGCGGGTAATAGCAAGTTTGTTGTCCCTTCGCATACCAACTATTGCTCTCGGCTTTGCCTCGAGCAATAGTTGGTACCTCAGGGATAACAAACTTTCTATTACCCTCACACCCAGTCAATAGGTGTATACTATTGCGTCAATGATAAATATCGCGTTATTTATGAAAATTAACGCGTTAGTTTGATAATATTCCAAATAAATAGCAAAAATCACATATCGCGATGTACACTTTCAATGAAGATGCAGAATTAATTGGTTGAGCGATTCATGCCCGTGAGAGCCTCAACTGAAGTTGATTCACAGCATATTCGCTCGAAATTAATTTAAAGTCTATTATGAAATATACTTAAATGAACCAAAATAAAAACGTATACATTACAATTTAAATACTATTAGACAAACAATAACATTAATTCAATATCATCCTAATATCAATGTTTGATGGTCACAAGTCTTCTTTTCGTCATAAGTATTCGATCTGTGAGGTTACAATATTACTTCAATATACCCATTAAACCTTTTCAAAGGTCTATTTACATATCTTATATAGTTAGATAATTTAGATATACATATAACATGTATAAGACATTCAGATCTACTGCCAAATTTTTAAAATGAATATTGTCTAATTTTACATCTCTTGACAATATTTAAATGTTCTTTAATTTGTAGTTAAACATTGCAGTAAAGTCCCGGTAATATTTTATTTATTTTATATAAATTATATGTATAAAATATAAATATGTCAAGACAATAAGCTAATAAAACAATGAATTCATAATATTATATGAAATTATTTTTTTGAACTATTTGTTTGTAAAACGGCTAATATTATTGAGATTAAGATTAACTTGAGAAAAAATATGTACTAGTTCAGTGAAAATGAGCGTCACGTTAGAATCCACAACATTTAAATGAACAAAATTTAAAAAAAAAATCATCACACAAGACTAACAAAGGAGACAAGCTCCTGATTTAGAATTTGGGACAGGCGAAAAAAGACTTTTTTTCGTAAAAAATGGAAGTCGACCATTTAGTACTTACGATTCATTTATATCAGAGTTAGCTATATAGGTTGCTTATATTGATACATAAGATTGAGAATGGAAATGGGGAATGTGTCAAAGAGACAACCACTCGACTCGACCATAGATCAGAAAACAGCCGAAGATCACCATTGGGTCTTCAATGTAGACATTATTAGTTACATAGTGTGATAGTGACCTAATACGGTATATATGGGGTCAGTAAATTCTATATGGGGTGAGAGCGAAGCTCGAATCCCCATATGGAATTTACTGACCCCATATATACCGTATTACGTCACTAGCACACTATGTAACGAATTTGTCTTACCGACTATCTTATCGTGTAAAATTTAGACTTGAGATCTATCAAAATGAGCAAGCCAGTCTTCAATACTGTTAGCATTAAGAAACTACTTCCATTGATCCTACAAGAATAGCAAACGATAACAACTTGTTAGGTTTAAATGTGTTTAATGAATTTATTTCAATCTTAATCATCAATTTCTTTGTCTATTTAAACCTTTAAGATTTTTCTCAGTTCCGTTTTGTTTTTATAAAGGGACGTAACACCACTACTCAGCGTGTATGAAATAAGCCCCGCCTCCCTACTACCTAATATGGAATATAAAGGGACGTAACTCCACTACTAACCGTGTATGAAATAAGCCCCGCCTCCCTACTAACCTAATATCAAATATACACGGTCTTCAGGCGGACGCTTTTAATCAATCACATTCCTAGAAATGTATAGGAGGTAAGATAAATAATATTCTTTGTTTGGAATAATTGTAATCGATATCTGTAGATATTGTCACAAAGTTTTTAGATTCATATGCGATTGGGTTTAATACGACTACGTCGAAGTATCGTATAGAAGTTGAAGAATTCGTATCTTATATAATCATCGGAAAGTATCTTCTAATAAATCTTCGAGTATTTGCTAATATCAAGAAATAGTTAAACCTGCTTCATCAGAAAATATCCTTACCAAGTTAGGAATATGACAGTTGTTTTTATACATTTGTTTGATGTGTTTGACCTTTTGATTTTGCCATTTGTTTAGAGACTTTCCGTTTTGAAATTTTATCGGAGTTCGGTATTTTTCTTAATTTACATTCTGCTATGACTGTCTTTCAATGATCAATATAATATTATGAAGAAGGAGGTTAACATAAATGCAAAGACCCTTTTTTTGTCTTTATATGTTCCTTCAGAACTTAAAGTTACGAAGATTTCCATTTGTGTTAACGTATCAGTATGCATCTTTATTTGCACAAATTAAGAAAAGTTCTATTTTCGTTCTTTTTATGATAATTTAATGTATGTGTATGTATCAAGAACAAATGTTGCGCTATTGATTATGATAGATAACTTGGTGTAAAAAACTCTCAGTGTTAAACTGATTACATGCATGACTTGTTCTTATTATATTAGTTTCGATAACAGTACCTGCTAAGGCGAATATAATTTGTCTACTTGTGAATATATCAAAAGAATTTCACTTGATAATGATTGACAGTCATTGTACTTTATAAATGAAAACCCTTTTGAATAATTAGTTATCAAAGGTACCAGGATTATGATTTAGTATGACAGACGCGCGTTTCGTCTACACGAGACTCATCAATGACGCTCGGATCAAAGAAGACCACATACTTGATATTATTGTTATTTTATTAATGTATAAATGTATGTCAATTTTGAGGTGAGACTCTAATAAAGTATTTGTCTTGTCTTGTCTTGTCTATTCATGTCAACACCCAAATGCTGACTACTGGGCTGGTGATACCATTAAGAACGAAACGACAACCAGCAGTGACATCGACCACATTCCTATCAATTTTTAATTGATAACTTACACGTCACGTATTAATTTGATAGCACTAGGTGCGCATTTTGAATATTAATGTCGCTCAGTGATGTTCACGGTCAATACACTTAAACATCAGTACACTACTAGTTATACAAATTATAAAGAATTGAACCAAAGTATAGGCAAATCCGGGAAAGAAATTAGTGAGGTATGTTCCTTAATTTCAAGTTATTTACGTACAAATGGTACCGTATAACAAAAAATATCAATTATACAATATCTGTATTTCCATTCCAGTACCGAAGTACTGGCTATTGAGCTGGTTATACACTCGGGGACTATTAAATCTAAAGCGAAATGAATGTATTAGTTCGGGTAGTACTGATTTAAGTATGATTAACACATTATAAAGTCAGAATACATATACAGAAACACGATCAAACATAGTTGACCTAAAAAGCGATATCAGATAATGCAGAAATGATTCAGAAAATACTGATATGGAGAAAAACGATTATCCTTTTAGTATCTTCACTCACCCCGAGGAAAAAGTTAAACATTATCTTACAATATATTAAAGATCTGCAATAAGCACAAATAATGCATATACAAACTTTAACTTTCTTTTTCAGGAAATGAAGACGTCCATTTTATTGTTTATTGTTGTCTTTTGTCCACTTAGTTCGACTTGCGCGACATTAAAACAAGATGCAGAGATTGAAATTTACAGACATAAACGCAGTGGTTTTGTTTTAGAATTGGCGATCAAGCAACTTATTGAAACTTTTTCTAATTTAAGAACAGCGTTTACTCACAACAAATTGAAATCTGCCGGAGACATTGGCCTCGTGTTAGTTGAGAGTGTACCAATACTTGGTGACATTGTTCAATTTTTAGATGAAAACCCAGATCAGATAATTAATGTTGAAAATGGATTGAAGACAATTAATAAGAACATAAAAGTTTTAGATGAAACAATTAAAAATATTGGAACAAGAGTTGATATGCTATCTGTTAAAATTGATCTGTCGGTCATTAAAAACCAAGTTGCGACCGATAAGCGAGAAATATCAAATTGTTTTGAAGATTTCTCGCTGTACTTACAAAATCCTTCATCAAAAGCAGAACAGGACCGACTCAAACAATGTTATTCTAAACTTTCATATGTGAGACAAATAGGCCACATACTAAGCAACGATGAATTGACCTTCATGCAACAACCAATATTTAACCAAATTATCAAACTAACCGGTTACTGTGACGGGGGAAGAATTCAGGATGTTTTTGGATACCTCCTTGGTTTATACATAGAAGGTTGTACAGCATTGGTCACTTCTGAAATGTTGATGTATGGGAACGAATCTGTGGAAACGAAAGACGAGTGCAGACTTACTATACAGACTGCAAGGGTTAAACTGGACGACATTTTCAGAAAATGCGAAAAAGAATCATGTGAGAAATATATTCCTGTTTTAACAAATACATTGAAATCCGATCAAGTGTATAACATAAAATCGAAATTCAAATCATCTTTTCCATGGTTTAATTTTGCTGTTATCACGCTACGAAAACCTACAAGTTCCGGAATAGCTCTTTCTAACATCCACTTTGTCAATCATTTGACCCTTTCAGATCAAGGTGTCGTATATCGTATTCTTATGTGGTCACTGAAAAATGACTCACTGAGTGATGGAAGTCATACATATGGCATTGAATACAACGATAATGAGGTTGAATCTGTGTATATTGGAATGAATTTACACAATAAAACATTAAAAAGGCGAACAGAACTGAGTGGAATTTTAAACAACAGCAGTAATTTAAATTTATTTTGCAATCGTGACATTGACGTTGAATACCAAATACATAATGGCATCGGTGACGACATCAAAGACTTCTTTGAAAAAGATCAGAATATAAACCTGATTATTCCTAGATGGGCAATAGCAGTTATTGGTATTTCAGTTTTGTGCGGCATCTTAATTGGATTTATTGTATGTAAATGCCGAAAAAGAAGATGACGAGTTTGCAAATGTATTTTTTTAAGTTTGCATTTGATATTTAAATACTGGTGTGATCCTACGTTGGCTGTAAAAACTTTATTTATTTATTTTATATTTACGTTTTGTTTTGTGATTTTAATATTATTTCAACCAATTGTTGTGAATTCTTACTACAAATGTACTTCGTTAAATATTTCATCAGCATCTATTTTTTTTAAATATGAAAATGCTCATAACGTCATGAAAATAAACTATGAATCTAGGATTGAAATTTTATATTTGCGCCAGACGCGCGTTTCGTCTACAAATGACTCATCAGTGACGCTGAAGTAAAAAAATGTCAAATAACCTAAAAGAGTACAAACATTATGCGTTAAGTAAGGATTGAAAACTTATATTGGACAAAAGCAGGATTTGTTTTACACACTGCAAAAGTGCAATGTATATTTCTGTAAATAAGGCAATAGGTTCTATTCGTTATGCATGTACATATCTACATATATATATGCTCAAAGATTCATCATTATTTTTATATTATATTATATATTTTGTGAATTTTAGACTGGTGTACCACCCATAGCGAAATTATCTAATATTTTCTGTAAGTTCATCATACTGATCAGGAGTTGTCTCCAAAAGATCTGTCAATAACATGATTTATAATCGTTTTACTTTGTGTGAATGTGTATTCATGTTTTCAGTTTAAATGTACTTTAATCATATATATAATCATTTCAATTATTTTAACTGTGCTGTATTCTATTATTCATCTGATTGTAAAGCTCACATTTTGGGCACCATGCTTGCTTAATAAAATTATCTAATCTTATCGTATCATATTTTGGTACATGATTTTATGAGCCATTTTGCTCACAAACAATCAAACAATTTATCTGTGCATTATACTCATTAATAACATGCAGTGAATTCAAGTATCAACTCTTAAACAAGATCTTAATTGTACGTGTAATCATGGTTATGACAACTTTAACCAAATAAAACATAGATCGATCAATTTTTAATTTAACAATCTGTTTACACTTTTGAAATTGTACTTATAATTTAACCTTATGGACATTTTATTACTGATATGAGAAAGAAAACACAGAAGAAAGAGCTTTGTCAAGTAAATAATTTTATCAACCTCATAAAAAAATTATTAATTTTGATTATCTACTTTTATATATAAAAAAAGAAGATGTGGTATGATTGCCAATGAGACAACTCTCCACAAGAGACCAAATGACACAGAAATTAACAACTATAGGTCACCGTACAGCCTTCAACAATGAGCAAAACTCATACCGCATAGTCAGCTATAAAAGGCCCGAATTGACAATGTTAAACAATTCAAACGAGAAAACTAACGGTATAATTTTATGTTAAAAAATGAACGAAAAACAAATATGTAACACATAAACAAACGGAAACCACAGAATTACAGGCTCCAGACTTGGGACAGGCACGTCTATACATAATGTGGCGGGGTTGACATGTTTAGTAAATACCGATTGGAATGTTGTTTATAGTTATTTTTTTTTATTTTAAACCATACATGTATGAATGTCAATATAAAGTTTTATAATATCTAAAGCTTGTAAAAATTTAGGCAATATTCCACGAGGTGTATTGGTTTATCATAGTTAAAACTTGTGACCAAAAGCAATACAATAATTGTACATTTATCTACAATGTAGCATAAACTATTTGAATACTGTATACATCGATTTCCAGTTTGATTATCACTTGTTAACTACAATTTTAGATAATTTTTGTGAGGAATTGAATAGAACGTGGCATACTTATAATACCATTTGTTTATACAAAATTGAAATTCCTAAGTTCAACATTTATTTGGTTTGTTTAAAAGATTAAGTTAATCTTGATAAATAATGCATGATGATGCCCATAGTAAAATTCTGGCAATCTCTTGTAGTTCGATTAAGCAATTAGTTTAATGTGTTTATGTCTTTTTTTGTCTAGTAATATGTCTTCAACTATATTTAAGTTAAACGTGATTTGCTTTTAAATATTCGCCTAAAATAAAGGTTAACTCAGTAAAGCGCCTCACTCGCCTACAGTGTTTTCCCAAAAGCTTATTCAGTACAGTAAATGTGATGTTTTAAAATATTTTTGTCTAATAGTATTATTTTATCATTGACTTGTCGGTACTTATTTTTTGTTTGGTTTACATTTTTCATTTTCTAGGTACACATGGTACATAATCTGTATTCGATTATTGTTTTTGCTGCCATTGAAACAGTCGTCAGTTGCATGTCAATTTTAGATATCAAATTGTTTGTGTATAAAGATCTACGTGAATTAAACTTATTGGTTTATATAGTTTCAACAGTGAAGTATACCAACAAAAGAAAACAAAATCCAGATCTTTTGTGGGGAACACTGTCACTTTCAATTGCCAAAGGAAGACAGCTTTGTGATACATCTACTGATTTCAAATCCTTCTATAAAGGTAACGAAAACAACTATTAAATGTTATCATTTAACAGCAAACAGAAAGATTTGTCGTGTGATTGTCAATGAGACAACTATCAACCAATACTTCAAACGTTCAGTATATCATATATGATAAGACTTTATCAAATATATGATATTACTGGTTGTATACTGATTGATATATGAAGATGAGGTATGAGTGTCAATAAGACAACTCTTCATCCAAGTAACAGTTCATAAAAGTAAACCATTACAGACCAAAGTACGGGATTCAACACGGAGCCTTGGCTCACACCGAACAGAAAGCTATATATGATACCTTTTTTCAATGTAACTTGGCGCCAAATTTTATAGTATACGTTAATAATGGTTATCTGAATTGTGCTACTTGTAGCATTTTGTACGGTATTGGTTGAATAGATGAATTATTAAGTTCAACAAATATCCCGTATTAAGTACACCATGATATTGACTATCACATTGCGTCGACTACGACTACCCCAACAGCTACTACTAAATTCCCAAATAGTTATATTCTGTGATATTTTCTTTTTGTAATATTTGTTAACTAATTATCTTTTTTTTTTGTGTGTTTTTGTTCTCCATCATTCTGGATTGTTCACGTTTTGTGTAAATTCTCACTTTTTTTCTTGTTTTAAAAACCGGGAGAAATTTCTGCATTCTTATCCGTATATCTAATAAATATTGATAGAGACATTTACTTACTTCTAGCCATTTATCATTATATACTTATTGACAAGTCCAACTTGTCTCTCTTTACTAATAGCTATGTTTTTCTATGATGTATACTTAAGACTTAAACGCATAATCATTTTATCAAGTGAAAGTTTAAATGCTTTTCTTATTCTTCTGTAACATTAATTAAATTGAATTCTTTGTATTTAGATAGATTTCAGGTACAGTAAAGTTTATATTTGACATGAAATTGATTATCCATAATCGACATTTTCTGTTAACGTGAAAAAAATTCCGCCAATATATATGTAGGACTCTAAAAGTGCGATGGTACTCTAAAGTGCGATAATCACGCTAAAGTGCGATGGTTAACGCTAAAGTGCGATGGTTAACATTAAAGTACGACGGTTGTTTGTTTGCTAAAGTGCGATGGTATAGCTCGCTAAAGTGCGTTGGAACAAAAGAGAAAGATTCAAGGGCACTAATGTTAAAACAAGTCTCTTTGCAAAATTTAAAAGACTGACCTAGTATTAATTGCTAAAAGGGTTATTTAGGTGTCACAAAATACTATAATTCCTTTAAATGAATTTTTAACAATTCGAGCGTATTGGATTGATTGTTGGTTGCTTAACGTCCAATGGCAAATATTTCATGCATGTTCAGGACGATGGGCGTATTGAAAAATTGATGTAGCTTGCCATTTACACAGCCTATTAAGGGCATACGATACAGTTACAGGGGAGGTAATGACGTTGCTAACGTAAAATGTTATGTTCGCGACGTCAAACTGTAACTTATCGGCAAAAGATGCATTTTTCGACTGATTTTATCATTCAAACTGATTTAATTTGAAAACGAGTGCATGGACCCCTATTTTTTAAAACGACATTTTGTTTCATTTTGCAGGGAGATTATGTGGACCAAATTTTATAAAACTGTAAATAGTGCAATTTTTTTAATTTTGATAAATATGCAGCAAAAAAATAGTTTTTTTTTCTCATTTCATGACCATTTGATAAATATGAGCTAATTCTAACAAAAAAATGCATACATATTTAGAATACTTATAAAATATAGAAATTTCAAATTATTTAGCAAAAAACAATTTGTGTTTATCTTTCAAACCAAAAAAGTTATGGCTTTCTTTCGAAAGGGAAAATACGACCACAAATCCGAATTTTGAGCAAATATACAAAATTTCAACCACTCAAAAAGTAGCAGATGAAGGTATATTTTTTATTACAAATTTGATTTAATCAGGCGCAAAAAAATAACCTATATGGAAGTTTTCATCAAACTGTAAATACGGGATCAAAACTGTATCGTATGCCCTTAATGTAAATACATCCCCTTAAAGTTGTCAGTTGCAAATACAAAATTCGGTCATTGTTTGAATGAATAAAATTTATTTGTACAAGCTTTAATTTAAATGCAAGAGAAAGGGGTTGATGTTCGAGCTTTCCCATTTTTCGTAGCGAGTATTAATACATGTCATATTTTACTACAATGTACACACTGATGTTTTAATTGACAATTTATGATTTACGCTTGAAAACGTGTACCTTTATTTTACTGACGTTTATACTCTTCAATAAAATCGACAATATTTCAACGTAAACGTAAACATTAATGTGCATCTGTTCGCTTCCATCATTTATTTCATCTTGCGGCATGTCCATTTTTGGTTTGTATAAACGACTGTTAACGTGCTTTAATGATGCTAAACAAGTTTGTATACAGACATATTAGCACTATACTATCATTATCTTAGATAATTGGACCGATCGGTGGGTATGTATTTCATCCTAATAACGAAAAAGTGTCATCGACTACCTCTTATCATATGTACCATTTGAAGAAAATTATGATCGTATGGAACGCTTTTCTAGATTAAACTTCATTGGGAAGCTCAAATACAAACAGTTTAAAGCCAAGGATGTACGAATGCATTTAAATAAAGGCAACAGTAGTATACCGCTGTTCAAAACTCATAAATCCATGGACAAAAAACAAAATCGGGATAACAAACTAAAACCGAGGGAAACGCATTAAATATAAGAGGAGAACAACGACATAACACTAAAATGTAACACACATAGACAAAATCCCACGAGAATAATATATATAACATTAAAACCAAATACATGAATTTGGGATAGACAAGTACCGTGACACGTCTTATCGCAATGTGAATTTACACTCAAAAATAAGAGAAAACAAACGACACAACGTTATAACGAAATACACACAGAAAAGAACTATAATATAACAATGACCATATTCCTGACTTGGTACAGGGCATTTTTAAAGGAAAAAATGGTGGGTTGAACCTGGTTTTGTGGCATGCCAAACCTCGCACTTTTATGGCCATGTGAAATATAACATCAAAATGACAACACAGGACTACAATATAAATAAATTTGAGAACACAATTGACAAAGAATCACACGAACAACAGCCAACAAAAGGCAACAAGTTCAAAATTTTAATACGCCAGAAGTGTATTTTGTCCACACAAGACCTATGTGTGACGCACAGATACAAAAGTTTGAAAGCCGAAACGAGTACAAAGTTGAACAGCATCGAGGACCAAAAGATCAAAAAGGTTGTGCCAAAAACGGCAAGGGTTTTCTGTTAAGTTACCAGAAAATCCCTATAATTTAGAGTAATTTATACTTTTGCAAACAGTAAATTTAATAAAATGAATATTCAAAAGATGTACATGATAAAGCTGAAGTATTAACTAATTACAGGAAACAACTGAAATACATTTACATAACCAGACATTTGAAACACAAAAGTAGACACATCCGAATACGTTTAAACATCTACGCCAAGTGACGTCCTATTTGAAACTGAAAAATGACGAAAAAATGACGTCATTTGAAATAGTAAAACAGAGCATCAAAATAAGAAAAATGACGTCACATAAGAATGAATAAGATAGAATTAGGATTAATTTAAGATTATATATTTGAACTAAATACTGATATTGCATTTAATAACAAAGCACATTTTAATTCTTATTAATATAAAACTGAGGTAGCAATTAACTATATTATAAAACTATATCCGGTTTGTTATGAATCTAACTTCAAACGTAAAATATCGTACTGATTACTTTGAACGAAATCAAATCTGATAAATGAAGGCAGTGATTAATTTTCTTTACCATAACACATAAATATAATAGAAAAGACGTCAACACATTTGACAAAATCCAATGAGAATTACAAATATAACATTAAACATTTAAACTAAATACATGAATTTGGGATGGATAAGTACCGTACCACGTCTTATAGTAATGCGAGTTCACACTCGGCAAAACAGTCACAATCGGGAATAAGTCACGTTTGGTAATTAAAAGATTAGACGACATTATGACAAAACATAATCTACCATGTGGTAAAAATGTCCTTAGCTAGTTTGGTCAACGAAACATCGTATGGATCCACCAAATCGTGATGGTGTCCATAAAATTTACGGAGTGTCAATTTTAATCTGTCCTCCTCATAACTTTGTTGGAGCAGTTTCTGCGTAAGGAGCACACTCCTGTATATGAAGTCCGTATAGTGTGAACAAGCACGAGAATAACGTATCAATTGTGATATGTAAACACCATACGAAGGGGCAGAGGGTATGTTACTGCTGAGAAATGGGAAATTGATAATTGGGAAGTTAAAATCGTCCCGTTTATCATAGATTTTCGTGTGAAGTCGTCCATCTACGTCAATATTGAGGAAAAGATCAAGGTATGAAGCAGTCCTTCTAGTATTAGTGGTATCCTTAATTTCAAGTTCACTTGGATATATGAGATGTAAGTATTGGCTGAAATATGGGTTATTTAATGATAGAACATCATCAATATATCGGAAAGTAAAATTAAAGAATTTCGCAAGGTGCTTTTTCTTTTTGTCTTTTAGAAGGTTCTGAATGAATTCTGCTTCATACGAGTACAAAAACAAATCAGCCAGCAGGGGTGCACAATTAGTACCCATTGGAATACCGACTGTCTGTTGAAATATAAATCCTCCAAACTCAACAAATATATTGTCGATTAAACACGAGGAGCTAAAAGACTTTTACGCTTATGTTACACAACAGTACGAGTATATCTGGTTACATCATTTGGTAATACCAAATGTGGATTGATCGAACCGAAACACTATTGAATTGTGTGAATTCAAAGTACTTTTATTCGTGGCTATCAATTTTCGAATTTTTTGAGAAAAGTGGAGAACAAAGTGGAATGAAGAATTGGAATCTATCAAAAACGATGATTCTAAAAACTAATTTTATGTGTTTTATCGTAATTTTTGGACAATACAAACAAGGTATTCACTTTCACTTAATTGTTCGTTTGACTATTTTCTTTAAATTGTGAATTAAATAAATAGTTTTCCGAAAGACACTGATTAATCTATGCTTGCAAATAGTCTGGATTGAAGGAAATTAAACATTCTAATTGTTGTACTTGTGATATCAGAAGTTATATCAATAATTAAGCACAGATTGAATGATCACCATATTAACGATTTTCAAAAGTGTTATTTTGGGCAATGAACATGTCAATTTTAGAAAAGAATTATAATAAAAAAGAAATTCTACAAATGTACTTTAAATTGTAAAGTCATGTCTAACGAAATAAAAAAGCAATGCCATTATTGATTTTTCTTTATAATTTTGTATGAGAATTATAAAGAACTAAAATGATCACATCATCTTCGCATATCACCACTTGCAGTCTGACATTCAACAATCAAAACAAATTTAACACGAGAATTCAAATGTAAACAGTCGTACAGTTTAGCCTTACAAAAATGGATAAACTCCTGTCTGAAGTTGTATCATTAGTTTATAGAGTGTTTCTGATATCCTATGCATTCCTTAGATTAAATGTTTACATGTAGCCAAACCTTCATGACGATTTTCCCATGTCTTTGAAAAATAATGTTATATGTGACATGTTACATATAAATTCGTGGAGAAAGCCACTCAAGAAAACCATGAAAATTAGTACCCTCGAATAAAAGTCCTTTCATGGTATGACTAAGACAATTATCGTCATATCGTACACTTTAAATGTACAAGTAGACAGTTAAATAACAAAAATACCAAACTCCAAGGGAAATTAAACGGAAAGTTCTTTCTAAAATTGGCAAAATTCAAAGCTATAACACATCTAACGAATGAAAAACAACTGTCATATTGCTGACTTGGTACGGAACTGATGGATTAATCCTGGTTTTATAGCTAACTAAACCCTAACATGTATGACAGTCGAATATAATTCAATTATACAGTTATTAATGTGTGAGAAAAATAAAAAGACACGTCAAAATATGTGAACAGCAGTCAACATTGTAATATAATTATAATCACTATAAAACAAATAAAAGAGGGACGAAAGATACCAGAGGGACAGTCAAACTCATCAATCGAAAATAAACTGACAACGTCATGGCTAAAAAATGAAAACAAAACAAACAGACAAACAAAAGTACACATGACGCAACATAGAAAACTAAAGAATAAGCAACACGAACCCCACCAAAACTAAGGGTGATCTCAAGTGCTCCGGAAAGGTGAGCAGATCCTGCTCCACATATGTCACCCATCGTGTTGCTCATGTTATAACAAATCTGGTAAATAGTCTTATTCGGTGGGTCACATTCATGAAAACGAAGGGGATTGTAGTTACGACGTAAGGAGCATATCCGAAATCATCTGTGAAACGGTTATTCCATAACGGTCAACCAACTTGTGATGGCGTCCGAAAATTTCACGAAGGGATGATTTGAACTTCACCATTTGGAACTCTTGGTTTAATAGCTTCCTTGTGAGTAGCAACCCTTTATCAAGAAAATCATGATAGGAAATACAAGCACGGGAATATCGTATCAATTGGGAGATATATACCCCGTATGCAGGTGCTGCAGGAATGTTGCTACTGAGAAATGGAACGTTCACAATTGGAAAGCTGAAATCATCCCTTTTGTCGTAAAGTTTTGTTTTCAACCGACCCTCATTGTCAATTTCTAGATATAAGTCAAGATATGAGGCCGACTTAACTGTATCTGTTGTATCCTTTATCTCTAGTTCGATGGGAAAGATTTTGAACTATTTAGTGAGAGAACATCATCTATATAGCGGAAAGTAAAGTTAAAGGAAGTCAGCCTCATAATAATAAAGAAACAAGTCGGCAAGAAGAGGGGCACAATTGGTTCCCATTGAAATGCTGACAGTCTGTTGAAAAACGCGCCCTCCGAACGTCCAAATATGTTGTCAGTCAAGATATCAAGAAACTTGATAATGTCAGTTTCAGCGAATTTTTTGTTTGAATCAGAATAACTGTTTTAACAAAGAAAGAAAAAATGGCATATAGACAAGGTACATCAGAAGAAATGAAAGACAAGAACTAAAAATTGAATTATAGCACAATGGAGGGATGTATAAGTTCAAATGTTACGATCCAGGTCTTAGGTATATTATAATCACAAGAGATTATAAGTAAGGGTTATAAATATACAAGAAACAAAAACGGAGGGGGACATTAAGACGTAATTGAGATGATACACAACGTCAGAACCTAGAATATATATTTAGATACAAATGTACCTACATCTATCTACGTCATAGGTATATAATAAAAAAAAATCAAATGTATTATGAGGCGAGCTGGTCTAGCAAACTAATGCGTAAATTTTGAGGTAATATCGCAAGAGTGTTTAACATTCTTTATAACATTAAAAAAGTATAGGGTTACAGTCTTTATATAAACGTTCTCATAAATAATTCATTTAACCAAAATGCGCCACATCTATATATACCGACTAAGATTGTACCGTTAAATACCGAGGTTTTGTTGTTGAAATCAGTACTTACACCTTTTTGCAGAATCAATATTTTACATACTTTACCATTTAACGACGATGTCTACAACTGATAGTAGTGGGGAAACTACCGGTTCTGGGCCACTTTTTCTAATGTTAACCCTATGGGGAAAAGGTAGCCTCCTAAGAGGTAGCCTCCCGATGTGAGGCTAATTTTTATGACGTCATTTTTAGGTATTCCAAAATTAATTGTTTTCATTGAATAATGTATGTAGATGCTTATCATTTTTCAGGTATGTGTGTGTGTGTGTGTGTGTTTGTATGCATTGATTCAAGGATTTGCTCATGTCAATTTTGACCCCCCCTTTTTTTTTATTTAGTGATTGCCCACAAAACACAAAAACGTTCAGGAAATGTTCCAGGAACGTTTCTGTTTCGTTGTGAGAACGTTGTGATTTAACATTGTAGGAACGTAAAAGTGTGGACTACCAGTTACGTTGTAAGAACGTTATGTTATAACGTTATGGAAAACCAACCTGGAACCTAAATAGAACCTTGTGTAACCAAACTGGAACCTTGATAGAACCTTGTATAACCAATCTGGAACCTTCATAGAACCTTGTGTAACCAATCAGAAACCTTTATAGATAGAACCTTGTGTAACCAATCTGGAACCCAACATGCCCAAATTAAGCCTAGTCCCAGACAACATTTGTATGTTGGCACAACAATGGCCCAACGTATCTACATTCATTGGCTCAACGTTGTTTTTCTCTCCATCTTCCTGAACATGCATGAACATTTTGCCACTGGACGTTTTAGCAAACAACAATCAATTAATCTTTCTCTCCAGGAATTGTACCCATATTTAAATGAATTAAATCAACACATCCAATTTACCTATTTTTCTTAAATAAGGAATACAAAGATATGAATACCAATACATAATTTATTTTAGCTAGACAAGGAGCAAATTCTTCAAAAGTTTAATTTTATGTATCTACACGTTGCAACATCAGATCTAGAATGAAAATTATAAAGTATATTCATGATGTTTCATTTCTGTAAATGTAATTCACTTCATCAGGTTCATACAGTTATTTCCTAGTTCTGTAATTCACTTCTGACATCAGGTTTATATACAGTTATTTCCTAGTTCTATAATTTCACTTCATCATATTCATACAATTATTTCCTTGTTCTGTAATTTCACTTCATCAGGTTCATACAGTTATTTCCTAGTTATATAATTCACTTCATCAGGTTCATACAGTTATTTCCTAGTTCTGAAATTTCACTTCATTAGGTTCATACAGTTATTTCCTAGTTCTGTAATTTCACTTCATTCGGTTCATACAATCATTTCCTAGTTTTGTAATTCACTTCATCATGTTCATACACTAACTTCCTAGTTCTGTAATTTCACTTCATTAGGTTTATACAGTTATTTCCTAGTTTTCTGATCTAACATGGTTGTATTCACAAGAGTGTTCCTTTTGTTTTCTGTTACACTTTCATTTGGCACTTTTTCTGAATCCGTCTTTTGTTTAATTCTTATTCAGTGTAGCAAATCTTCATACAAATTATTTCACTGCCCCTGTAATAAAGAAATGAACAAATGAGTACTCAATGTATACTTCTTATGAATATAATAAATCCTAAAAGACTCTTGTTTAAAACTAGACTATACAAGGCGATGCCATAGGGATAAGGCACTCATACCACATCTTCCAACATCTATGTAGATTGTTAGACTTCACTGTGCTAGCTAAGGTTAGCCGAAAAATTGAGGGTAGATATGGATACCGGTGACAGAACCATGTAAAAAAATGTTCTAACTAAATGAATAATTCTAGTGAAAAAAATACAAAGTCAAATCTAAATACAACAGCATTATCGGTATTATAATATTTAACATTTTAATTATGCATATATATTTGCAAATTTCGAATCCGATGTGGCATTAAGGATTGCTATTATGTTACTAACTTAAAGTAATATATTGTGCATTTTGTCCAATTCTTTTAAATTTGTATGACCTAAAAATAATTAAACAACATTCTGAAACAGTATGTAACAAGGAAAATTCGAAAATACACTTTTCCATTGATAAGGGTTATAAATGCAATCTTCACATTTAACAAAGATTTCAGAAATAAAATAAGTTTTATTTGTGGTTAAAAAACATGTATTATTTGTCATAATCATATACGTATATCAGAATTTTTAAAGTAACAATCAACTTACATGTTTCTTTCTCTTTAAGATGATGCGATTTTCTCTTTTGTTTTCTTTGTTATCACTGCTTTCTTACAAATACACGACAGGAAATAGTCTCAAAAGTGACTATCCCATTACACTTAGATTTCCTATAACCTTAATTACCATAGCAACTATCTTTGAAATTTGTCTAACATCTGGTCAACATCATTCTATAGGTCATCCTTATCAGAATATGCTTGATTAACATAATGGCTGTATCAAATATCATTATGTATATAATTGCAGTTGAATTAAGTTGAAGGAAAAAAGTTACGATAAATAATGAGAATAATGAATTTTAACTTTTAATCGAGCAATCTATATAAAAAGATATTTTGTTCTTAATACAGTGTCGGTTTTTTAGTTTTAAAAACTATCAGCATTCACCATGTTCACTTTCTGAAACAAAATAAAGGTTTCATTAACATGCAAGACGGCAAACATCTTACTTGCATTTTTTGCTATAATAATTTGCTATTATTTTTTTTTGGAAAGATTATTTAAAAAAAAAATGAGAACATTATTCGAACGTTTTAAGAATGTTAGTAAAGTAACGTTAAAAAGTAACTAATATTAAACGTTTCTACAACGTATTTTTTGTAACATAGCCAAACTGAAACTTCCACACAACGTTAAAACAAAACGTTCCTAGAACGTTGAATTGTAACGTTTCATTTTTACGTTCTCACAACGTTCGTGTAACGTTAAGGTCCGAAATAACCTTACAGGAACCAATCCACAACGTTCTTTGAACGTTATGTGTTTAGTGGGTGTATCCATATTTTTTTTTTTTTTTTTTTTTAAGTTTCTGCTTCTTGGTACCACACTAGTAATAATAATAACAATGGTATGTACAATATTTAATATCTCCGTCAATTCAGACAAACATGGGTCGGAGAGCCATCCGCATGATGTCTTTACAATATAACAAAATCATATAACTATTTTATACATCGAGATAAAAGGGTTAAAGAATTGTCTACAACTCAACAGTATCTATAACCTCACGAAAGGGCCAACAGTATGCTATCTTTCGTGCAGGGGTGTAAACTGTCGAGACTTGAAGTTAGTCTTTCAAAGTCAACTCTCTCAAATATTAGATAAATCGCGAGCTTTAATCCAAGAATTGAATTTCTTTGGCCAGTGTAACCATTTCACATAATGTTGCTTGTTGGGTCCTTTGCCTTTCGTTTTGAGGATTTTTTCAACTTTCCACATATCGTCTTCCCGAACATCCACTTTTTGCACCTCTGACTGGTAGAAGGTTCCTGAAATTTCGTCGTCTTGAAAATCAATAAGTCGATAAACTGGGAGTCCATCACGTAATATTCTTTGAGATATTTTAAATATCTCTCCGCTCCATTTCTCATCGTATTCCCGGGTAAAAGGATTTCTCATGTATGTGATCCGAACTTTATCACCGATTTTGAAACGGAAAGGTTTTCGTACTTTCTCTCTCTTAGGTTGTAATCTTTTCGGCCAATACATTTTCCACCAAAGGTTGGTCTCTTTAGATGTGGTGACTTTATCTGGTGCCATGCCAATCGTTCTATGGAAGGTCTTATTGTAGCTGTTAGCAAAATTCTGTAAATTATCCACATAATCATATGACTGCTTACTGGTGATAAATCTCATGATTTTTGATTTAATAGTCTTGATAACCCTTTCAACGTAATTAGCTTTGATTTCTGTATTTTGTGCAAATAAATGTTGAATATTTCTCTGTTTTAGGAGAGATTCTACTAATCTTGATCTGAATTCTTGTCCTTTATCTGTTCTTATTCTGTTTGGTGATCTTCCTTCTGATAAAACGTGTTTCAAAGCAGTCGCCACGGATTCGCCTTTCTTATTCTTTAGAGGTCTTAGCCATACATATTTGGAGAATATATCAATAACCACCAATATGAAATTGAATCCACTGTTAAATTTCGAAAATTTAGACATGTCCATCAAATCGATATCCCATTGGTCGTCTATTCCAATAACGATAACTCTGTTCCGCTTAAACGACCTTTTTAAGGGTCTTTGTAGGCTATATGGTTCCTGTCGTTGTAGCCATTTTCGTATTTTATATTTACTGAGAACGAATTTTCCATCTGTTCGAACAAATCTGTAAAGTTTATCAGGCCCTGCAAAACTCGCTGGGTTAGCTGGATTGTAATAAATAGTTCTCAAGTACTTTTCCCAAGAGGCCATCTTTTCACATGGAATGATGAATATAGAATGATTTACAGAGTACAACGTTCTCATATTTATATAGTTGAACTTTCATCGTCTTCATCCTCCTCATCCTCCTCTTCCTCTTCATCGTCATCAATGCTATTTTCACTTTCAGAACCATCATAATTTGTTTCGTTTTCAATAGCTTCATCTAGATAGCTTTCCAACATAGGTTTATATTTCCTGATAGCTACTTTAATGGCTTTTACGGTGTCCATGCCATCGTTAACTAATTCTGTTATCATTTGCATGACTTTGCCATGCAGTTTACCATTTTGTAACTGTAGTAAATACTCAACTAAACTGCTATATCTGGACAAAAATTGGCCCATATCATCGTCTTTTAATTTGCGATTGGCCTTACTTATGGCGTGGTCTTCATTCATGTCACCATCCATGTATTTATCAACTTTTTCTTCCCATATATCTGTATTTGCCTCTCTGGCAAGTTCAGCTAATTTTATAAAAGCCATATCTTCTCCACCTTCTATATCAATTTCGTTTACACGAGACTTCTTTGAGGGTATGTCTTCATCCTCAATTTCCCTTTTTCTTTTTAAATCATTATTTTCCGGGCACCACTTATTCATATGTCTAGCTAAATCAGGAACGCTTTCAAAGACTACACCGCAATCATCACATGAAGGCATGATTTCTTTATCGTCTGGTAAATACGTCTGCTCACTTTGAAATGATTCTTCAAACTGATGTGGTTCTAGTTCTTTTCTGCTAATGTACTCTTTAGAATCGCCCCCACCAACCATGTTCTTGCTTTCAAATATATTAAGTTTTAGTCTGTCGTCTTCCGGCGTATTCTGTTTCAGATCAATGAATAGACTCCCATATGGTTGTTGTGTCCCCTCTTTGTATTTATTCATGAATTTCTTCGGGTTATTAGGATACATCTGTCTAGCAAATATGGCTGGCCCAACTTGATCACGTGGGTTTTTGAATAATACTATATACTGACTATTGATGCTCATGGTTCGACTCTCCTTTCCTTTCGAGAATGCATTTTGCATTATACAAGCTACGCTAAGGTTCCTGTGATGGCTACCCTCCACAAAAAGTTCACACACATCCTTACTATTAGTGACGTCTCTCATTAAATCGTCTAGGATGATTAAACTTGGAAATCTAGAGTCTATGAATGAGTCATCATTCAAATTTTCAGGTAAACCTTGAACGAACAAAATATTTTTGATGGTCTGTTGCATTTCACTAAATAATGGCTGCCATCTTTTATAACACCATATTATCCTCTCTGGTGATGGTGTAATCATAGTCCGTGCTCTCTCCAATAATGTTTTCATCCAAAACGTCTTACCTGAACCAGTAGGTCCAGCCAGCATCATAGTGAACGGATGATGTAATTTCACATTTTTTGGCGGCGGCGGCGGCGGTGGTGGTGGTGGCGGCGGCGGCGGCGGTGGTGGAGGTGGCGGCGGCGGCGGCGGCGGCGGATATGGTTGACTGATTCTGTGTTTGTTTCTTTGGTGTCTCAACATGACATCTTTTCTCGAAAATTCTGAACCACAATCTGGACAAGTATTCGACATCTTTGAGAGTTCTTAAAACACGTCCACTTCCTTCGAATGACAGACGTAGAGTGATTAAAATATTGATTTTCATCCTTATTATATTCTCCAATGTCCATAGGCCAAACTTTGTATCCCATCATCTAGTAAGTATCTTTTATCATCATAAGGGGACAAGCCCAGTTTGTTAATTGATATATTATATAACATATGGTCATATGAACGGATCTGTGTCATGGTAGACATGTGGATTTCTTTGTTGAATAAACTTTGTTTATAATGTTCGTGTCTTGTGTCATGTTTGATCACACTTTTCTTTATACCTTTCGCTGTCTTCTTCTCGCATAGTTTTTTATTCTCTTCATATATTAATGAGTACATCTTTGACTTGAGACCAACAAATTCCTGTATGGGAATACCGTGTGTTTCGTCTTTCATCTTTCCTAACACCTTTTTATTCAAAGTGCTATAAAGACGATGTTCAGGGAAATACTCTGACGTATCAAATAAGTGTTTGTCCTCCATCATATCTTGATATATATCATCAGTGTTGATGTCGTAGCATAGCGAGTCAGTGTCCGTAAACAAGAGTGTTGCTCTAGATCCATATTTATCCTTTATGTAATTATAATGAAAATCGTACATAAGTGTCTTTGACAAATCGAGTATAGTGAATCCCACGTAGATAGGTCTGTTTAAGTATAATCGTTGTTTCAGCATGTGCACAGCCACCAAGTTGTCGTTGAATATTTTGAAGGCATGAAATGTTGGTTTGCTGATTAATTTTCTGGCCTTTGATTGGTCATTCAAAAGTTTTATATCTGTTCTCTTCCTTAAATTTTCCATCGTCTTTCCAAAGACTGCATTATTCATGAGTTTGAAAAAATCCTTCTCGAACTCATTTGTTGCAAGCTTTCTCTTCTCTGTATTGAAATCAATATATGTCTTTAACCAGGGTCGTTGTTCAAATGTCATGACTCTATGGATCTTTGTAAGTCTCATTCCAAGTGATAAGTAGAGTTTTAAATTTCTGTAATGTACCACGTATTTTTGCTTTGGATGTAAATTTGGTATCAATTTTTCTGTCGATTTTCCTTTTAAATTTAAATCATCCAATAGCTTTTCTGCATAGGGTGATAGCATATCATTTGTAACTTTTAATTTTTCTGGAGCTAATGGATATTCGTTGTGGTCGTCGTGTAGTTCCTTAGGATATTCTAAATCAACTTCTAATATAAAACCATTTTTCCTGTCATCTTCAACGTCACTTATGTTTAGGTTCTCAATTTCAGAATCGTTTAGCCATCTGAAACCTTCAACTGGAAGTGCTTGTGACATGGCCCATCCGTATAAGTTGTTGGCATCTAGGTACATCACGTGATTAATGGGTTGATTTGGATCGTAGCTTGGCACATGTTTATTGTTAGCTTTGGCATAGCGATGGGATATCATTGATATTCCACCTCTTAAGCCTTTCTCTATAAACAAATGCATGTCTATGTCAGTGAGTAATTCCAACTTGACACCTGTCATTTTCAAGGCAGCCTGCCATGCAAGACCGGGTGATGTATAAAAATGTGCAGCATCCAGTCCATAATAGTTGAGACAGATCTCCCTGAAATTTTCAAAGACGTCGGCTAATGCAAGGACATCTGATAAAACGTATAGATCGTGATACTGTCCGAGATTCTGCATGTTAAACAATTGCCATACGTGTTGTGCATGTGCATAGTCCAGTGTGGTTATACCTTCTCCCGATAATGTACTGTAAAAATCTTCAATCGGTGGTAGTTGAGATTCTAAAAACTTTGCCTCGGAATCAAAGTACTCGTATGGGTATACTTGTTTTCGCAGAAGCAGGTGTATTTGTTCTTCTTCAAACTGGCTTGTCATGTGTCGAAATTTGCTAGAACCTTCTTTTGCCAGGTTTTCCACAAGTTTTTGTAATGAGGAAGACATGAACTGGAGCGAGTCTATAAAGTCCATGCATCCCAATGAAAAAGAAATATACTTTTCCATATTATTAGCAATGCAATTCAGCTTTTTCCCTTCAACTTTTCCAATAGCTTGCATTATTAAATGGCTATCGTATCCTCTAAGGTTATGAAACACAACTGGAATTCGACCTGTAAACTTATAATTGATATTACAGTCATTATGAGCTGCCCCTCTAAATTTTCCAGTCACATGACAATGATCTCGTACTCTACTGTCCGCTAGTTCTTTTTTACATATGTGACACATGGTTGCCTTCTTATAGGATTGCCAATCACTCCCAGTCATGATCATGGGTTCGCAATGCTTAAATTTCTGTTCTATATTATCTTGTTCTTGTACCATACACTCCACAAATTTATCGGCAGCATCTGCACCCCGATATACTACTGGTTCATTTGACGTTTCAGGTGTCAGACCAACCACTTTGTATGCAAAACCACATGGTATGTGTTTTGTAGTCTTTTTCGTCTTCTGGTCACATTCGTTGCTATCAACAATTGGTTCTTGAAGACATTCAAAATCTGCATATATGACATATGGTACCTTGAGCTGCTTACGAATATCTTTGTAATGTAACCACTTATTGTCTTCAGTTGGAAGTTCGATTTTCTGTGGTCCGTGGGTTTGGCAGTATGGTAGGTGGTTGTTTAATATTCTTTCTTTTGTAAATCCATGCAAGCAGTATGGACAGTAAAAATGCTTATGTTCAGAAGACTTTTGGTCGCCCAATAATCGATTAAGATTTTTAATCCAGCAAAAATGTGACTTCTTGTTGTCCGATATCATGAGTAGATTAACATGTTGTTCAAATCGATGTTTTGAAATATGAATAGGAAATACTTCGCCTTTGTTAAACCCAAACACGTTAAGAGATATTTCATTCTGCTTTTCGAACTTTGGTATGTCGGCTAATTTCACAGGAAACTTGATGGTATCAAAGTTTAAACTTGAAGTGTGTTCCTTGTATTTCCAAACTCGCTCTCCGTGACATTTCGCTGGGTGAATTGCTGCCAAAATCGACCACATGAAACATTTGCTATCTTTGTTTTTTACATTGACTATCGCATGTTTAGATCTAAGTTTGATTGGAAGTGGAATATAACTTGAGCCATTTAGTGGTCTGTAACGTGCCATGTGTATGGTAAGATCTACCACCTTATCTATCGTCCAATTACTCCCTTGTCTCTGGTATTCAATGAATGACGTATACATCTTTTTGATAGATTCCTTTAATCCGGCATCGATATCCTCCAATTTTAAACTGGTCTGGCATTTTCCACGGAAATGCGGCTCTGCAGTTTCTATGGAATCTTCTTTTCGTCTGCTCATTTTAACCTTCATGGATAGATACCACTTCAATCCACCTCTTTCATTAATTTTACGCTTGATGACATCTTTAACATCATCATACCGGCTTTTTAGGAATGACATTGGATCAAATTTATTCAATCCTTTTGCATCGATCGTATGTGTTTCAACGGTTCCATTGAGCGCTTTGAAATTGCATGGATCCGTTTTTTCATTTGTTTCTGTACTATTCATAGTAACACCACCACCATTTTGGACTGGTTGTTTATCATGGTTTCGCTTATGGCGTTGGTAGTTGTCTTTTCTTGAAAATACTACATCGCAGGTGGGGCAATGCCATTTCGTTCCAGTATGAACCGATCTCTTATGGCGCATCAAACTCTCTTTATGGGAAAACGATTTTCCGCATACACCACATTTTATTGGAGATTTTGCAATCTTTATTTTTTTCGATGCTGGTTCCATCTTTTTAACCTGAAAAGTGAAAGTGTATTCAATATAGGCATTTTATTTTTATGATTCCTTATAATATGAAACGGACAACCAGTTATTATTCATATCAAAGGAGCCTATCGCCACTGGTACTCGCCCACGGGTCGGAAAAACGACTCCTCAGTCTACCGACCGTATGGGTTCCCAGTCTTGATACTGATATGAATAACGATCTGATTGATATTCAAGAATGTTTGACTAAGGCTCTCGCCAAAGTAGTCACCGCCCGTCAACATTTCCATCACTGGAAACAGAGCTGCTCTCGCATTTAAGCAAGACTGCAAAGGTTTTGGTCGGAGAGGTCTTCCTGACTATAGCGGGACATGCCACATGACACTTCCTCTCCATTGTTAGCTAAATGACACTGCCCTAAGTCAGTACACCATACCAGTGCAGGAGTCTACTTCAAACTTTCGAGAACTCTAAATTAAAATACAACCCCCCCCCCTTTTTTCCCCATTATTTTGATAGTAGCATATGTCTAGTCCATTTATTTGTTATTCGTAAAATAAGTTTGAAATTTAAAAAACAAAAATATAAAGAAAACTTTAATTTATATCATATAATCCTTTACTATCAAACGTTAAAAATTGTTTAAAATGAACAAATTATTAGCCATACCAAACCTTTAAATCCTTAAGATACTGCTAATGTAAACTTGATTTCACCTTTAGAGTGTCATCGATAAGACTGTGCTATCCCGCAATTCACAGCGTTTATATAGCAGAAATTTTATAAATTGTGGAAATTCCGTAATTTACGTAATCTGATTGGTTAATTTCAAATCCGGCAAATTTTTTCGATCGATAATCAGTTCAGTCTAATTTACCTGTTAGAGCGATCAGACGTATTTTTCTTTGCTATCAAGGCAAATTTATATTTTCTGACGTCTGCTCCTGATGTAACATGTGTAAAAAAGAATAATTTAAAATAAAAGTATTTATTAATGAATAAGTTTATCAAAAATGAATATTGCTTAAGTACAGTCTAATAAAAAAAAAAGGTTGAAATAATCATTATCTGATAAAGATTTACTTGACATGTTTACATTAATGGTCATTCACCCATGTACTTAATCACACCAGGTTATTGGGGTCAACAGAAACTGTTGAAGTGTCTTGTTTATCAGTCTGGCATTTTATAGTAAAAGGATTTCAGTTGAAAAATGAATATGATCGAGGAAATAATAAAATTAGTTTTCAATGTATACTATATATTATATGATTAACGGAGGGATGGTAGTTGGATATTAAACAAAAGACGTATTTATATAACAGTATGTATCATCAAACACATTAAAATTAACTACTGGATAAATGTCATCTTTGTACGAATAAAACTATTCAATTCAATTAATATTATGATTTACTTATTTCAAAAGACTGCATAACGCGACAATGTTTATAATATTTTCAACATGGCGACTACATTTAAATCGGATTATTGACAAGTCTAAACTTGATTATGACACAGACAAGTTAACGAACGCTTTCAGTGATTTAGCAAGTATATTATAAATTCTAATACTTAAAAAAAAATCACACCATTAATATAAGATATATTATTCTAATAAGTGTCAATAATATAACTATTTAATGATTTTAAAAGACAGACGCGATTTTTCAAAATGGCGGATTTATTGACAAGTATCATCATGTTAAAGGTCACTACGTACAATAATAGACAAGTTTAAACACGCATTCAATATTGATTTAATAATCATGTTATCAGAGATAAATAGCTGTAGGTGATTAAATAGTATGTAATACCAGAGCCATATAATACAATAATGATCTGTTAATACTAAGGTGGGGTTTTCCTGTGTATCTATTTATAGACTGGGAATTTTCATCAAATATAAAGAAAATATATATTTATACTTATTCAATAACGCCAATTAATTAGCCGTAATTAGTAACACTTTATAATGACCTTATCTTCCAATGTAATTAATTTAATTAATTAGTGTCATAAAACTTAAATTGACGTCATAAAAATTAGCCTCACATCGGGAGGCTACCTCTGAGGAGGCTACCTTTTCCCCATAGGGTTAACATTAGAAAAAGTGGCCCAGAACCGGTAGTTTCCCCACTACTACTGATATTCAATCATAAAAAATAATCAAGTTTTCTTCATATCTGACGAACAGAATAAATACACGGTAAGTAGAATCAATAATATAAGATCTGGAATGTTTTTAGTTTTGTTGAAAATTGAAGTATCTTTTTTTATGATTTTCACACTAACATAAATAAAAAAAAAATTTCAAGCATTTTTGAATTTTAAGTCCGTGCAAAAACAACTGAAAGGACACATATATAAAACTGTTAAATCTTTTGTGTCCCTTTTTTAAAGGTCTTTAATAAATTAGAAATTTAACAGTAGCGTTCCATTCGTTCCCATTGGTTAATATAGTCTAACGTTTGATTTTTTTTCAGTTTTGATAGCTTTCCCTTTTTTAATTTACCTTTTAATTCAGTATTTTTGTTAAAATTTATTTTTAGATGTATGAAGAAGAATTGTTTTATCTTTTAAATCGACCTTTGGGCAGTGTCAAGTTATGTTATAATACCAGCTTTTTTGCTTTTTTTTGTTTGTCAAAATGTTTTGTAATTCACCGTTTATTTAAATTTATTGCAGCTCGGATTTTACCTTTTTAATCACAGAGTATAGGTGTTGACTTTTCATTTTTTATATGCTATTTGTAAAACTCTTGTTGAAAATCCCTTCCAAAAATGTCTTAATGAACTGTTAAACAAGAGTTCAACTGTTTTACTAACTGACAAAAAAAAGTCGATATGATAAAGAGTCTAATAATTGATAATTTTATACCTCAGTTTGTTTTGTCTTTATAAAAAAAATGAAATAGTTATGCTTTTTCATTCCACAGACTATTTGCCGGTCAATAGCTTCAAAGACTATTACCCCAAGTGATAGTTGTATAATGATATTTCCCGTACTTTTTAATGTTTTTTTTTCATGGTTATTTTGCATGGACAATAATGACGTCAGTAATACAGATTATGCTTGGATTTAGAGTGCTTGGCAATGTCACAAACTCTTTTATCGTTAACGGTTGAATATGTTTATGTCGATCATAATTTCACATACAAGACGCAATTATAAAAGAGAAAGAAAATTTTTGCGACGCATTTTTTAAGATTATAAATATAGTACTTCATTTATAATATTGGTCTGTCATCGTCTTTTAGACCTGTATTTGCGTTTGGTTAGAATTTATTATATGCACGGAAAGTTTAACACAAGTATTCCTAGTCTTGATTGCAATTAATGAAATATTTACAAATACAACATGTACACAGACTATAAAAAACAAACGATAGTTCATCTTGTGCATGTCAAGTTTTTTGACATTTTTCTTTTCTTTCAGATGATATATGTACACTTTTAGAAAGTTTGTTAGCTAGGAATGATAAACACTTAATGATTGTGTTGTTCAGTATTGGCTGTGTGGGTAATAGCTAGTTTGTTGTCTCTTCGCATACCAACTATTGCCCTCGTATTATTGAATCGTTTCTAATCTATACCTATATGGTCCCAATACTCACATGGTCCGGTTCGTTAATAACCAAATGAGTACATACTCATCTGATGTACAGTAGTTGTCGTTTGTTTATGTAATTTATACGTGTTTCTCGTTTTTGTTTTTTTGCTCACCAGGGTCGGGAGCTTATGTCATCACTTAGCGTCCGTCGTCGTCCGTCGTCTGTCGTCGCCGTCGTCTGTCGTCGTAAACTATTTCAAAAATCTTCTCCTCTGAAACTACTTGGCCAAATACCTTCAAAATTTGTCATCGTAAACTATTTCAAAAATCTTCTCCTCTGAAACTACTTGGCCAAATACCTTCAAAATTTAACTGAATGTTCCTAAGGATATCTAGTGTATTAATTGATCAATCTGCAAACATGGCCACAATGGCTAAAAATAGATCGATTTCTAGATTATAGGAGTTAATAGACTGGTTCACTGTCCTTTTTCTGTTTGGCTTTGATACCCGAATGTTGCAAGGGAGAGGACCAGCCTAAGGGGTCAAATACAGTTTTTGGCTTATATCTCAAAAACTTGAGCGTTTAGAGCAAATCTGACATGGGATAAATTGTTCAATTGGTGGAGATATATCGGCCCTGAAATTATAAGATGAATCGAACAACCTATTTTTGGGTTGCTGCCAACAAATTGGTTGTTTTAACAAAATTTTGAAGTTTTTTGTTATTATCTCGAATATTATTATAGATAGATATAAACTGTAGGCAGCAATAATGTTCAGCAAAGTATTATCTACAAAAAAAGTTTATGGCCAAAATTTTCAATTGACCCCTTAAGGGGTTATTGCCCTTTAAAGACAATTTTACACATTTTTTTCATCATGTTTACTAACATTTAAAAATCTTCTCCAGACCTTTGAAATACAGGTGAGCAATTCAGGCTGTTGTTTATATAAATTGGACCATACGTTTTCAGTTTGTATGGTTTTGAACTAGTTATTTTGTGGGCCCTTTAAAGCTTGTTGTTCGGTGTGAGGCAATGCCCCGTGAGACAAACAATATGTTAAATGTAAATCACTCATCTTTAACCCGTTTAACATGGTGTACGTGTTTTAGGTTGATATTTCTGTTTTTGCGTGTCGAAACGATCAACGAAATTGGTCTTTCTGCTGCTGCCTTCACCATTATCTTTTCCTTATCAACCTGACTGTTAATTACGAAATACTATTTCATCATTCCGCTTTTAAACATGTTTTTAACCAAAATCGTTTTATATTTTTTGTCCAAATCTTAGAAAATGCAAATTTAAGACAGATATTTTCAATAGCTTATTCTTTTAAAACCAAGCAGAAAATTATTATAAAGAACATAACCTGAGGAGTACATCAAACTTTTGCTTTTTGAGACCTTATACATGTTAAAATCAAATGACAAAACACATAAAAAACGAATGGACAAGAACTGTCATATTCCTGACTTGGTACAGGCATTTTTAAATGTAGAAAATGGTGTTTTAAACCTTGTTTTATAGCGCTAAACCTCTTACTTTGTACGACAGTCGCATCAAATTCCTCTATATTTAAAATGATGCGTAAACTAAACAAACATTATAAATAAAACAGTCAAAATATTGGTACAGCAGTCATCATCGTGTTACAATTTTAAAAGAAAATACATTGCTTCGCGTGTCTGACGACAGAAAATTTTATACGTCACATATTTTTGTCGTTCAATGTTTATACAAACAATTTTAAAATTTCACATGTGCAATGTTAGCATACAGGGTCAAAAATCAAAGGTATGTAAGAATTAATTTCAGAAATAGACCGAGATTTAAAACAGTCCGAAAGTTTTATAGAATTTATAAGAATCAACAGATGGTTCATTCCACTACGCGATTGAATATTTTTTACGTTTGTGGTTCAACGTATTTTCTATTTAGACCTTTTTCTCGCAATGACTACTGATGGTAGGTTTAACACCAAATTTTATGACAAACGCGATAATTTTAATTTTCCTATAGTCAACTTTCCATTTCTGTTTAGCAACATCGGCACCAGCATATGGAGTATATGTGTCTTAATTGATACGTTACTCTAGAGCTACCTCAAAGTACGTTAATTTTGTTGAACGAGGAATACTGCTTTCTTAAAAGTTGGGCTATGCATCAATCAAATTAAGGTGATCACTCAAGAAATTTTACGGTCGCCATCATGAGCTGATTGGCCATTATGACAAGTGTGTCAAAAATCATATCTGATATTCTTCCTCAGTCAAAATAACATCCCATCATTACCGAACTGAACAAAGAAATAAAACGACGGGTGCCGTATACGGTGCAGGAAATGCTTTCCCATCCGGAGCACCTGATTTCACTCCTGGTTTTTAGTGGAGTTTGTGTTGTTTCTTATTTATTATTTATAACTGTTGATGTAAATCTCCTTTGGATTTCTGAGTCTTTGTTTACTCCTTGGTTTTGATTGTTATTGTCTTACAATAGAAATATAACTTAATGACATGTAATTATATGTTCAATTTATAAGCTTTTAAGAGTTACCTTTAGACGTTTGACTATATTATCCGTACTTTGGTTTCATAAACGTCAAACAACTCATTTCAATTTCTATATTATAACAACACCTAACAGCACACATTCGACCTCATTTTGTTATTAAACTCTTTTAAACAAGTGTTTTGTTTTGCCATTTGAACCAGACCAAATGTATACTGCATGTACAGTTAAAGGTAATACATTTTCGTTGTTACAACTAAATAAAATAGCTATTGTTATTAAAGGCTTTAGCTTAATGAAATGTAAAAAATGTAGTTAAAAGATTTGTGCAGACATACATTTCAAAGGCAGTATGTATGTCACTCCTCAGGAAAACAACACATACTTATAAATTTATAATTTCAGTTTATGATTTGGAGAGTTGACTATTATAGAAATGAAGTCCTATCGCCTCACCGTGATGTATACAAGAGCCGCGTGCCGTGTTGACACACTCGCTCTTGGTCCTTTTGTAGTTGGTGTGATTCCCGCAGTTATTGTCTGTTACTTTAGTTTGTCTTCGTAATAGATTTATGAGGATCGGTAAATTACGGTTGCCTACACTTTACACAACAAGTTCGTTTCACAAGCTATATAGCTATATAAATCGACATTTCTTAAAGGAGCATAAGCTACGAGATATAAAAAATATGATGTTTTGGTTCAATCAATAATAAAAGTGAAAAAGTGAAATAACAATTCGCTTTTATCAAACAGTTAGGTTCAATTTTGTCAAAGTAAGCTAAGAAATATCGCTAGTGTATTATTTACTTGTAGGTGAATATTTCGACCTCATTGAATCGGTATTCATTTGACCTTTAAAAAAAACTCCTTAGCTAGAGATGGTTTGCGCATAAAGTATACGTGTTCAGTTATTACAATGAAAAGAATGTCAACTTTGAAAGTGAAACAAAGGTAAACAATTTGATTCTCTGATTCGATCCACAAAAACTCATTCTTATACAAGTAACAAATTGATTAACACATAGTTTTACCTGTATTATAATTTAGACAGACCTAGCAAAATTCAATTGCCGATTAAATATCCGATAAAAGGTTAAATCATGTATACATTAGATAGTTCAGATATTCATACTACTATGAGGAAGTAAGTCACTGGTACAGCCAAATAAGTAGATCATGGTAAGACTCTGCGAATTAAAATTTATATCAGAAAGTCTTTATATATTTTCCTTACCTGTGACGAAAGTCGAAAATTTGAGACAACGACCCTAGATTATGTTTTCGTCATCGTTATAAGCTTTGTGTTCGACGTCGGCTTCATCAATACCGTTGGTTCAGTCTGTGATTAAAGTTTATTTCAAACCTCAATAGCGCTGTCAAACAATGTTAAATTAATTATCAACAGATAGTTTAAAGCCCTTTTTTATATTTCTCATTTTCTTTAAACCAATGGGTGAGCTTTTACAGTGAATATTTTTATGGGAGTTTTGTGTGATTTCTTTAAACACAAATAATCTTTTCAAACATTTATGGAAATTTTTACAACATATCTAAATGTTTTGACGCATATTCAATTTTTTTCGAGTTAACATTTTCTAGTTAACATTTTGGTTCAGTCTATGATTCAAGTTTTTAATCATCAATTATCATTTTTTCAACCTTAAATCTCTTGTCTAATATGTAATGTTTCTTATTGTGTTCTATTCCCGATTGTGACATTTTGACTGAGTGTGGTTTCATGACACGTGGTGGGTGCATAGCAGGAGGCACTTACCGTGTCGACGTACACGGTCTCGCTCCCTTTTAAGTGAATGCGATTCCCTCAGTTTTAGTTTAATACCTTGATTTGACTATCTTTAATCTATTTCCGTGATTTGATCCCTGGTAAATTACTTTGCGTTAATTTTGAATGTCGAATTGCAGTATAAGGACAATATTTTTTGGATAATTTTTGAAACGCAAAAAAACCTAGTGCTGTAACGATACTTTTCATAGATCGAAAGCTATGGCAATACAAACATACGCTATTTTTTTAAAAATATTATTATGCTACAATAATTGGATGATTATCATTAATAACATCAGACATTATCTTTTCAAATGTATCGTTTTCTCTCCTATCCAATTACCTAGACCTATAATTGTACTCGACTGTACTGCATAATTTTACTGGACCAGTCTGAATTGGTCTGAAATTTACTAGATATTATTCAACTGTAGTCTGAACCATTCTTAGCAGTATGAATTTCAGATTAAAAATATATCATGAAATAAGTTCAGTTTTAAGCTAAATGATTTTTGTAGACATGTTTTGCAGATAATGTTCACATTACATGATGTACATCAAAAATGCTAGAACTTTCGAACATTATTCAAATATCTTCAAGGGTATTCAAATGTTTTTGATTGTTTCAGATATATTTTATGGTTACTGGAAAATTATTAACACTACTTACTTAAGCCTGGTATAGATTTGTGGTGTCAGTCGTGTTTAGTTTATAACGGGAACTTTTTTTTTATTGTATATCAAGCAACTTAACAAATTTAGAAAATGACATCTTCGTTATTTTAAACTAAGTCTTTTATCTAATGGAACTTTCATATAATATTTGATAAAACCTTTTACAAAATTGTTTTCCAAAGATACAGTACCAATTCAGGTTGATTAATAGAATTTGACAAAATTAAGAACATGGAATACATAAAAAGAAGCACTTCAACAATATTTAATTACATCAGTACAGGTGTGTTTTATTGGTTAAAAGAAAATTCTGTTTTTCTTAAACTCATGTATTACTTATTTAGCGAATTCAAAAGACCTTGTGATTTGAGTTTTACAGAATGCGGTTTAATTTCCTATGGATGTTATTTAAAATGTATTACTTTCTGACCAGGTGTGATCTTTTGATGATTGTGCCCCAAGAAGGCGGTATTAATTAAAATATTTTTTTTTAGATATATGCATATAAATATGCAAAAGTATAATAAGAATAGATTTAGTTCTGATATAAAAATTAGAATTTCAGTGATTTTGTTGGCTTTTTTACCTCAGTTGGAAAGATAGTCAAATAAATAGTGCATGTACAACCATAAAACCTATGTAGTTTTTATTTAAGAATTTAGGTAAATTGGATTCTGTTTAAAAACAAAATACAAATGTCAAACAAGAAGCAGCTTAATAAGGTAGTATTACCCTCAGAACAGGTGTGGCTTTCAGGTAAACAAAATATTTGTAACAAAACTCAGATTCTCGATTTGATTAATCTGATAATCAAGTAAGGATGTAAAAAACTTTTTACATATGTCTTTACTTTATTGTAGCTGTTGTCATGTCAGTTAAAAAGACAGTTATTTAAACAGTTAAAATTTAAAAAAAAAGTATTGTTAAGACTGATCGAGTTCTGTTCAGACCTTTGGACAATTATAGTTCAGACTAGTTGAGTATTGTTCAAAACTTTGGTCAAGAATGGTTCAGACTGAAAAAAAAACAAGTCAAGAACTGGTCAAGTATTGGTCGAATACAGGTCGAGAATGGGTTACGACTGGTTTCAGACAGGTCGAGTAATAGTTCAGGTTATTTGTAATGACAAAGATAAGGGTTAAGTACAAATCATTACAGTCGAGTATGGTTAAGATTGGGCTCAAGTATTTTTAAGTACAATGCAGACCAATTCAGACTGATCAAGAACAAAATCAGAGCAGTACTAGTTGAGTACAGATATAGGCCATTTTAGACTTTTTTATAGGTTTTAGAGGTGTATATAAAGTTTTTACATTTAAAATTTAATTCAACTTAATATTATTTAGTGATATAGAAAAATATTTTTCGACTAGCTGAAAAACAAATAAAGTATGTAACTCATTTTATAAATCAAACAAATAATCTTTCCGTATCAGTTAAAAGTTGTATTACGTAATGTTTAGATAAAACTATATCTTCCTTGAATCTAGAGGAGCATATGACACTTGTCTTTTCTAACGGACAAAATTTAGTCTGATACTGACCTTTTGGCCGTAGCAAAAAAGAAAGCCAGTATTTATTATCCGACCATCATATTAGGAGAGGGTATGATTTATCTTAATATCTTAAAAGTGATCTTCAAATATTGAAATTTTGACATCTTCATATTTTTCGGTTGATAAAAGGACAGCAGGCGATGTGGATGTGTATTTGCTTTTTCGTGTTAGTATAATAAGTTATTATCAATTAATTTGTATATGACATGTATAAGCAGATTTGAAATGTTAGACCTTAGAACAACAGAATTCTCTTTATGAATCACGTAGAATCTAATCAATCAATTGAATGAAATATTGAATAATATAAAATAAACATAGAGTAAAAAAGCCTACTTGTAGATCAATATTTGAAAACAAATATTAGATAAATACTTGAACTACTCTTTCAAACTTTTTGTCTCATTGGCTATCATACTACATCTTCTTTTTATATCATCTTCATCAAGACACAAAAACAAAACATACTGTTTCATGTCCATTTCTTTAGTTTGGATTGCACGTACATATTCCATACATTTCTGTTTGGTATACAGCCATCGGATAGTTTTATTGATAGTTTACAAGGAAGTCCTCTGAGGAAGTATATAGCGAGCAATATTTCACTTTTACAAGTCATAGCAGAGTTAACATTTGTTCAACCAACGATATGAAAATTAAGAGATTTGGAATGATTACTTATGAGGCAAGTATCAACTATAAACCACATGACATGGTTGCAAGCAACTTTAAGTCAATGTACGGCCTTTAAAATCAGCAAAGCCCATACCGTAAACATGGTAAAGTCAGTTATAAAATCCACAGGCATGGCAGAAAGTAAAATCAATTCAAACGAGAAAACAACAACTATTTTTCCCAAGGGGATGGTCAGTTTTCACATAATAAGTTGTTGAAAGGATATGAATAGATGCACACACTTGTCATTTTTCTTTCGGTAATTTCTTTTTTGTTATGTTGTTGTAAATGTCGCTTATATATTTAATATTTGTATCACCTCCTTTAAGAGTAACCACTCTAAACTCTGGGTTTTTTCCGTGTGTGCACTACTTCTATCCAACCGTAAATGATTGTTTCAAAATTATATGTAAAATTGCTTGCTATATCATCAGGTGTTCGAAAAAAAATTAACCAAAGAGATTAGGAGATTCTATCTGATAGTTATTTCCATTTATGAATTTGACATAATTGCAATTTTAATATAACTTTTATACTATTCTTATGGAGAAAGGATGAATCAAACATGGTTTTATAGCTAGCTAATCCTCTAATTTGAGGTACAGTTGCATAAAATTCCATTATATTGGCAACAATGTGTGTACAAATCAGACGGACATAACAGATACAGATGTCAAACGTAGGGGTACTGCAATAAGTAAATTTGGTGTATTTACTGTCTTTTGATTGGTTAAAAGTATTACTTTTATTTTCAATGTTGTCAATTTTTATGGCGACACTCCCTCTTTTACCGGAACTACTTCTTTTGTCGATTCGAAAATTCTTTCACTTGATACATTCTTAGCAATAAGATTGAGAGCAAAACAATAAAGTTTTGTTCCATCATTTGTTGTTTTAAATGTTTTAAATGTGTTATCCTACCCATCTAATCCCCGAACTATGAATTCGCTCCTCCCAAACTTCTGTCGTTACTTGTAAGGCAAAGATGGAACAGGTGCCGGAATTCGACATCAGTGGGGGGCGAAAAGCTGATGGAAATGAACTTGTACAGTGAAGAAGATTTATTGGGATGGTAATTTAAAGATGACTTGCAAAATATTGAACTTGTTGAGCTTAACATTGCTCCCGAAAATTCTTGATTGGCACAACAACAGTAACCACCAGCCCCATTGCAGATTTCGGCACCCAGGCCGGTTGAAGGTGAAAGGTATACAGATTCTGGGCTTCAAAAACCACAGAAGCGATTTAAAACTTTTACCCGAAAAAGAACTGAAAGACCAGCAATACAGTCGATAGGCTAAATCAACCAAACAAACAAAAAGTGGGGAGTCAAAGATTTCCAAGGTAAATATAAACTTATTGAAACCCTGTTTATGAAATTGTAATATTCAGCTAAATGAGTAACATAAAATATAGAAACACAACTGTCCTATACACTCTAAAAAAAAACAATGTAAGTAAAGACCAGGATTTGAACCTGGGAAATCTTAATACAACAGGAGCGCTCTGCCACTGAGCTATCTGAATATATAAAATAAACTTTATTTGCTGTTTTTTTCTACCAATATTAAATATTTCCTCTTTTCTATTTTTGAAAATCAAATTGATTTTTTTATTTTGTTATTTTTCAGAATGGTGTATGGAAGCCCTAGATCAAGTACTGGATTTCGAAACAATTGAAAAGAGGAATTAAACAATGTTTTGGGTAAATAAAATTCCGTGCAAACCAAAAATTTTCCGAACAGAGAGGCAAGACAATGTAAACTGCTCAGTCAAAAGAGTATCACTGAAAAGCCTAAGGGCAGCAATTAACTGCCGCATTCAGGATTTAGATAGGGATATCGATATCGTTCGCGATAAATAATTAAAGAAGGCTCTTGATGGAAAATGTAATAAAAAAGGTATTTCTCGTCCTACAAAACTTAAACAGATTATAGCCATAAATGATTTAGAAAAGATAAATTCTTACCCGAACTCACCCGACGATCCAATTATCCTAAAATTCCGTGTGTGGTATGATATTGCTTTGCATTTTGTCACCCGTGGGATAGAATGTTTTCAACAATTTCAGATAAACTCGTTTGAAATCAAATTTGATGAAAACAATCGTCAATATGCCTGTTTGTCACACGAAATGAAACAGAAAAATTGGCAAGGGGGATTAGACTCTTGAGAAACTACCAATGACAACCGAATGTATGCATGTGAATGCGATCGCTGTCCAGTTGCTTCATTGAAATTGCTGATTTTGAAAACTGATCCAGATGCAACATCGCTTTTCAATCACATTTAAAAAGATGCGATGTCGTCCAAAACTCCGAACATTTAACTACATTAACAAATCTGTCAAATCTCACCAATTCACAAGAATTATGGCAGATATCAAGAAATGCCTCATGTAGTGTAATGCACACAGCTCATTGTCCAAGCAATGAGTGACACTGACTTCGAAATTCTGCATATTATGTATATGAGCGGTCACCAGAATGAAGCGTCTGTACGAAGCTACAGTCGGGACTGTTCTACCCTCCAAAAGATATCAATGAGTGACACACTTTCAACTCTATCCACAGGACGCGCACCGCCACAGACTGCAATGCCAATGCCTATGGCTGTACAAAACAAACCTGCCGGTGTGAGCTCAGTATTGGTGGCTCGTGACACTACACACGTAAAGACTATGGATACTGCCTTATATTATCGTCAAATAACTTCATATCGTCTGAATCTTTTTCTAACTCAGCTTCCCATAACTGCACATTTCAATTCAATAATCCAGAGTAAACTGGTTTGTTTTTGGAAAAAAGTCTACCTGTCTCATAACATTCCAATGATGTGGCGGCCATGACAGTTCTTCATTCTGTCACTCTGACGTTGTGTATTCATACACTAACATATGTGTACGTTGTTATTGTTAATATAAATAATATAAAAAGTTCTTTGACTCTTGTTTTTTTCAAGAAATTGATCTATAATGAATGGCAATAATTAATTTTGAGTTTATTGAACCATAAAATTTATTTTTGATTCTTCATATTTTACATAATCCGCTTCGCGGATGATTCAATGTGAAGAGTTCAAATTTTATGTAATGGTTCAATAAATTTAAAATATTTAATAGCCATTCATTAAATAACACAATGACGGGATGTATTATGTACAACAATGTACCAAGCCACGTCAAATCAATATCACCAAAAATAGAATAAACAGTAAAAGAAACAATCTATAAAGACAAATAATAGAATACTTTAACACGCATCTTCGGTAGCCAAGGGTTACGATCCACTAACGTTCTCTTCACCCTTGGCAGATTAAGCCAACATTTGGGAAAACAATGTTGCGCCATCTATCGAAAGATTAAAGTCACGTCCTTTCCGAAAACATTATTCTTGACCAATGGTAGCACTTGAACTCTTCAATTTGGAGGTAAAAAACACGGTAGCGTCTACATTCTACACACTTGATAAAGTCGGAAACAAAAATATACGTTAACAGTCATGCACTTGTGCATGAAACATACACAGGAACTTCTACTAATTGATTAAAAACATTCAAGTTGTCACTAAATATAGTCGTATGTTTATAGAATGTAAAGACATGTTGCACAATAAACACGTGGCAATTGTTTACAAACACTTTCTACATTTACACGCAATCATGTTATAGGCGCTTTTTCATTGGATGCAGCAAGTTTCGACTGCAACCAAAAGAAATCCTTACCCTTGTGTCTCCGAAATTTTATCTCAATCCGCCGAGAGAACGGGAGTGGATTGTAACCCTTGGCTAGCGAAGATGTTTGACACGTAATTAAGATGATAAACAACGTCAGTAACTAGACTATACTTCTAGACTATCGTGTAATATACGTGAAGTTTATACGGAATATTGTTTGTCTGTTTGTCTTTTCTTCTTTGGCCATTGTGTTGTCGGTTTGTTTTCGATTTATGAGTTTGCATGTCCCTTAAGTATCTTTCGCCCCTCTTTTATCAGCAATGTCTTGTTATCTTCCGGTCAACCTTTAAAAAAGACACTAGACGTTCGTTGGTAAAACCCTGGTTCATTAACTTTCGTCTCAGACACTGGTGACGTGTTAAAAGTTTGAGCACCAGCTGCAAGCTCTTGAATACCGAATGAGTTGGGAAATGTATATCTATATTCAGGTGATATTGGTATATTGCTACTAATTATAAGGTGGATGAAATTGATAATTAGAAAATTAAAATCGTCTCGTTTGTCATATATTCTCGTTCTGATGACCGCTTGTATCAAATTCAAGATATAAGTCCAAACATGAGACAGAGGAAGTCGTGTCTGTTGTTTCTTAAATTTCTAGTTCTGGAGAATATAATAATGGAACCCAATCAGAAAAGTTTGGACGGTTAATGAAAAGAACATCAGCAATATATCTGAATGTGAAATTGAATGATATGTCTTCAGTGATCTTCTTGTTTTTGACAAGTGTCTGAAGGAACTCCGACTCATATGAAAATAAGAAGATATTTGCAAGGATAGGTGTACAGTTTGTTCCCATAGAAATGCGGACAATTTGTTGAAAAAATCTACCTCAAAATTCAACAAAAATGTTTTCAATAATACGATCTTTGATTTGAGGTTCTCTGTCATTCAAAGAGGAAATAACCATGGTCAAAGGGTCATGCTATTTGTTTTACCTTTCTTGAACATGCACTACTATGAAACCGTAAAGAATATGCATAAAAGTTTTTTGTTTTCTAAATACTTTTTTAGTAAATAAATTTCTAAGCAAAACAACATACAAGATGTAAATATATAGATTCTTCTATTTAAAACTGGGGTATATGTAGAACATGCATCTTTATCGTTTATTATCTTTAGATTTGTGTTAACAATATTTAAATCACTTTGTTTCCTCTTTCAGCTGTTACCAACCTGTACAGTATTATTTGTTGTCTCCTGTTTTGCTATCATAATTTCTACCGAGTCAGGGCCAAATGCAAGACATAACTTACACAGACATAACTCTGCCTTTGCTGCTGAACTCGTTGTTGAACAACTGGCAGTAACTACTTCAAGTTTGAAATCAGCCTATGACAACAACGAACTTCAAAATGCTGGCGACGTTGCCCTCGCTCTGGTTGAAAGTATACCAATTTTAGGAGATATCATTCATCTCTTCTCTGGTAAGCATGATACCCCGTTTGATACCGAGAATGGACTTAAAACAATAAATATCAACTTAAAAACTTAAATAAGAATATTAAAAACCTCGGAACAAGAGTAAACAAATTGTCCAATGAGATAGATTTGTCGGTATTAAAAAATCAAGTGGCCAATGACAAACGGGAAATATCGAATTGTTATGATGATTTTCTACTTTTTCATTGTGCATATCGACGGGAAATTGCGATTCAATTTTTTTTCTAGGAGTTACGTCCCTTTGAACTTATTTACTTTAATGCACTACTGCAACTGTTTGTCATCGCAACTCGCTCTCAAACCACACAACAGAATTTCACAAAACCTTTTCAGATAATAAGGAAATACTATGTAGTTGTGCATATCGACGGGAAACTGCAATTCAATTTTTTTTTCTAGGAGTTACGCACCTTTGAACTTATTTACTTTAATGTACTACTGCAACAGTTTGTCATCACAACTCCTCTGAAACCACACAACAGAATTTCACGAAACCTTTTCAGATAATAAGGACATAGTACGTAGATGTGCATATCGACAGGAAATTATGATTCATTTTTTCTAGGAGTTACACCCCTTTGAACTTATTTGCTTCAATGTACTTCTGCAACAGTTTGTCATCTCAACTCCTCTGAAATCACACAACAGAATTTCATTAAATTTTGTAGATAATAAGGACATATACTATGCATGTAGATGTGCATATTGACAGGAAATTATTATTCAATATTTTTTCTCATACAATTTTTTTTCCTTACACTTATTTAATTTCTCCAATGACAATGTGGGGACGTGGTGTATGTGAGCGTGCTCACTAAGGTTCTTTATTTTTTTTTGCATCAGCTAAATTTGATAACAATTGTTTGAATTATAGAAATTTAAAGGATTCTTCTAATACAGTTAATGTCATCCCAACTTTTCAAAACAGAAGTTCTTGTAAAAAATGTGGAAGGAGCCGGAAAGAACAGAGCTGGGCAACTGATCAACATAGATAACTGTGACATACATTTTTCACTTCATCACATTTTTGCTTTATTCAAAGTTCAAGTTCATATATCAGCATTTAGACTATATTTGGTAGGATCAAGCAACCTTGCATAAAGATGCATCAGGGATAGATGGTCAGCTTCCAATCTAACTTGGGTTGCTGTTACTGACATTTGATGCTTCTGAACTTATGACAATATTTTGAACAAGGTGGTAACTAATACTAAATGTAATTTGTCTAACAGGTAACTTTGAACCTCTAGATTATATTGTTTTTATTTCAGGCAGAGATTCTCACATAATACAGTTGTCTGCTGTCAACAGTCAAAACACAAAATTCAACAGATACATAAAACCAGCTAGACCTATATTACCACAAGCCTCAGAAGTGACTGGTTTGAAGTTTCAAAATGGAAAAATGTACCATGTGGATAGAGAAGTTCAGAGTATTGGAATTTTTAATGCCTTAAAAGCTTTTATTCTCTTTCTGAAAGAAATTCATAACACTGTACTTGTTGGGCATAACTCCAAAATTTTTGATGTTCCAATATTAATTAATGCACTTGAAATAAATGGTCTACTTAATAACTTTATGTCATCAGTGAAAGGATTTATTGACACACTTCCTCTTTTCAAAGAGTGTATACCAAATCAACCATCATATTCACAGCCAAAAATTTATAACGCTTTATTTGGTGAACTGTATAGTGCTCATGATTCAATGGAAGATGTTGTGGCTCTACGTCGCTTATTTGAGAAAATATCACCTAGTCTTGTATTGAAATCCAAATTCTCTGGCACTAATGAATCTGTAATGCAGTTGTATCAACACAGAAACTGTACAAAAGGTTTGCTTACAACACTGAGACCTCTAACAAATAGCAAAACTATAACAAACTGTATGGCTACGAAAATTGCTAGCAGTGGATTAGGTCTAAGCCATCTTAAACTGACACATAAAAGAGACAGACAACAAGGAATAGAGAATCTATTTACAGAATTATGTGGACATCCATCAAAAGCTCGTGTTACAAAGTCAAAAAAAATTATTCAGGCAACATCAACCTATCTGAATGACTTGGAGGAATGAATTATAATACACATGTAGATATAGTTTTATTGACAAAATAGACTACTAAGCTTGATTTTATTTGTAGTTGATTTTTTTTTTACTATATATCAAAATGTAGATGAAAAAAAGAAATTGTAATTTGAGTAAGGGCTGTGTCGTAAAATAATGACCACTTAAAGGCAGAAAAATATATCCTATCATATAGGTAAAGGGTACTTTTTTTAAACTTTACAAATCTAAAGTACCCTACTTATGCTGTACATAAAAGAATACGATTGCAGATCAAAAGTGTACAGGGAAGATAACCAAACTTATGATAGATTTGTTCACGATTTATCAACATTTAGATGAAAAAAGAAATTGTAATTGAGTAAGGGCTGTGTCCTAAAATAATGACCCCTTAAAGGCAGAAAATTAGCCAATCATTAGGGTAATAAGGGTACTTTTTATGTTCATTTTTAGCTTGACATAGGGTAATTGAATGTATCACTAAACTTTACAAATCTACTGTACACTACTTAGGTTGTACATAAAAGAATATGATTGCAGACCAAAAGTGTAAAGGGAAAATAACCAATGTTATATCTGTAAAAGGGGATATACTCTGTCTCATTCCTATTTATATAGTTAAAAGGGGGGGAGGGGGGGGGGGTTATCTACATCTTAGGCAAATACCAAGAAAGGTCCTGCTGGATCTTTCTTGCCTAACATATAATTTTTTTCTGTCTTCAGAAAATAGCAAAAACAAAATTCATACATCAAGTAAAGCAGAATTTTACACACATAAGGAAATGTTTGAATATTCAGATTTAAAATTATTTCTTTGGACAAAGATAAAAATAGAATATTTTGTTCCCAATAACTTGGACATAAACTTTCTTAAAAATTTTTAAAAGATAAAATAGTGAAAAGTACGGGAAAATTTTCCCTCCAAATTTCCACTATATAACCAGTCAAAATTTTCCTGCCATCTTTTGGCTTGAGTTGAAATTTTAGGTTTACAAAATTTATCTTTAGGGCAAAGTAACCACATTTTAAAGGTAAAATCATTTTATACTTTTATTATGTACTGTCTACTGCACCATTATTAGGTGGACAAGCTTATCATAATTTGAGAAGGTAAAGTTTTATTTTTCCTGTTATTGTAACTTTTTTTCGAAATCATGTACCCATACTTTTTTTTCTGTAATAATTTAGCTTACTGTAAAGGCTTTAAGATGATAACAAAAAAAAAAAAGATTAATTATTGCAAATTATATTTTATGTCATATATATAGGCCATGGTTGTTAAAAAATCAGTGAAAATTTATTAAATTTGGAAATTTTGGAATATCTTATTTGAACAAGTTTGTGTAATCTCATATTTTTTTGTTATTTACTGAATGCTGATGCCATTGACATGTGAATACTACCAATAAATCAATTTCCAACAAATGCATTTACTCTTTTTTGTTGATTTTTATCCTTATATCCTTCTTCTGAGAATATACACAAATATGGTATATTCAGAGGTCGTTGCCATGGAAACGGTGTCATGTACATGCCAATTTTATTTCATTTTTCTGACAATGGATATTGTCCCTTTGAGTACATACCTTTTTTATGTTACTTTAATTATTATTTTGTCAGGTTCATATCACCTTAAGACAAATTGGAAGCATTCTTAGCAATAACAAACTTACTTTTATGCAAAAGCCTCTCTTCGACCAGATCATTGAAGTCACCGGTTATTGTGAAGGTAAAAGACTCAAAGAAGTGTATCTGTATCTCATGGGCATATACATCGAAGGATGTTTATCACTAATAACATCCGAAACCTTAACCTACGGGAACGATTCTACAACATACGAGGACGAATGCAAATCTACATTATAGACTGCACAAGCAATTTTAGCCACACTATTTGAAAACTGCAAACTAGAACCTTGCGATCGTTATCTTGAAGTTATGACAAAGAGTTTGGAATTGGAAAAGGCAGCAGACGTCCCATCCGAATTAAAAGATTCGTTTCCTTGGTTCTCATTTGAAATTGTTACGTTGAGAAGAGGTTTAAGAACAGGGTTGGTGCTTCACAACATCGACAATTTTGACTATTTAACATTGAGCAAAGGAGGATTCGTGTACCGTTTACTAATGTGGTCACAATATAACGAAACACTAAATTCTGGTCCTGGTCAGTTTAACATACAGTTCAACGCAGACGATCTAGAGAGTATCTATAACGGAATGGAGATGCTAACCAACACTAAAAATGGCCAAACGACAGTGAGTGGTCATCTAAATGCTTTTAACGTGTCAAAACATACATGTAAACATAACATCAATACTGATGGGAAGACTGACGGTGACTTAAAGAATTTATCAAAAGACCAGAATGTAAACGTTTCCACACCGGGATGGGCAATAGCCGTCATTGCAATTGTTGTTGTTATCGTTGCTGGTGTTTGCGTGATTTGTGGTTGTAAAATGAGAGGTGGGTAGATGTTTAAACAAATGTTTTTGATTGCTAATAAACAATAAATAATATGGTTGCATAGACACAAATAAACGATTTCTTTGTATAATTTGCTTAATTTATGGTTTATGTGTTTTGACTAATTCTCTTGAGGTCTGGCACGATTTACAAATCACACATAATGGATCAGCATTAGTAGATGACCTCTGGTGTGTTTTATTTTGGAAAAAATTTATTGGGGGGGAAATTTCGCAAGAACGATTTCATGAAAAAAAACCAGACGAAAAACAAGCAACATCAAGGCAAAAGAAAACCTATAACGAAATTTTATGATTGAACAGAATCTGGTGTGACATTATGTGCTCCAAAAGGGCAAGGTGTCAAACATAAAATCAAATCGTCCATTGTTTTGCTCCTGGGAAGTTAAAGAGAGGCGAAGTAACCAAAAGGCATTTAAAACTCTGAAAGTCGAAAACAAACTGACAAATGCCATGGCAACAAACTGACATATGCCATGGCAAAAATAAAACGACGAACAGACAAATACTATCATGACTATACAAACACAAGAAAGAAAACTAATGACTGAGCAACACGAACCCCCACGAACCTTGGAGGGGCTCTGCGGTGATTCGGAAGGGTCAGTAGATCCTGATCCACATGTGGCATCTGTCAGGCTGCTACGATTAGACGATAGTCACATACGTTGATGTTACAAATGTCAAAATGTTGACAAATTTTATGAGTATGGCACGTCTTTTACGGCTTAAGGTATTTAAAGAGCGAACATGTGTGGCTTTAGCCGATTTAGTCTTATTGATATTTATGGGTAGAGCGTAGTTATACATGTATATGCTTGTTTAGGAAGAGGCTATATGAAAGGATGTAAAAATATTTATTGAGATTCGGAATTTCAAGAAATTTGAAATAATTTGGAAAAGAATATCAATATTGCCGATTCGTTTATAGACCAAGTTATTTTTTTTAAATTCCCATAAAGATTCCTTTCACGCAAGTGTATGGATCCTTGCTTTAATTAAGAGAAGGTCTAAAAGTTTGACCTATGGTAGTTTAGGGTACATGTAAGAGTAACTTTTGACTCCTTGTTCCCCCACACCCCTTCCGAAAGTTATGATTTGATAATTTGCCTCTGCATTTCATTTAAATTTATAGGGCAAGCTTATGGTCGTCAATATTACATCTTGTTTATTTCTTTCAAAATTTAATGGCCAAAGGATGCGGAGCTGGAAAGAATAATAACACCATCTGAGATGGAAATTGGAGCACTGGTCTAATCTCCGCTCATTCTTTGCTTTTATTTTACAAGGAAACTACCGCGGGATTGAAAAGTGAAATAATACAAAAACTATCATTCAGTAAATATATAACAATTAACTCTTTCGAATATGAAACATTCTAACATAAAAATAATATGGTATAGACCACATATCGGATTCGCTGAGAGAGAAAAAACTAAACATTATACATTTCCTACCAGATAGTGACTTTTTTGCTTGCTTTGTTGGAGAATCTCAATAAATACGTTGTGTTTTCTATATACGTTTAATCGTCGTGACAGCTAAATGATCTATACAATAACGTCATTCACTATAGCGTTATAGTAACAACGTTACCATCGCGTAATGTTTGTACTTCGCGTATTTTCCGACATTCTGAAGGCCGACAAAAGTGAAATATGTAACGAAAATTAAAAAAATGTAAATTCACAATATAGATAAATAAATTTAAAATTAATGTCCATCTCAAATAAAATAATCTAGTTCCTTAACCTTAACTGAACACAATTAAAGTTCATCTCTTAGTCCATTCGTGGATGTTTATTCTGGCACACACGGTAGCTTCACTAGGCGGTAGTTTTTTTTACGCGTTATAAGTTTCTGTCCTGTGTCTATGTGGCTTCTTGACTCCACCAGTGGAGGGTGTGTTCGTTCGGGCGGTCTTGGTAGTGAGTTAATTCCTTGAAAATTTTCCTAAAATGGGTTCATGTGCGATCTTATTTGAACGAGCCATTGCGATGTGTTTTCTGGTCTTCTTTTGGCAACGGTCATACCTGAAGGTATATCATCTGGATGGTCATGTTTCCAAGGCAACCTTTCTGTGGAATTGCCTTTCTCGTTGTCAATAGCTATGTTCCAGTGTGAAATGTCGTTTACAAGAACGGGTAGATGTTGACGGCGTGTTGATGATTCCATTGATCGGTCCTGATAATAGATATCGCATTTTTGACTAAACAGCGGTGGGTCCGTTTCCTCTAATTACTTTGTCCTCGATAATGTCCCAATAGTGGTCGGCGCCTATGAGTAAGTCCATTTCAAAACGTTCTGTATTTTGCACAGAATGTGCAAGTTTAAGTTCTCTTAAGTGTGGCAAGCTCCTTGTAGTCTAGGAAATATTGTTCTTAATTGGGACGGCAATTTCCGGAACAATGAGTGTGTTAATACGCACCTTTTCTCTTGTGTCGGTATGTAGTTGTTTTGTTGCAGTTTCTAAGTTACAAACTTTCTGAGATAAATCTCCGAACGCAGACAGTTGAATGCTGACTTTTTCTGTTGGTTAAATTTCTAGTTTATCAGCCAAATTCTGAGTTATGAAAGAACGCTGTGCTCCCTCGTCAAATAATATGTTACATTCTACTTCTTGGTCGTTATATATAACTGGTGCAATTGCTGTTTTCAGGAGAATGTTGTGACTCTGTTGTGATGAATACATTACTCTAGTCTCGTTTGGTGTTTCAACTTCGTTTATTGCTGACTGTTGTAATGAAGGCTCCGGTGTCGTACCTGGAATTACCTCTTACATGTACCTTTACATATGCTTGTATGATGAATTCCGTTACATTTTTTGAATTGTTTTGTAGACTTACATGTGGTCACTCGGTGTGACCCTAAACAGTTACAGCATAACTCTTTTTGTTTTAAAATTTGATTTCTACCGTTTGCGTCTGTTACTGTACGTGTATTTTTCTTCTTATGTGTGTCTGTGAATTTGCTGTTGTATGAATGTGATTGCGTACCCATAAAAAATGCAGTAGCGTACAATCTGTCCAATGCCATGACTCCCTGTCCTGCCTCAAGTATTTCAATCTCTTTAGTTATAGATTTTCGTAAATTATCTAATATCAAATTATCTCTTCCGTGCTCTCGTGCAATATTCTTCCTCATTTCAATCGGTAATTTGTCCAAAACTACAGGTACCAAAAAGCGGACCATACATCTCTAGTGTTTGACCAAGTGACTCTAATCCTCGCAGATATGATTCAAGTATGATTCAAGTTTGTCTCCGTAAGGCCTCAAGCTAAATGCATCATTTGTCGGTGTGGATAAGTTCATGAGTGCTTTCATGTAAGCATGGACCAGTTTGCTAGGTTGTCCGACCTATCTCTGGGAAGGCTGACTGTGGTTTCGTAGTTACCATTAGTCAAAGCTAATCCCTCTACTGTTTGCGCTGCGCCTCCTTCAAGCTGGGCTTTAAGATAGTTAAACTTTTCGATCGGCATTAATGTGTCGTTGTAGTGTATAGATAACTCGAAACAATCTCAAAATGTCTGCCACTGGGGATATCTCCATTAAAATAGGGTAAGTCTAACTTTGGAAGCCTATGGTAATTAGTTTTTGAAGATTTCGGTTCTGACGGTACATGAAACATGACATTCTCTGACGGACGGGTATGCACTGCAGGGGCGTGAATTGAATACTGATGGTTCATAGAATCTATTGCACATGTGTTCATATCATCTCTAGCTTCGGGTGTAAAATTATATGCGTCTGGGTTAAGTCTGCTCGTTGAAGGACCAACAGAATCATGCGAAATTATAGTATTTGTTTCAAAGGACTCAAAAAATTTCCGAATTTGTCTAATTTTGCAATCAAGTTCGTACATATACTCATCTGAGTCGGTGATTTCCAGCTCCAGATTTCCCTCCGATGTCTGTTCTAAAAGTCTGTTATTCAGGTCAATTAATGTTTTCTGTTTCTGCGTGACGGCGGCATCAAGGGGTTTTCACTTCGTCAACATATGTGTCTGTTTACTTTAACTCTTCGAATTTCACCAGTAGCTTCGTGACGGCTCCTTTGTGTCCAGCACGAACTGACTTCAGCTTTGAAAAAATAGAGAAAGGAAATGGGAAATGTTTCAAAGCAACAACAACCCGACCATAGAGCAGACAACAGCCGAAGGCCCCCAATGTGTCTTCAATGTAGCGAGAAACTCCCGCACCCGTAACCGTCCTTTAGCTGGCCTCTTAAAAATATGTATACTAGTACAGTGATAATGGAAGTCATACTAAACTCCGAATTATACACAAGAAACTAAAATTAAAAATCATACAAGACTAACAAAGGCCAGAGGCTACTGACTGGGGACAGGCGCAAAATTGCGGCGGGGTTAAACATGTTTATGAGATCTCAACCCTTCCCCTATACCTCTAGCCAATGTAGAAAAGTAAACGCATAACAATACGCACATTAAAATTCAGTTCGAGAGAAGTCTGAGTCCGATGTCAGAAGATGTAGCAAAAGAAAATAAATAAAATGACAACAATACATAAATAACAACAGACTACTAGCAGTTAACTGACATGCCAGTTCCAGATTTCAATTAAACTGATTGAAAGATTATGTCTTCATCATATGAATATCAGGCACAATCCCTCCCGTTAGGGGTTTAGTATCATACTATCATAAAATATATGAGAAGAACATAACCTGTGTCATGCCAACAACTGTTTTTTAAATAAATGTGTTGAGTTCCGATGCAAAGACCCTATAAGTGAATCAATATTAAAGCCAAAATATGCAATCTTTAATGACCTGACAACATCGTAACTATAATCCTTTTTTAACATTTTAAGTTCACAGATCCTGTTTTTATGAGTATCTGAATCTGCTGTGTATATACCCACCTTTCATCCTGGGTGTTCCACTTTTCGCATGTGACTTTTTTCATTTTTTTCTGATGTTACTAGCTAGCTCGTCCTGATTAATCATAAATATTTTCTCATGGCTATTAAGAAAGCATCAAACAAAAAATACAACAAAGTACGTGAGTTGCTTTATCAAACCATGGTATGTAGTTGGTATGTAGTTATCGCTATATAGATTGTAAAAAAACATGTACTTTTATTAAAATCTCTAACTTAAACTTCAACCATTATTTTTTTTACATTCAGAAGGTAAGGCAGGTTGTTTTATATGTTTTTATAGGAAAATTTCCTAACATCTCCTTGCAATGCCAAAAACAGAAGCTCTCTCCCTATACTATATAAGGCTGCACACCAAGACAATTTGTCATTATATCTATTAAAAGTCATTACAGTTAAATGTTTTCATGACGAATCTTTTTTCAACATTCCTAATCATTGTTGTGTAAAAAGATAAGCAATATTTCAGAAGTAAGAGGACAAAATACAATCGGTCAAACAAAGACCATTAAACTGGTAATTGAGAAACACAAAATAAAAGATCATAACAGGAAGTAAACTTAAACGTTCTATGTAAGTAATATAGGTATGGTTGTTTAGTCTAAGTGTAACTAAACTGTCACACTGAATATGAATCCTGCATATTGCAGGTGCGTTCTACCTCGACCTTACTTGATTCTAATTGTAAAACTGCCGAATGCGAATGCATCGGTCTGGGAACTCCGGATTGCTCTACTAGAAGAAAATGCCTGCAAAACAAAAATAGAACCAAAAGCAATGTTAAACATAGTCAATAATAAAATCGAAAAATGTTTTATATAAAACAAACATTTAAGTTATGATAGTTATACATGTATATTGGAGACAAATATCCCATGAAAGTTTTCTTAAAATCTTAAATTATACATCGTTACCATCAATCTAATTAAAATCTCTCATCGCTCCCGTTTTCTGATATGTGGCGTGGGAGATCTAACGAAACCCGCTTTGAGGTCACATGTGAGTGAACTGAAAGTTATGAATTTATCAGGATATGCAAATGAGTTGACGACCTATTAATAGGCCAATCAAAAAAGTTTATGCATTATTTGAACTGACGATTTCTTCGTAAATAAAATGAGTTACATCCCTTTACCTCACGATAAACTTTCAAGATCGTCAAAGACTCATTTTCATTGGTCGAAAAAGACACACCTACGCGGTCACTCACATGTGACCTCAAATCGGGTTTCGTTAGATCTCCCACGCGACATATCAGAAAACGGGAGCGATGAGAGATCGGTTTTTAATAATACATCGTTACCATCAAATGCATTATACTTAAGTAAATAAAAGTAACAACGTGCAAACTAGAAATACATAGTATATTTCTTGCGACATCATGAGTGAAAATTCTTCCAAGACTAAACGTTTCTCAGTTTTCCTAAAACAATCAAACAAAATGCACTTTAAACAAATGAACAAAACATGTGGTCAGTATAGGGATATATAATCAAAAGCATAGGGATATATAATCAAAATACTCGCGTAGAGAGTGTCATATATATTTTTTTTTTTATTTACAATGAATTAGTCAATAAACAAACCTATAAACGAATCATTCAATTAATCAATCAAGCAGGTGTCGGGTCCATGTGCTAAATATAGATAAGAGATTTCCCTTTGTTTTTAGTTTGTGTCTAGAGGCCGAGTCCAATGTGCTTAACCAGACAACCAACCAATCAATCAACCATCCAACCAATTAAACAGTCCTGTTTGCAAATCAGATTTTCACCATAGATGTCGCTAGGTATAATCATACTTGCTTCTGATAAATATTACGATTTTGTAAGTACCATAGCATGCAAAGTGAGTCAAAATTCTTCTCTTCCATCCATTTTTGTTTTTAATATTTAATGTAAAGTTACTCTGATTAACAATGAATAAAACGACTTTGTTTAATCCAGCATATTTCCTTAATATTACTTTTAGACATTTTAGGCTAAGTAATGTACAATTGTGAAAAATGAATAACAACGCCATTTCTTCTCATAGTAACAATACACATATATGGTATTCGTCCTGGAGACAATAACATATATCTATAAAAATGCAGAGTAATACATATTTACACTGGGGTTTTACATATTCAATCAAAAATCGGTATTGATTTTTTTTTTATAACAAAAGTTATTTTGAGATCTAGAGATATATTCAGTCAACAAATACCCAAGGTAAGCTTGATAGAGTTTGCTTTGTAAATATTTATGAACATCTTATGTTTTTTTTGCCTTGGGGTAAAAAAAAAATAATACCTTTTCAGTTTAAATATTTCGTAGTATATAACAAATGGAAAGTTGGCGATTAATAGTATAACTATATCTAAAGCAAAACTTGATACTTTAATGTCACGTTAAAAAACTCTTAATTAACAGATTATTGAAATGAAAGCCTATCCGAAGATTGCTTGATAAGTGGTTAACGCCACGTTTAACACTATCTAGCTATATCGCGGCGGTCAGTTTTAATCTCTTTATTTTCGTGGAGGAAGCCGGATCGGAGTATCCGGAGTGAACCAACGACCTTCGGTACATGCGGTAGGAAAACGTACAAATCCTAGTCAATTAAGTTTCGAGTCGAGTTCTGTGCGGGATTTGAACTCACAAACGGTAGGTTTATCAGGATAGTGATATTGTAGTTTCATTTCTTAGATAACTCGACCACCGAGACCCATAACCTTAGAGGTTACTCAACATAAGTCGCTATATTTATTCGAGAAAAAATGTATTTGATCTCATCGTAGATCTAAAGACAAAATAACAATGTAAACGATCGAACACACATCATGTGATTACTTCACGTATCCATGATGAGTTTCTAAAGCGTTCTAAGTGATAAAAAATTCAGAAAATAGTATCACTGTCTAGAAATCAAAATCAAAAAGAGATTTCATTTATGATGTCATCTACTCCTAAATATTCTACTCATAAAATATAACCATACTATATATCATAGTAAACATAATGGTTTAAATCTCCCCGATGACAATAGCTAGAATTTGTAAATTGCATTGAAATATTTGGTTTTCAGTATCTTTTATCTCTTTCTTACTGTTTCGGAATTTGTGGCCCACTGATAGCCTATAGCAGAACATGTATAACAAACGGAGACAAAAAACTGCCTCATCCGGATACGAATAAAGTTTTTTGAATGGTCAATTATCATCAATCTTGTTATATGTTTCTAAAGTTTATTTCTGATTTGATTCGAGCGCTGTTTATGCGGTATGTAGACGCAAGTCATTTCTGATAAACTAAGTTATAAGTTATCACCAATGATTACTTTTGTACGTTTTCGATTTATATTTGTTAGAATCATTACGAAAATATATCTCATTTCTTCTGTAACATCATGTACACTATCAATATTAACTTCAGCAAGATATAAGAAACAGAGTAAAAATGAAAATAATGTATACACACAGGTATGCTTCAAAGCACCGATACATATTTGAAAAGACGTAAATAGAGAAAACAAAATCTGTCAACAACTAACAAGCTTAAACTTAAATGATTTGATTTCGTAGTCGTAACAACAGAATTTCCTGTTAAGGATTTTGATACACATAATCAATAGGATTACATAAACTATTACTAAATTGCATAGGGAAAGTGAATGTTTCTTTTAAAAATATCACGAACAAAAATATTTGCGTTGAGTATATAAGTTGTGTACTTTAAACATGATAAAGTGAGATAGTTAAAATATCTATATATACTAATATGTATCTATTGTCAATACCCACACAGCAAGTTTTTTTAGAAATGTATATTCTTTATACGTGTTGTTAAGGTTTATGTACCCTTCTGTAGCCATTTTTGTACGAATTTTTCAAACCTGAATTGTATCAAAACTAAAGATATAATAAATAATAGAGATAGGCCATTTAGTACATGTTCCAAGGGGAAACTTGATGCAAAGCATTATTTTTTACTGTTTCATTGCATTTGATTGAAAAAGAGGACTTTGTGGCAAATAAATCAAGATTTTTGTAGAAAATCCACAGCCTTTAATACAGAGATTTTTGTTATAAAATTTGAAATATAAATTACTCACTTGATTTTCTATGATGTGCTAGTGTTTATTTTTTACAAAAAGTTCTAAGTAACCTGTAAATTCCAAAACACCTCGTGCTGAGTCACTAAAGTCGAGCGCACCCTAAAAGGTGTACTCGATTTTGGCCATATTTATACTTGTCTTAACCAATAACTACATTTATAAACTTGTTTTAAGGAAATCAATGCTAGCACTGCATGCAATAGTCCTATATCTATCAGTCATCAAATTGCCAAATATGAGAGTACAAGGATAAAGGCTGTGGATTTTCTATAAAAATCTTGATTTATTTGCCACAAAGTCCTCTTTTTCTATTAAACGCAATGGAACAGTAAAAAATAATGCTTTTCATCAAGTTTCCCCTTATTATATGTACAAAATGGCCTATCTCTATTATTCATTATATCTGTAGTTTTGATACAATTGAAGTTTGAAAAGTTCGTACAAAAATGGCTACAGAAGGGTACATAAACCTTAAAGTTTCAACTCATGATCTGTCATTTAATGTTTACATTATACAACAAGAATTAACCGTTGGTGAATTTACAGATACGAAGGTGGCGAATAAGGCACGATAGTATTTATTCCAGCAAATTTAAATTGATCGAAGAAATTAAGAAAAAAAAACACATTATATTGAATGTCCTACTGATTGATATGCTTGAACAGCATTAAAACCACCCTTTTATTTGACCATTGGTCATTACGTTAAACGACTCATTGATTTTAATCAATATTGCATTTCCCGTTGTGCCTAATAAAGAAATAGGACAGTACACATGCAAAATTGACGAAGTTATAAAATGTTTAAGAAAAACTCTGAATGAAAATATCAAGTTTCCTCTATGAGATCGATTCAGAATGGGAACTTCGAATGTCTATTGTTTCTATGAGCGATGTTAAACTTTGTATCCAAGGGCATTTGGAAATGTTAAGTTTGTAAGATTATTTCATTTGATTTTAAATGAACTGACAGCCTAATCAGTGCTAAAATACATTTGCTTTCTTTATTTTGATAAACTATTCAATATATTGGCATAGCTATTGACACAGATATTTGTTTTCGTACCTGTGTCGTTATTACTATGTATTTATGCAATTTAAGAAACATTTTACCTGATTTATCATATGCAAACATAGTTATTTGAAAAACCTATTACCGAACCTTTTATCTCGGAAAATTTATTTGAAAGAATTTCATAATTCTTATTTTAAACCGTTTGGTTATGCTAGTATATTATAAATAAATAAGAAGCTATTAAGCAGGTAGAAAGGTTTTAAATATGACAACATTGATTAAAAGACTTTCATTCAGAAATAATCAGAAGCTATCTGCCCATAGTTTTAGCGTCACTGATGAGTCTTATGTAGACGAAACGCACGTCTGGCGTACTAAATTATAATCCTGGTACCTTTGATAACTATTTACACCACTGGGTCGATGTCACTGCTGGTGGATGTTTCGCCCCAGAGGGTATCACCAGCCCAGTAGTCAACACTTCGGTGTTGACATGAATATCAATAATGTGGTAATTTTTATAAATTTCCTGTATACAAAACTTTGAACTTTTTGAAAAACTAAGGATTTTCTTATCCCAGGCATAGATTACCTTAGCCGTATTTGGCCCAACTTTTTGGAATTTTAAATCCTGAATGCTCTTCCAACTTTGTACTTGTTTGGCTTTATAAATATTTTGATTGATTTAAACATCACTGATGAGTCTTATGTAGACGAAACGCGCGTCTGGCGTACTAAATTATAATCCTGGTACCTTTGATAACTATTTAAACTGTATACTGATTTATTTTATCGATACACTAATTAAATCAAAAACAAATATCCAAAATATTTCCAACTGTCTTGTCTCGAGCGCCACTGAAGTGAAAAATGACTTATATCTTGCGTTCTAAATTACAGTCCCCGAGGGAATCATCAGCTCACAGTCAAGATTCTACTTCGTCAAAATCATCTCCCCGTTACGCCAGTTCATTTTTACAATCGTAGAAATGGAAGCCATTATAGGGATGACGCGCTAACAATTTAGCTCTTGAAAACCGATAAATTTATCCACATAGCACCATCACGATCCTTATATGTCTGTTGTTGTTTTAAAAGACAAATGTATCTACTAACAAATGAGCATCAGTTAATGTTCTTGTCTACATTGAGTCAACTTAAAACTTTTGTCTGATCGGTTGTCAGGTAGAATTTTCGAAAATTCATCAACATTTAAAAAAAATCTAATTAAATATTTAGGGGAAGGGCAGACTAAACAATTTCAGTGGTTGAAGACTAAAAACCCTAATTATCACACACAAAAAAAATATTTTTCGAAGATATGCATTTTCAACATCCAACTTAAAAGACTGTCGTCAAGTATACTTTTAGTAAAAATATAGCTATTCGAACATACCTACTCTGTTTTTGTGATTTATTAGAAAGGTAATTCACTTGACCCATATATTTCATCTTCTAGTACTGTGATTTTCTTATGTTATAAAGTCAACCTGTAGCCTTGATATATAAAAATGATAGAATCTGAAGCGATATGATGCATCAAATACTCTTGCTTTATACGTTTTCAAGACAAATATTCAACTCAAACACTTTCTTACATAAAAAGGGGCACTCGATTTTCTCTTTTCGATACAATTGTTACCCATTTTTGGATTTTTTTCTAATGGAAGGTCAGACAAGAAAATTACTTAACTAATAGATTGATATGTTCTCCGTCCGTGGTAATTTAAAAAAAAATAGGTTATGCATTTTCTACATCCTACTTGATAGATACCCATGTCGTCGACTTTATATCTTAATGTTCTGCTTAATGCGGGGTTCACACATTGCCGATTATTGCTCCCGTTTGAGATCAGACAGCGATACGACACGAAAAGTGAAAAAGTCGGATTAGTATCCTCAATTATCTAGAATGTCCTATTATGGTCTGAACACAGTCGTGTTAGTTCGTAACAGATTCCTACTGGTCGGGAAGGGTTCGAATAGTTCGGCAAAGCAATCCGACAGTTAGATGCGTCCCGTAACATTCGGGGAAACTCAGCCGATTTTGTCTAGTCGCATTACAATCGTGCCTCTGTCGTGACAGATTCTGCTGTATCGGATCGAATTCCTAACAATGTTCTGTGTATTCGGGACGGTGTCCTGTGGAACGGGAATTATCTGGAGAAATTTTTCATTTCTGTTTTTCTGCCGATAGAGTCAAGATTGCATCCAGATCTTGTCGATTGCGAACCGTTTTTGTCGAAACCGTTCCGAAACAGTCCAGTTATTGATTCTAAATTCGTCAATGATACCTACGTCAGAGTCCTGACAATTACAGAATACAATACGACTGAGACCAGACAAAGCCGTTTGCAATGCGATAGAGCGGACCGTGATAGGATTACTTTCCGACAGTACCTGATCATCCCGAGTATGCCGACAGTTTTAAAACGGGTAACTTCCGTCAGCGTCGGTTCACTGTCTTGTCACTGTCTGATCTCTGTCGGATTACATTCGGTAGAATCGGGACGCATCGGTCAAATTTTACCTGGAGAAAGATACAAATCTGATTAGAAGCGGATTTAAAACGGGATTATCGGGATAAATTCGCTTGGAAACGGTTGAATATCGACGCTTCCTGAGCAATATCTGATTGTTGTCGTGATTAAATTTTTTTTTTATAAATTTTAATTAAAGTTTGAATTTCGATCCACAATTCGTAGGATCTTGATCTGACTTTTAATAAATTTTAATCGGGAATGGTCCTGTCAAGGACGGCAGTAAAAATCGTGAATGTGTGACCCCTGCGTAAAGTCATAAGAAACCTCAAATTAATAAAAAAAATAATGCATGTGTTTTTTATAACTTAATGGATAGTTTTCATTATAAAACTTATGTACATATACTTTTTTCTGAAGAAAATTCTTTAATTTGTTCATATTTAGGAGAAGTTTACTTTATTTCAATTGTTTCCTTCCAGGAAGCAATTCCCCGACATATTTTTCGTATGCAAATAGACCTCAGTGTGATCCATCTCGTAAAAATCATGTGATCGCAATACGCATGGATGTCCTTAAAATAAACTATTATCTGATTGTACATGTTAAACAGGTGCTCGATGTCCATGGTTTTTTGTTGTTTGTTGACAAACAGGTTACAATCGTTAAACTTCGGCTTCAAAACACGAGCTTTAATAACATGCCATATTTTCACAGCGTCACTGGTGAGTCTTGTGTAGACGAGACGCGCGTCTGGCGTACTGAGTTATGGTCCTGGTATCTTTGATAACTATTTACACCACTGGGTCGATGCCACTGCTGGTGGACGTTTCGTCCCCGAGGGTATCACCAGGCCAGTAGTCAACACTTCGGTGTTGGCATGAATATCAATAATGTGGTCATTTTAATAAATTTCCTGTTACTAAACTTTGAATTTTTCAAAAAACTAAGGATTTTCTTATCCCAGGCATGGATTACCTTCGCCGTATTTGGCACAACTTTTTGGAACTTTGGATCCTCAATGCTCTTCGACTTTTTACTTGTTTGGCTTTATAAATATTTTGATATGAGCGTCACTGATGAGTCTTATGTAGACGAAACGTGCGTCTGGCGTACTAAATTATAATCCTGGTATCTTTGATAACTATTCACAACAACTCTGATTGATTGAAAAAAATGACGATTATACGAAATTTATGCGAAAAAATGATAAAATCATGCACAAAAGACTAAGTTTATGATGTTTGTATGCATAGGTTCAAGAATTGGAATGACATTATTTTTCACCGGTCATCCGTTTATTATGACTTAAACTACTGTGGATTCATTATTATTCGTTGGATACCAATTTTCGTGGATTTCGTGGGTACAGCAGAACCAGAAAATTAAATTTTAAACCACTACAAACTTTTATATAGGCTTGTATTCAGACTTCGGTAAAACCACTTAATTAAATATTCACGAACATGCAAGATTTATTTAATCCACGAAAATTGGTACCACGAAAATAAATGAATCCACAGTATGTGATAGATAAATTAAAAACTTATGCAAATGGTGTTTTAAAAATAAAACACTTCGAAATTAAGCAGAAAATTGTCATTTTATTTGTTTCTATTAACTTTTAAAATTTGTGTTACTATAGTAAACATTGCAGTAAGCATTTATCGCCGTCTCGAACAAAGAGCTTCGATTCTGTTGTTCTATTTCGACCGGGTTTCCGCCTTCTCAGTTCGGTCAGTACTTCGGAATTGACATGATTTATAACAAACCTTTAAAAAATTGTCCATTTATAAATTTTGCTCTTTATCAGTAACTAAGATTACAGCTCCCTCAGGCAAAGTTGACCTGAGATACGTTTTGCTATTTTATTATGTCCTTTTTTAGTTATATAGCTGTACTTCTGTTCAGATTCTTAAACATTCTTGGCATACAAGTATTCGGTTTTGAGCGTTCCTGATGAAGGTAGAGTAGAACACTGCTTCGGACTCTTTAGATTTACAAGAACATACCATTTGGAATTATTGTAAATTTGTTAAATTTGCAAATTAAAAAGGCATTGATGTGGAAAAGTTTTATTTTCTAAAATTTTACAATGGAAGAACAGTCTAAATATTTAATTCAGCCCGACTTTGTTGGAATCGTACGATTAGTTCAGAGCCGAATTATAATGTATTTGCAGCCATATTATACTTTTTATTTCTGTCAAAATATACCATACCCGCGACATCGCAGGTCCGTGACTGAATGAAATAATCTACGTCTTATTTTTTGCCTGAATTTTTAGAGTTTGTATTGTCATGGTAAAGTCATGCCGATTATAAGGTGCGCAATTATTCCTTGTATGATGAAGAAGTTCAGGTGTAATTATTATGCGTTTTTATAGCAAATACCGAATACATTTACACAATTTAAACATATTTGTTTATAGTGGATTGGAAAACAAGTTATTGCAGCTTATATGAATCCATTTCCACTTTGCGGTTGCGAGTGCTGCCTTGTAGCGGCATTCGCCTGCTCTTTTTTTCGAAATCTATAAGGGTGTCTTTTACGTGCAAGAAATATGGCTCTCTCTTAACACGGATCAGCCATTTATCGTCCCCTTCCAACAGATCAGACTAACGCCGTTTCCTCAAGACCATACTACCATATGGTGTCAAGGTAAAGCCGAAAATTCACTCCCTGAAATATTCTTCCCAGAGCGGGGGATCGAACCAGGAACCTTTGTGTTAGAAGTCCGATGCACTACATACTACAACACGGCTCTCTTCGTTTGCTTGTGCGACTAACAGAGACAGAATGTACTGCTTAGGTAACAGGGATCAGGTAATTTTGTGACATATACTATTGGAATTAGTATCGCATTCGACCCTTAACTTGTTAATTATTGGTAAAATGAATTATGTAGAAAGCAAAAGGGCCTGGAATGGTGTAATTTGTATTGTACATCATTGTCCTCTATTACATTATTTATAAAAAGGTTAAATTCTTCGGGAAGTATGTCGTCTGAACATGCGCGAGATCGTATACGATATAGACCGAAAACGGTCTTCGAAGTTGGATATTTTCTCAAAAACTGCCGTTTTCTGTGGAAAAAAGATTGTTTCAAAGACAAGACCTAAAAAATAAACTTTATTTATACGTCATATCACAAATTTTTCCGGATTTGTATGGTTTCAGTGGAGTTGCGGCTCAATGAAATTGGTTTCTCCTTTAGTATTATAGATTATTCCCATTGATAAAGATAAGATTTCCAGATTAATGTTTATAAAAAAAAATACTTGTTTGTTCTGCTTTTTCTTGCAGATGATTCTTATTTATATCGCAATACATTATGCCTACTGTTTACATATCACTATTGCGAGCGAATTTGACCCAAATACAGGACATGAATTACACAGACACAACCCTGCTTTTGTTGCAGAAATTTTGGTTGAACAACTTGCGACAACAACTTCGAATTTGAAATCAGCCTATGCCAACAATGAGCTTGAAGATGCTGGAGCTATTGCTCTTGTTCTAATTAAAAGTATTCCAATTTTAGGAGACATTATTCAGCTCATCACTGGTAAGCAAGAAAACACGTTTGATGTCCAGAGTGGATTAAAAACAATAAATTACAACTTGAAAACAATAAATTACAACTTAAAAACATTAAATGAAAATATTAAAAGTCTTGGAACAAGAGTAAACGAATTGTCTAACGAGATAGATTTGTCAGTTTTAAAGAACCAAGTGGCCAATGATAAACGGGAAATATTGAATTGCTATGAAGATTTTCTACTTTTTCTAGAACACCCGACAAATCAAGCCGAAAATGACAGAGTTAAATCGTGCTACTCTAAATTTAGTTACGTCAGACAAATCGGAAACATTCTAAGCAATAACGAGGGCCCTCATGGGGTTTTTGATTATGTGATTACTTGGCCGTTTTTTTAATGATTATTTGATTATTAAGCCAAATATTTCATGATTATTTGATTACCTAGGACTGTATTTTTAGTTTATGATTATTTGATTACTAAAGATAAGCAAATATTTAATGATTATGTGATTATATTGGCAAAAAAATGGTGATTATGTGATTACCAGGACCCCCCCCCCCCATGAGGGGCCTCAATAACAAGCTAACATTTATACAGAAACGTCTGTTTGACGAGATTATTGAAGTCACCGGTTATTGTGATTGGAAAAGAATCAAAGACGTTTACCTTTTTCTGTTGGGTATATACATCGAAGGTTGTTTATCAATGGTCACGTCTGAAACTTTAACCTACGGTAACGAATCTAAAACATATAAAGACGAATGCATATCTAATTTGCAATATTCGAGAGAAACTTTGACCAAACTTTTTGAAAACTGCAAAATGGAACCTTGCGAAAATTACCGGCAAGCTATGACCCAAGCTTTAAAATCGAAAAAGGAGCCAGACCTTATATCACAATTACAGGATGCATTTCCGTGGTTCTTTCTAGAAATTGTTACGTTAAGAAATAGTTCTAGCACAGGGATGAGGCTTCAGTATATTGACACTTTTAACTATTTGACCCTGAGCAGAGGCAAACTTGTATATCGTTTATTAATGTGGTCACGATATAACAAGACAATTAATTCAGGTTCTGGTCAGTTTGGTATTCAATTTAATGAAGATGACCTGGAGACTTTATATAACGGTATGGAACTTAATGTCAGCACTAAAATCGGCATAACGACCATGACTGGTCATGTAAATATGCGGAGCAACCAAGGTCAATTGTGCAAACATAACATCGATACTGGCGGTAGGAATTTCTTATCGGAAGACCAGAATCTAAATGTGACCTTACCAGGATGGGCAATTGTACTTTTTGAAATTTTAGGTGTTATCGTTCTTATATTAGTATGTTGCTGCGCTTTAATTAGAGATGTTTCAAGGTCAAAGTAGAAAGTAATTGGCCTGCAGATTCAATATTATGTATTCGATCTTGACTTTCAAAATTATTATCAAATAACGATACATTTATACTTAATTAAGTATAAAAGATGTATACTGAGAATTATAGTAGTATTACATTCGAATATATCCAAGTATGTGTTGCTATACAGCTATTAACACGTGTACTAGGTGTCCAACAATCTGTCAGTTTTGTATTTTGACATTGAATGTCATGGGTTTTTTTTCCTCCAGTTTAACTAGCTCTATTTGGTACACGATTTTTTGTTATCTGGTAATATTATTAATTCGTATATTCTAACAAATTTGATTCGTTAAGGGATAGTCACATGTTAAACTATATTTCGAAAGTAGAGAGAAAACGGCGGATAGCAAAAAGCATATTGCACGGTTACTTTTAGAAAATCTAAAAACCTTTATACTTTGTGACGTCATGAAATGAATTTCGGAATATTGTTTACGTTTTGCAACAACGGATATCTGTGATCGATTATTTGACGAAAAAAATCTTCAAATACAGTATTATGTCATAAGATGTGAATCAAACAAAAAAAGTAAATTAAATAAAAACCAATATTTTGTTATTGTCAACATGGTCAACATGGTCAAGGAGACAATATATGATATCTATAAAATTCCAACAAAATCAAATAACGATTTTGATACAAATATGGTCGGAAATTAATAATATAACAAATATAGCCTTTGTATGAGGTCACTAATACAGGATATATCGACCCAAAGAAGTATATCGACCTCGGACTTCGTCCTCAGTCAAGCTTCTTTCAGGTCAATATATCCTTGTATCGATCTCATACAAAGGCTATATTTGTATAATATAATTGCATGTGATTAAAGTTTGACTTCCAATGTTACATAGTTCAAACTAACTTCACTTTATATCATCGAATAAAACAAAATTATGTTGCCTTATGTTTGTTCAGGAGAAATTTAAACATTCTAAGAACTTAAGCACAGACAAATGGACAACTATAGCGTTTGTTACGCACATATTTTTTCGATTCCATAGATCGTTTTAATACATATATAATCACGATAATGTAACATGGGATTCAAGTTTCAAGTTTCTATCCATAGCAGTTCACAATAATTGTTGTGTCCATTCTTCTACCGGTAAGGCTAAATCGAAATGTCTGAACCCGTGACACAAAATATAAATGGGCAATGTATTTATTGGACACAAATGATGCCTCCGCTTGCCTATAAAGATTTACAGGGACAAAACTCAAGAACCGCAAAAGTAACGCTATCCAAATTCGTACTCGAATTGATTGTTTGGGGTAATTATCATTGTGTATGAAATTCATAATAGTTGGTTGAAGTTAAATAAAGGTAGATAATGGAGAAAAAAAACAGCATTTTTTCCATTATAAAAGGGACATTACTCTAGAAGGGTAAAAGTCATGCTACAAAAAATCAAACTTGATCTGTGTTTTGTGGTAATAAGCATTGTGTATAAGTTTCATAACATTTGGTTGAGGCAAAGAAAAGTGAGAAAACGGAGACCTATTTCGTGACGTACGTAAGGGTAAAACTTAGTTACCCCTCATTTTAAAAACAAATATTAAGTCAAAATATTTAGCCGATCTTTTATGTTCTGGTTGTTGAATTTTTTCCTGGAATTACACAATGTGAAGACATAAGCCATACGATCAACATCTTAGCACTATAAAAGCACAAAACGCTGCAATAGTCTTGGACTTTGACCAATGGTAAAGGTCATGAGACTACCTGAAAGCCATTTATTCTCGAAACTTGACCTATAACAACCCTTTCAACAATCTACTCCATGAAGCAGATCAATCGCCTGGGCGAATTACATTTGTGCGCATCATTTTGGGATTCAGATTTTTTCTCGTACGATTACAATTGCAATCATTCATTTTACGGCTAACACTTCAAGAGAATTCATAATCCAACTGTTGATAGTTGCTAATTTGGAACACGTGTATAATTTTAAATATTTTTTTACATAATGAGCGCTTAAACGTCATATTAAGTGATTATGAGCAGTCAGTAAATACATGTACATAAATATAATTTACCTGTGTACATAGTTTACCTAAATTTCGTGGTCATTTTTATAAATTTCCTGTTTACAAAACTTTGAATTTTTTGAAAAACTAAGGATTTTCTTATCCCAGGCATAGATTTCCTTAGCCGTATTTGCCACAACTTTTTGGAATTTTGGATCCTCAATGCTCTTCAACTTTGTACTTGTTTGACTTTATACATATTTTGATATGAGCGTCACTGATGAGTTTTATGAAGACGAAATGCGCGTCTGACGTACTAAATTATAATCCTGGTACCTTTGATAACTATTTACACCACTGGGTCGATGCCACTGCTGGTGGACGTTTCGTCACGGAGGGTATCACCAGCCCAGTAGTCAACATTTCGGTGTTGACATGAATATCAATAATGTGGTCATTTTTATAAATTTACTGTTTACAAAACTTAGAATTTTTCGAAAAACTAAGGCGTTTCTTATCCCAGGCATAGATTTCCTTAGCCGTCTTTGGCACAACTTTTTGGAATTTTGGATCCTCAATGCTCTTCAACTTTGTACTTGTTTGGCTTTATACATATTTTGATATGAGCGTCACTGATGAGTTTTATGAAGACGAAATGCGCGTCTGGCGTACTAAATTATAATCCTGGTACCTTTGATAACTATTTACACCACTAGGTCGATGCCACTGCTGGTGGACGTTTCGTCACGGAGGGTATCACCAGGCCAGTAGTCAACATTTCGGTGTTGACATGAATATCAATAATGTGGTCATTTTTATAAATTTACTGTTTACAAAACTTAAAATTTTTCTAAAAACTAAGGCGTTTCTTATCCCAGGCATAGATTTCCTTAACCGTATTTGGCACAACTTTTTGGAATTTTGGATCCTCAATGCTCTTCAACTTTGTACTTGTTTGGCTTTATAATATATTTTGATATGAGCGTCACTGATGAGTTATATGAAGACGAAACGCGCGTCTGGCGTACTAAATTATAATCCTGGTACCTTTGATAACTATTCAACTGTAAAATGAATGCGCAAAAATGTAATAAAAGCTGCTCGCAAAACGTAATGATTGTATGGCAATGCACGCAAATGTAATGCACCAAATCGCCTAGGATCCAATATAAATTGTTCTGTCGTCTGGTCGTACAGGATTCTTAGTGTGCTTAATCATGTTAATCATGTTAATTATGAATCTATTACATGTATTATCAACATATGTATACGAAATTTTAGAATGTTCTTCCGTTAAGTTACATGTGATATCATTGCAAAGCTGATTTCCATCAAAATACAATATGATACTCGGAAAAGGAGACAACTTCAACTATTATCCCAGAACTATATCAATGCATGTACTTTATATCTTATGGAATAAAATTCAATTTTTGCCTTGTTAAGAGGAACTTTATTTTATATTTCTTGAGACATAATGAGTGAAAATTCTTCTTGTGACGTATAAACAGACGACAGAGTCATTGTAGAAACATTCGCATCAAAAATGGGTCTTTGGCAAACTGATGATTTGGCGAACCTCACATAAACATGAGTACTATTAAGACAATCTGTCTGGCACCATCTTAAAAGAAGCTTTGAAAGTTTTGAAGAATGAAAACTCATTATGAAATTTTCCAAATAAATTTTCACTCTTTTTTCTTCGATTTCAAGTTCAGGATCTTCGTCACAAGTAGAAAACAAATACACAATTTTGTCAAATAGAGATAATGCAGATGGAGTTAATGCTGAATAAAACATGAACACATCTTTTTCTTCCACGTTCTGAAATAAGTTCCCATGAACTGTTTGTAAACCACATCTTATCTGAGATAAACACCAATACGGTCTTTGAATCAGTGAAAACTTTGCTAATTTCATCAAACATTCGTTTAATGTACTTGGTTCAGGTTTTGTTGTGTTTCCATAGGAACGAAGAGTCCGACAAAGATTTACCTGTGTAGTTAGGTCGAATATTGCAACCCCAGATCGTATTTCTGCTTTCGCTGCAGCAACAACGTTTTTCTGGCCATCGGACAACACCTTTTGAAATGACTCTGCAAGCTGTTTATCTGAAACGGTGTCTGTTATAATGATGGAACAGCAAGCTTGCGAAAACCTGACGGGCCAATAATTTTGAAGAATTAACCCATGATACATCACTCGCCCGAGAATCAGAAAAATATCTTCAGGCATATCAGAAGAACATATAGGAATCTTTTCCTTATCTCCTTCGAAACATAAATCAAAGATTTCGTCCCAAAATCTGACTAAATATGGCTGAATCGGATTTTGCTGATGTCTTTCGTTTTCGTTCACCACGTGGTTTATGCAGCAGACGACAACTTTGTGTTCCAAGATATTCAAATATTGTCTGTACACTTGCAAAATACTATGCACCAAATCATTATCGTCGATGTGGATATAAAATACATTGTCTTTTAACTGGTTACTCAAATATTCAGTTCTTTCAAAAATACCAAAAGGATCTAAAAGAGAAAGTGAGTATATTGAGGGGGATCCTTCATTTTAATATTTTAAAACCATTCTCTATACTTGTTGCCGATTATTCTCTATTCTTTTTTCTATCCATTTTTCTCTATATTCCTGTATTTTTTGTCCAGTAAACCCCAACCACACCCTCAGAAAATAAAAGATTCTGGACCCATGGCACACAATAAAGGGAGAAGTATCATAATTATTATAGTCTAATTGTATTAGTTTAGCATTTACAATAAATTCCTACATCCTTTGAACATTCAAGGAAAGTAGATCATGACGGAAGATTGGTCAAATCAAAGCCTTAAAGGACAAAAAAAATATGAATAATGAAACATTCGTGAACAATTCTGATACTAATAATTGAGTATCTAAAATGTTAATTAATGAATTATTATCAAAATCGGAGTACCAGAGATCACTCCAAGTATTTGGTTGGATTCGTTTTTGGGCATGCAGCCTTTAGTTTTTATGTTGTGATTTGCGTACAGTTGTTTGTTTGTTTGTCTTTCTATATTTAAGCCATGATAGCGTTGTCAGTTTATTTTTTTAATATGAGTTGGAATCTGGGAACAGTATATATGTTCCTATTTTTAATGGTCCTTTTTGTATCTTTCGCCTCCCTTTTATAATGTATGTCCGACAATTTGTCGCCGAAACATAAAAGTTATAATGTCTAAAATTTTAATGATAGGAAGAGAGTCCTTGTGTTTGTTACCTTTGAGATTTCAGAAAATTAATTTGTGCATGAAGCAAAAAGTCAAATCAAATATTCTATTTATACGATATATTTGAGATAGTTCTTTTTTTTAACATTTCATGTGATCACTAAATATGCGGTAACAAGTAAAAGGTCGACGTCAAGTATGCTAGAAAAATATCCATTATCAACGAAATATTAGTGTATACCTTTAAGACCTGCTGGCTGTGACGTATCAGCCTCTTTGTGAGTTGTGTCACGTGGTAACTCCTCCTGTATCACTTTACTAGAACTAACTGTTGTTTCCATTTCGGCATCACTACTGTCCGTTTCTATCTTAATTACGAACTGTTCAGTTTCAGTGACTTCAGGGTTCTTTTAAAGAAACACAATAATACATAAATGATTAACATACGAGGTATATGTGAATAAGACGTACAGCAACCAAAAAAATATTTATTATTATTATTTACCCTGATCGATACCAAATGTTGAACAGTGAATCATTAGTCGCTTTTTTTAATACATCCGCTACGTACAAGTAAATGAATCCAATAAACAGGAAGCTGATAATTTATGGTTATAAAATGTATGACACAGAATTAAATTGTCAATAAAACCTTACTACCAAGTTTCGGCAAGATTTGATTTGTGACACATTTTTATTCATAGCTTATTTGCATTCGGTACGTATAAATGAGGGCCCTCATGGGGTTTTTGATTATGTGATTACTTGGCCGTTTTTTTAATGATTATTTGATTATTAAGCAAAATATTTCATGATTATTTGATTACCTAGGACTGTATTTTTAGTTTATGATTATTTGATTACTAAAGATAAGCAAATATTTAATGATTATGTGATTATATTGGCAAAAAAATGGTGATTATGTGATTACTATGACCCCCCCATGAGGGGCCTCATAAATATATATATATACGAAGAAGTTAATAAGCGGTAAATTTCGTATCAAACCATACTGCATGGTATGCCTACAGGACGCTCTAGGAAGTAGTTCTTGAGAAAACTACATATTCTTTTGTATAATTATAAGTCTCTCTGTTGTACATGTATATTCTAAACTTTTTGGTTTATAGTGTGTTCTTTTTCTTATTTATCTACTCCCTAAAACAAAGTCATTTAGTATGATGTCTTGATTTGCCTTAGAAACGAATTATCCAATGTTTTCACAACAGTAAAATTCGAAGCGATGTTTTAGTTGCGAAATTTATAATTACAGTTACCATTTGAGAACAACCACATTATCATATCAAATAGTCATAACAATAACCACCGTGTATCATCGGTACAGCGAATAAAGCTGTATAGATATATCGAAAGGTGAAAGGCTATATACCGTACATGCATTCAACTATGCACCGTACAGAAGGATTTATGTGGTCAGCTATACACCGTACATAACGATTCTTATCAGAATAAGATATCGAAAAAAAAAATAACATATATATGTATGAAAGATTTCGATGCCAATTATTGAAACAATTATGCTTATTACGCACACACAGTGGTCTCCTATCAGAAAAAGAGTTGCAATGAATATAGAATTATATCGGGCGAGACGAGCGTCAACTTCTTTGACAAGTATTTGCACATGTTTTAAGTAAGCGTTCTTGTTTTTGGAAAATGATGAGACTTCTCTAATCATCATCCTACGTCCAAATCATTTTTTTAAACAACAATTATGTTTAGATTGAAGTACACATTGATATTATGTAAACAAAACAAAGATTTTTATACCGTGTCAGGAAAAAAAAACCGATCTCGATCGCTTAGTAAGTACCTTTATCTTACCTCCTATACATTTCTAGGAATATGATTGGTTAAAAGCGTCCTCGTTGAAACCGTGTATATTTAATATTATGTTAGTTGGGAGGCGGGGCTTATTTCATAGACGGTTAGAAGTGGAAGTTACGTCCCTTTATATTCCATATAAGGTAATAAGGAGGCGGGGCTTATTTCATACACGGTTAGTAGTGGTGTCCCTTTAGAAAAACAAAACAGTACTGAGAAAAAATCTTAAAGGTTGCAACAGACGAAGAAAGTGATGATTAAGTGAAATAAATTCATAAAACACATTTAAATCTAACAAGTTGTCATTGTTTGTTATCTGTTTTTGTAGGATCAAAGGAAGTAGTTTCTTAATCATGTTAATGCCAACTGTATTGAAGACTTGCTCATTTTGATAGGTCACTAGTCTTAAATTTTACACGTTAAGATAGTCGGTAAGATAAATTCGTTACATAGTGTGCTAGTGACTTAATACGGTATAAGGTCACTAGCACACTATGTAACTAATAATATCCGCTGTTCCAAGTGATAACCATGACAACAATTAAAACAAACATAAATAAAGAGCTGCGCCATGAGCGCACGATACCACATGACGAACGGATGGACCAAAGAACAGATGTATGGATGAAAAGACGGCCGACGGACAGACGGATAACGGAATACCATAATATGTTCCGTAAACGGGCGTATAAAATCCTTTTTTTTTATTTTCGATTAAGGTAATATGCTAATAGTACAAAATAGACGTCAGCGGAAGAACTTTCACAACTAATTATCCGATAAAACAAAACTCTCGCTATGTTTTATTACATAGTATATAAAAATAAATACGAGTCATGTACATTTATCTATCTTTAGTTAATACTATAGTTAGAGACAATCATTCTTGATCTAAAACATAAGTTTTAACATCCCAGCATCAATACCATATACACATATTTATAATCAGAAAAGGTGTTTTGGTTTATTGTAAAATACCAAGCCTTAGAGAACGAAGAATGAACATATTTATGATAGTATAACATGTATAAAGCTGAGTTAAATTTCACATAAATGAAATAATCTCATCGAAATAAGTACCTTATTGTGAGATTCATGAGAGAGAATCGTATTTACGCTGGAGGTTATAGCGTCTGTTAGTTGCTGCTGTTGATCGGAATAGTGCAATGAAGTATCGTCTGGTTGGTGTGTTTGGCTTGAATTTATAGCACCGTCTTTGTTTCTTGAACTAACCATCGCTGAATATTCAAACAAGTACTCTTCTGGTCCACTAGCATATCTGTATAAGGTTCCTGGTGGTCTATCGCTTGTATCATCCTGCAAAATATTTAACAAATACAGGTTTCAAAACGCAGGCTGTTTTGTTTATATGAGGGTAAGGATGGGGGTAAGGATACGGGTTCTTAATTTGTAAATTCTGTTCATGTTTTTTGCAATTCTTCTTCTATTTTCTTACACATGATATAAGTTGGGCCAAAAATTCTCCTTTCTTACACATGTTATAGGTTGGGACAAATGTTTTCTTTTCTGTCACAAGTTATAAGCTGGACCCAATATTATCTTTTCTTTCGTTTCGGCTTAATATTAAATGTATCTGTTCAGTTGATTGTTCTGTGCTAGCTATATTTTCACCCATTCGGACTCTTTTGAACATGTTGAACTTATTTCTATCGAATCACCTAAATACTTCGTTTGGTTTCTTTCACAGCAGTGACAATTAGACTTGATAAAGTGTACACGAACAGGTAAATAATGAGACGGTTTAAAAATGCATAACTTATTTCTCAATGTTTTTTTCTTCTTCTGTAAAATACATTCGCGAGTGTTTCTCTTTAGCAATCGAATGCCGAAAAACTCCGAACAAATGTGTTATACAAACTGTAAACAGTATCCACATCCCTACAACCCGGTCCAGTAAATATTCTTGAAACAACGGTTCTTATAAATTGATTTTTTTTTATGATGGACTATTTTTTTTGGCTTGGCATTCAACAGGTTTTCATTAATACTGTGCACAACTTTTGAACCTTCGTTGTCTTTTTTTTTTGAAGCAATCGTGTTTGTGATAAAGATTTTATGAGATATCAGAATGACGTTGCCCATTCGTTTGATGTGTTTTATCCTTTGATTTTGCCATTTGATTAGGGACTTTCCGTTTTGAATTTTCCTCTGAGTTCAGAATTTTTGTGATTTAATTTTTACTTACATACGGAATTATAATTAAGCTGCCCTGGTATTTTGTGTCTTTGATAGCTCGTGGTGTATAGGTAGGTATCCGCAACAGACGTCTCTGTTTATCTATCTTGTAAATGTCGTAGTTTTTCTTGTCAAGCTTAGGGTAGGTGTTCCGCAAAAAGGAGTCAAAACCTCTCTGTGTTAAGTTCAGATTTAATTTTGTCCTTGATGGCAATCCTGAGTTGTAGTCATTTTGTGGGTATCCTTTCAAAAAAGAACAATAATGTATATACTAGTATCCGTATAATCAATTTTCAAAAGGTTCATATCAAATTGATATAAATGTTTTACCGAATAAATTTTATTATGTGTTCTCGTCGTGAAAAAAGGATATACAAGTATAAGATCGTATAAAAATGAATTATAACAAATAAGATGACTAAAAGAGACACAAAATCGAAATGAAACACTGAGAAGCTATCGATTTGTCCGCTTTTAATCCGCATGCATGGCGGCAATACGATTAATACCGTTTTAAAGTATTTAAACTGAACGGACCAATTGATCACCTTATTGCCTAATGGTAGGAAATACGGTAAGGATCAACTATTCAACTTCAAGGGGTATGGTTTTCTCTGTCTGTGTCAAATTATTATGTTTAATGCAAAGCGCGAACATTTTTATTCAGTTTTCAACGCTATCATTCAACTTAATTTTCCAATATCTAAAGCTGGGGTCACACATTCACGATTTTTACTGCCGTCCTTGACAAGACCATTCCCGATTAAAATTGTCTAGTCTGATCAAGATCCTGTGAATCGTGGATGGAAATTCAAACTTAAATTAAAATTTGTAAAACAAATAATTTAATCACGACAACAATCAGATATTATTCAGGAAGCGTCGATATTCAACAGTTTCCAAGCGAATTTATCCCGATAATCCAGTTCTCAATCCGCTTCTTATCCAATTTGTATCTTTCGCCTGGTAAAATTCGACAGAGTCTATCACTACTGCGTCCCGATTCTACCGAATGTAATTCGACAGATATCAGACAGTGACCAGAAAGTGAACCGACGCTGACGGAAGTTATCCGTTCGAAAACTGTCGGTAAACTCGGGATGATCAGGTACTGTTGGAACGTAATCCTATTACGGTCCGCTCTATCGCATTGCAAACGGCTTTGTCTGGTCTCAGTCGTATTGTATTCTGTAATTGTCGGGACTCTGGGTATCATTGACGAATTTCGTATTAATAACGGGACTGTTCCGTAACGGTTTCGGCAAAAAAAGGTTCGCAATCTACAAGATTTGGATGCAATCTGGACTCAATCGGTAGAAAAACGGCAATGAAAAATTTCTCCAGATCATTCCCGTTCCACAGGAAACCGTCCATAATACACAGAACATTGTTAGGCTTTTCATCCGTACAGAATCTGTCACGACATAGGCACGATTGTAATCCGACTAGACAAAATCGGCTGAGTTTCCCCGAATGTTACCGGACGCACCTAACTGTTGGGGTGCTTCGCCGAACTATTCGTACCCTTCCTGAACCCATTGGTGGATCCAGGGGGAGGGTTCCGGGGGTTGGAACCCCGCTTTTTTTTTTGGACGATCAATGTATTTGAATGGGGACATATAGTTCGACCCCCCCCCCCTTTTTTGTCCTGGGTTTGGAACCCCCCTTTTTTAATGGCTGGATCCGCCCCTTGAACCGTAGGAACCTGTTACGAACTTAAACGACTGCGTTTAGACAATGATAGTACATTCCAGATAATTGAAGATAGTATCCGACATTTCCACTTTTCATGTCGTTACACAATTAGAAATAGTACACTACACAAGCATGCAGCATGCACATTTTTATATTTATAACTGACATTGTTTTGTACAGTAAGGAATTTATATTAATATTACTAAAAGTGAGTTTCAAATTTGCATATAGATACATTACAAATGGTTAATTATAGATTAAAGAATTGTCTAATGTATGTTTCATTTTTTTACAGTATACAGTTCAAATATAAGTAATGCACTGACAATCACTTATTTTGTAAATACATACACAGGCAAGTGTCGCAGGGAAAAAAAAACCATATACCTTCTCTAACATAATATGTGTTGATAACCTCCCCTTCATGAGACAAAATTCCATGACAATCTGTCTATGAAATATTGTCTCAATACTCACAAAATATAACCCAAATATAACCTCCCTTTAACAGGACATAATGTCATAGTATTTATCTGTGAAATATTGTCTTAATTCACACAAAATATAACCTCCCTTTAACAAGACAAAATTCCATAGCATTCATCTGTGAAATATTGTCTTTATAAAGACAAAATTTCGCTATGAAAATTTGTCCTTCTCTGGACATTTTTCCATAGATGAGGACAGTATTTCATGATACATAGTTGTGGTACAATATTTCATAGGACAATATTTTGCTTTACAATTGGGGCGGGGACATAAGTTGCGGAGGGGGCATAAAAACCTTCAACAGGATGAATGTCACCGTACTCGAACGCAGCTTCGGAACTATTACAAACAATTCTCTTACCAAATCCTTGGTCTTGATGCTGCTTCACAACAGCTCTCTCAGTTTCATCAGAAGATGAAAATCTTGGTAGCTTAGAAGATTTATCTGGTAGACAGTATATGTATCTCTGGAAAGAAGCCTTTTCTTTTGGTCCTCGCTTGGATTTGGTCCCTTGCATAACCTTTAATGCTTGTAAAATCTTAGGATTTGTTGTATTTAGTCCCATTTTTGTCATAACATTCAGCGCGTTTGTGGGCGGCATATGTTTCCTGTTGGTTGTGGTTGTTTGTCTGGGAATTGGAATGGTAGGAAAGCTAGGTGCTGATGTTACTTCTGTTATCATGACGTCATTGTCGTCTTCGTCGACAGGTGTCGCTTCTTGAGGTTGGTTTATTTGATCTGACATTGTTGGAGGTATCTGATACCATTAAATTCTGTTTAAAAATAAAAAAAATAAAAAAAGTTATTCTAACATTAAGGGTATGAGTGCTAACATCAAAGTTACAATCGTGTAAATATAAATAGATGTTTAGATACATCGCATTGGACACTACGTTCAGAAATAGCATTAAAACATTGTTTAAATGCTGTTTACGACAGATAACAGTAATTTTCGAAACTGCTGTCCGCGGTATTGTCGATCTTTCAACACGGTTGTTACAAATGGGGCAGGATCTGCTTATTCTTTCGGAACGCTTTTACCCAGATTCTGATGGGGCTTGCAATCATGTGTTCCTCGTACCTAAGGTTTTTTATGTCTATGTAGTGTTTTGTGAACTTGTCTTTATGACGCCTCTCTGCGTTTTTATTATGAGTTTTGAATATAATGCCCTTAGTATCTTCTTACTTATTTCAACGTATAGTCTGAAGTTGGAGGAGGGAGGGGGGGGGGATGGTCAGGATGATTTTTTTATGGAATAATACGTAAAGGGGTGGGGTTATGTTTTTTTTTTTTTTTAAATATTCTGATCCCCGATTTGATGGAAAAATATAATATTGTGGTCTCATTTATATAGCGTTAAATTGTGAAGAAAAAAATGGACTCCAACAAACAAACCATAATCCCTCCCCCCTGAAAAGGTTGTTCCCTTACCGCGGCAGTTAAACTCCCTCCCTTTATTCCAGTAAACACAGATTGCAGAACCAATCGATAGAATTGATTGATTATTTCCTTTTGTTGTTTTTAATATGCATGAAATATTTGCTACTGGACGTAAGGCAAATAATCATTATTCAACCGGCATGTATAGTTGAAAATATTGTGAGAGATTTATCTCCCGGTAGACGTTAGCGTCATACACTTCTATTTCATTTGAACAATATGGCACTCGTTTTTTACAGTATCAAATACTAGTAAACAAATGTTTCAAGTAAAAATTCTTTTCTTTTACAGCTATTTCCTTATGCTTGTAGAGTGAAACTTTGACAGGCTTGCTAGCTCTGTTTATATAAATGTTAATTCAAGCTTTGTAATTAACATTGACATCTTCATACAATATATATAGGCATATATCTCAACTTGTATATTATATTTAAATTTGATTGGACGTTTTCCCAATCACAATTGTACAATATGCAAACAAAGAATTATATTTATCAAAGTTGTACATATATCGATGCTAGTTTGTTTTGTTTGGTAAGGAACATTTGTTTATGCTATTTATAGAAAGGTCTGTTTGATTTGATATATAAAGTATGCGGGAAGAATTTCATGCACGGGTGGTTTGATAGTAGTTAAAGTCATTCGAGTCATTGCAGTCAAGTGCTCTAGATGTTTTTTTCCAAATAAATAATTATGAAAATTATTTATTTACAGGTTGATAGTCCAAGAAGAGTCGCAAATATTGATGTTGCAGTGCTAGTTTATAGAGACGGACAATTTTCATTATTCTCATTGATATAAAATGAATTACGTGTTCTTATTACATGAATAAAATGCACTTGACTTTTGCAAGTGGCTACTCCCATATGAGAGTTTTGTATTTAATTGATAAATGTTTTATGTTCGGTTGAGGTTACGAATTAGAACATAAAGCAAGTAAACCAAAGTCTTTAATATGCATGAAATATTTGCTACTGGACGTAAGGCAAATAATCATTATTCAACCGGCATGTATAGTTGAAAATATTGTGAGAGATTTATCTCCCGGTAGACGTTAGCGTCATACACTTCTAATTCATTTGAACAATATGGCACTCGTTTTTTACAGTATCAAATACTAGTAAACAAATGTTTCAAGTAAAAATTCTTTTCTTTTACAGCAATTTCCTTATGCTTGTGGAGTAAAACTTTGACAGGTTTGCTAGCTCTGTTTGTATAAATGTTTATTCAAGCTTTGTAATTAACATTGACATCTTCATACAATATATATAGGCATATCTGAACTTGTATATTATATTTAAATTTGATTGGAAGCTTTCCCAATCACAATTGTACAATATGCAAACAAAGAAAGCAAGTAAACCAAAGTCTTTAATATGCATGAAATATTTGTTACTGGACGTAAGGCAAATAATCATTATTCAACCGGCATGTATAGTTGAAAATATTGTGAGAGATTTATCTCCCGGTAGACGTTAGCGTCATACACTTCTATTTCATCTGAACAATATGGCACTCGTTTTTTTACAGTATCAAATACTAGTAAAAATGTTTCAAGTAAAAATTCTTTTCTTTTACAGCTATTTCCTTATGCTTGTAGAGTAAAACTTTGACAGGCTTGCTAGCTCTGTTTGTATTAATGTTAATTCAAGCTTTGTAATTAACATTGACATCTTCATAAAATATATATAGGCATATATCTCAACTTGTATATTATATTTAAATTTGATTGGACGTTTTCCCAATCACAATTGTACAATATGCAAACAAAGAAAGCAAGTAAACCAAAGTCTTTAATATGCATGAAATATTTGTTACTGGACGTAAGGCAAATAATCATTATTCAACCGGCATGTATAGTTGAAAATATTGTGAGAGATTTATCTCCCGGTAGACGTTAGCGTCATACACTTCTATTTCATCTGAACAATATGGCACTCGTTTTTTTACAGTATCAAATACTAGTAAAAAATGTTTCAAGTAAAAATTCTTTTCTTTTACAGCTATTTCCTTATGCTTGTAGAGTAAAACTTTGACAGGCTTGCTAGCTCTGTTTGTATTAATGTTAATTCAAGCTTTGTAATTAACATTGACATCTTCATAAAATATATATAGGCATATATCTCAACTTGTATATTATATTTAAATTTGATTGGACGTTTTCCCAATCACAATTGTACAATATGCAAACAAAGAAAGCAAGTAAACCAAAGTCTTTAATATGCATGAAATATTTGCTACTGGACGTAAGGCAAATAATCATTATTCAACCGGCATGTATAGTTGAAAATATTGTCAGAGATTTATCTCCCGGTAGATGTTAGCGTCATACACTTCTATTTCATTTGAACAATATGGCACTCGTTTTTTACAGTATCAAATACTAGTAAACAAATGTTTCAAGTAACAATTTTTTTCTTTTACAGCAATTTCCTTATCCTTGTAGAGTAAAACTTTGACAGGCTTGCTAGCTCTGTTTGTATAAATGTTTATTCAAGCTTTGTAATTAACATTGACATCTTCAAACAATATATATATAGGCATATCTCAACTTGTATATTATATTTAAATTTGATTGGACGTTTTCCCAATCACAATTGTACAATATGCAAACAAAGAAAGCAAGTAAACCAAAGTCTTTAATATGCATGAAATATTTGCTACTGGACGTAAGGCAAATAATCATTATTCAACCGGCATGTATAGTTGAAAATATTGTGAGAGATTTATCTCCCGGTAGACGTTAGCGTCATACACTTCTATTTCATTTGAACAATATGGCACTCGTTTTTTACAGTATCAAATACTAGTAAACAAATGTTTCAAGTAAAAATTCTTTTCTTTTACAGCAATTTCCTTATCCTTGTAGAGTAAAACTTTGACAGGCTTGCTAGCTCTGTTTGTATAAATGTTTATTCAAGCTTTGTAATTAACATTGACATCTTCAAACAATATATATAGGCATATCTCAACTTGTATATTATATTTAAATTTGATTGGACGTTTTCCCAATCACAATTGTACAATATGCAAACAATGCAAGCAGGTAAACCAAAGTCTTGATTTACATGCATTAGGAAATTAGCTGTAAATCCAATATATATCGCATCTACATGTATCATGTCTATCATGCATATGATTATTGAGATATATAAGGCCGGTAGCACTACGAGTCAAACTCAAATATCAATAATGTTAAGAAAGGATGTACACAACATTTATAAGATTTCACTTGGGATTTGTCTAGTACTGTATAGACGTTACGCACGTTATTGCGTCAATACCGTGTAATCAACCAGTCCACACTAATAAACAGCTTTTCTATGAAATCATAACAGTTAAGTTATATAAAATTTATACCCATAGACATGATAGACTAGACAGGTAAATACTATTCCTAAAAGAACCAACAAATTGTTTTATCATATTTTACAATAGTCTAAATTAAAATAAGGACAACATATTGACAAAACGTCAAAAATATGCGTGTCAGACGTAACAGACTCTACGCATAAAACTTTAGCAGGGGTGTTTGTGTACTTCAAAACAGTGTTATTCGCGAAAATTCGAATGAATGATATGCTTTATATATAAAGTATCACAGTATAACTGAATATGCGTTCCTGTTACGACCAACGCTGTTTTGTTTTTTTTGGCAAAAACACATAGTGTTCATTATGGTCAGATTTAGGAAAATGTTAAGTTATCAAAATTTAAAGGTTTTAAAATATAAGATTATATGAAATTTCGTTTGTATAAATTATGCTCACAAAAGTACATAGATAGACCATATCAAAATCGAATTTTTGCAGCACTCGCACCACATATAAAAATGCAACGGTTTCTGGCAAATGTCTTGCAAGATGTCCAAAGTCGGATTTCGCCGCTTTTTACAAATAAACTATCATTTGCGACGTTATTGATTGAAAATTTAGATTTGATGCATGCTAAATAGTGCTTTTCCGTGATTGTACTTTAACTCTACAAAACAGTTACATACTTTTTGATAATAAGCAAAGTCAAAACAACTTCGATTTCAAAGAAATGAAATGTCTTGCAAGTTTGTCCACTGGACGATTTTCATACGTTTTCAACGTTGTCGATTCGGGACATTACTTATGGTGGATCATCTGTATATATTTCCTCATATAGAATTTTCTTGATAGTCAGATACTATCAACAAGACCACAAAGTATAAAAAAATTCCGATGACTGGGGTTGTTCGTTTAGATGAGGTTCTTAAGTTGTGGAATAGTTGTGTATTTCGAGAGGATAAAAACTTGGGATGCTTAAATCTGCGATTTATGTTTATTTCTCTGCAATAAGATTCATATGTTTAAAACTTGAATACCATACTAAGATAGTAAACATATAAGATGAATATAATCATGATAATAAACCTTTTTTTCTGACAATCGTTTCATTTCTTACTCTAATTGTTCCATTATTAAAGAAGGTAAAGTGAATTTTATAAGCAAGCCCGTTTAACTTGTAATTCCCGACAACCTTTTTTTAAATTAAAGAAAAACATATATCTTCTTCCTTTTCGGATCTAAATGGGGAAACATTGCATTTTATTACGTTTTATGTCAATTGATATCTGGAAGAGAGTTGTCTCATTGTCACTCATCATACCGTATATATATCTTTTCATTTCATATAGACTTATACATTACCCAAATACGATAAAAAATTATATTTTGTTTTTTGTTGCTTACGTTACTTTCAGTGGGAAATATTTCATGCATATTCAGTACAACAAACATTAAGAAGTATCCATATTGATGTGCAAAACAACAATTGCAAGCGAAATAAAAAAAAAAAAATATCCCCAATAATCATTAATCGCCGTAAAACGTAAAACTTTAACGTTACTATTTGAGACGCACAAATCCTTGATTTCACGTATATCTATAATACTAAAATTACGAGGTCCAATTTGTCAGCCGTCATCACGTAAAAACGACGAATCAAAGAATTCAACTTTATATTTAACTTATATAGTACAAAGGTGTAGATTAAAAATTACACCACTCCAGGCCCTTTTGTTTTCCACGTAATTAATATTGCCAATAATTAAGAAGTTCAGGGTCGAGTCCGATACCGATACCAATAGTATATTCACCTGTTACCTATTACCTTATCTGTATGTTCTGCATCTGACAGGCGCACCACCAAACGGTGTATTTAGGATTAATATGCTATATACACGGGTCATAATCACAGGGTTGACACTACTAAATTGTCAAATTGTTACCTATTGTAGTATTTTAATCAGTAAGACTTTCTAAGATAACAAATCTGGACTAAAAATAAGGCGTATAGGTACAGTTTTCAATGTGTTAGTGGGCATGCATGACATAAAACAGCAAATCAAAGAATTCAACTTTATTTATAACTAATATATGACAATGCTGTTGATTAAAAAATACTCAATTCCTGGACCTTTTGTTTTCCAAATAATTAATATTACCAATAATTAATAAGTTCCAGTTCGACGGGTTCAAACAGAAAGATTTGAAAGCAGAGAAAACTGTGTATCTTATAATCGGCATGACTTTATCAGATGACAATACTAATACTAAAATAAGGCTTGCGCATAGTTATATACTTTTATCCTGCAATTGGGTGTCCTACTATACAGATACAGCCCTACAGATATCGCTTTGCTGTATCTGTATACCATACAGATATCGCTTTAAAGCTCCGCCCACTGCCGGACTGAGTATTGTTTGAACCTGTGTGACCTCAGAATGTGTATTCCAGTTGCATTCCAATGACGATGACAATTGTCGACTTCAAACTTGAATGTTACAAAATCAACCATGTCAATTTCAGCATGCATGTTTAGTGAATGTCAAGTCTGAAGCGTAGGACAACTCGTACACTTCTGTTTCAAATTTGACAATGTTTTGTTATTTGTTTTTACTGTTGACATTAGTTGTTATGTTTAAATAGATAATTATTCACCTTGAGCGATGTATTATTGTTGACCATTCGAGATTCTTTTTTTGCGAACCCGTCTTCAGCGTAATGTGTGATTTTGATATTACTACTCGGGCCTCAAGGGATTACAAATCGAAAATAAGTGCTTAATATGTTAGTTTTTGTAACTTTCAAAACACTAACAATATACAGAATTAATTGCAGGATAAAGACAATAACTGTTTAGTGTCTTTAAATATCAGCTGTATTTGTACTCGGCTCGAAACAGGTGTAGTAGCTCGCTAAAAGCTCGCATACACCTTGTTGCATAGCCTCGTACAAATACAGCTGATATTTAAAGACACTAAACAGTTATTGTCTATTAATTCATTCACGAACGCGCGATATCACGGGTGTGTTCTAGTATATATTTAAATTTCTACACTTAGTTTTTTAAATTCACACATGCACTGTCTCGGGGGGGCCACTTGCTATATAATTAGTGGTAGGGATGAGCCGCTGGAATAGGTCACTTTTTCATGCTCTATGATATATGAAAAGGGTGGGAAATATAGATGAAATATATCAATAGGTTGATACTATCACTTGATTGTATCTGAAACTAATCAGATGTTCGTATTTATTTTGATGTGGTTAAACCAGAGTCGTAAATGCATCAGTTATTTGTCAAACCAATTAAACTCTATTTATTCTGATGTTGTATTTCCACTGATGCCAGTCAATATAGATGCAATAAATCCAACTATTTTGACATTTGCACCTAATTATCATTCAAGGGTTTGTATACATAAAACATGATTACAATTATTTAAAGAAATTCCATTGTGACAGCGTCCTTTACGAGGGAATGGCAATGAAACTTTTTATCAGTTTTTAATTGATATTTAAACATGTTAAAATCAGTGAAGGTGTTACACTCTGGGGTGATATTACATTTATCTGACCATAGATGTAATACCATCTATGATCTGACCAAACGTCTTTTATATGTATTGTATTTTGGAATTGAAATATCTTCATAATGAAAGATGTAAAATGGGCAATAAGAAAAAAAGTATTTAAGGTATGACGAATTTATTGGAAAAGAAGGTGGTTTTATTGCGACTATTTTTGCTAACAAGAACGTGATGATGAGCGGGGAAAATATTGAAATATATCTATAGGTCTGTTTTTTGTTAATTAATATATGGCAAGGTATATATTTTGGATTAACAAAATATATGAAAAGGGTGGGGTACTTGATGTCTCAGCTGCTCACCCCTACCAAAAAAAGTTTGAAGTGGCCCCCCCGAGTGCACTGTACTATGTTTCTTGCCGGTTCCTAAATTGTTTAAATATGTTGAATAAATAATTATATTTTCTATATCAAATATTCTTCCATGCTTACCATCCTTACTGTGAATTCGAATCTTTACATAACTTGATTATAAAACCTCATCTCGATGTTTACTTTTACCATAAAACTTTATACATGTTATACGAGCTATTAAAACATTTATTTACGCAACGGCAAATCGTGTGGTATACACAAAAAGACGGTTTCACTAAAGACAACATTTGTTGCTTTAAATGTGTTATTACCTAACAAATCTTAGATATGAAATTTTTAAAGCTTTTATATATACAATATAAATTTGTAGTTATTTCCTTATCATACTAATTATGACGGAAAATAAGGTTAATTAAAATCAATTATAAATATCTAGAAATAAATACATGTATAAGCAATCATCTAGCAATCTATCAATTTATATATTATATAAATATAATAATAATAGTGTGTTATTTACATCATAAAGGAAAGAGATTGTTTTGCATAGTCTTAACATACAGCCGGTTGGTAATTATGATTTATTCATGGAATAATAAAGCAATCTTTGAAACAGCCAAGTGAGTCAAAAATAACATAAAATGTCACAAATCGTGAATAATATTTATTGCACATGTTGCAGTTATCAAACTAATCGATGCATGATAACATTTTTAAACATGGTGTTTAAATAATTGTTATTATTTATACAACTCACACTGAAATGCATTTTCTAGTATGCATTATACCGATTGTGTCCATTTAAAGAATGTGGTTTAGATAAATATAATTTAGCAAGAAACTTATCAGCTTACCTTTTGTGACTGTACACAAAATATACACTTTGAATAAAATGGCGTCGTGTGTGTACCTCTTAAAATAGAATTTATTTGCATACCGAACTACTAGTGTAATTCTATTTATTCGAAATTTACACGATTGATATTATTCGTTAGATAATTACATTTTAACTGGTCGTCATAGCGACAGTGTATAACCCAGATTTATCAATTCGCTAGCAGACGATTGTTATTGAACGTGTAAAATGATATAAGTCGATATTCAAATACTGATTGATAAACTTAAATGTCTCATTGATATATACACGCAACATATTATATCTTTTATTAATATATTTATCGAAATAACAAAAATATTTTTATTTATTTTACATTTTTTTTTAAACATCATAAGCCATTGTAGTGTCTTAACTGACACCAAAACGGCAGACATGAACACATGCTTATCATGCTTTAATATTATTTTCAGCATAGATGTATGTTTTCAGTAATGATAAACGTTTTCTATGAAGTTAATCGATAAAGATATAAATTGTATATAACGTTAGGATACTGTGCTTTTTTTTAAAGCTTTGATAAGTTTGTATGGAGCCTATATATATAAACCTCGGGGGAGCCACTTCAAACTTTTTTGGTAGGGGTGAGCAGCTGAGACATCAAGTACCCCACCCTTTTCATATATTTTGTTAATCAAAAATAGATACCTTGTCATATATTAATTAACAAAAAACAGACCTATAGATATATTTCAATATTTTTACTGCTCATCATCACGTTCTTGTTAAGAAGCAAAATAGTCGCAATAAATCCACCTTCTTTTTCAATAAATTCGTCATATCTTAATCACTTTTTTCTTATTGCCCATTTTACATCTTTCATTATAAAAATATTTCAATTCCAAAATACATAAAAGACGTTTGGTCAGATCATAGATGGTATTACATCTATGGTCAGATAAATGTAATATCACCCCAGAGTGTAACATCTTCACTGTTTTAACATGTTTAAATATTAATTAAAAACTGATAAAAAGTTTCATTGCCGTTCCCTCGTAAAGGACGCTGTCACAATGGAATTTCTTTAAATAATTGTTATAAAATCATGTTTTATGTATACAAACCCTTGAAAGATAATTAGGTGCAAATGTCAAAATAGTTGGATTTATTGCATCTATCACTGGCATCAGTGGAAATACCACATCAGAATAAATAGAGTTTAATTGGTTTGACAAATAACTGATGCATTTACGACTGTTGTTTAACCATGTTAACCGCATCAAGAATAAATACGGACATCTGAATAGTTTCAGATACTTATGATATAATCAAGCAAGTTATGGCAAGCCGTTCTCGTCAAAACTATGTTTAAACCATTTTTTCGAAAAAAAATACACACTGAGATTTAAAAACCTAAAATAACACACTGAGAAATCGAAATTACACACTGAGATTCAAAAAAATAAAAAACACACACTGAGAATTCAAAATTACACACTGAGATTTTAAAAAGACCCACTGAGATGAAACAAATTGAAAAACACACACTGATATTTGTTAATTACACACTGAGATTTCAAAAATACACACTGAGATTAATATGCAAATTACTAATGAATATTCATGAGATGAATAATTCAACAGATTAATATCTTGATCTCAAGAACTCTTGTCATTATAATGAAATGCGATTCCTTCAACCAACATTCGTAATAAATTTCAAGACTTAACATCGCTCATATTCATAAGTTTGTTGCCTATAATTCAGATCATTAATTACTACCAGTAATTAAACAAATTACTACCAGTAATTAAACAAATTACTACCAGTAATTAAACATGTGTCCCTTTTCAAAAGTCGTCCAACTGTTTCTCTGATTTCGCTAGTTAATCTTTTATATTTTTGTTACGTTTATATGCTATAATAGACACTTGAGTAAAAATTTCACTGCATTCTTTTGCAGATTGTTCCAATGTTTTACTTATAATTTTAATAAAGTTTTTCATCATTTGGTTATATTTTGTAATAAGAGTAAGTGGGTATTTTTCTTGTTCTTGTATTTTTAAAGGTTTTTTATTAATAATTTGGAACCAAATCGAAGGACTAACGAGCTATGTCCCCTTGTTGTTTTAAGCTTGTAATAGATTCAGATTAAGTATGCTAATTAGATATGTGCGCATAAAAAGTGCGCACAAATCTCAGTGTGTAATTTTAAATTCTCAGTGTGTAATTTCAAATTCTCAGTGTGTGTTTTCAGTTTATTTATTCTCAGTGTGTCTTTTTGAAATCTCAGTGTGTAATTTTCAATTCTCAGTGTGTAATTTTCAATTCTCAGTGTGCGTTTTTCATTTTTGTAATCTCAGTGCGTCTTTTTGAAATCTCAGTGTGTAATTTTTAATTCTCATTGTGTAGTTTTCAATTCTCAGTGTGTAATTTTCAATTCTCAGTGTGCGTTTTGAAGTTTTTAAATCTCAGTGTGCTTTGTTGTAATTCTCAGTGTGTAAATTTTACGAAAAATGGTTTAAACAGTTTTGACGAGAACGGCTTGCCATAGCAAGTGATAATATCAACCTATTGATATATTTCATCTGAATTTCTCACCCTTTTCATATATCATAGAGCATGAAAAAGTGACCTATTCCAGCGGCTCATCCCTACCACTAATTATATAGCAAGTGCACCCCCCCCCCCCCCCCCCCGAGATGTAAACATTTCCATTTTAAAAAATATTCTGATCCCAAATTTGATGAAAATAAAAATTTGGTCCATGCATACGACAAAACAATTATTGAATAAAAGTAACACATGTATGAGTGATAGCGTAGAAATATTATATAAATAAATTTGCTCACGCTTTGTCCGAAAAAAGAAATCTTATACTCATAAAAAAACCCAGAAAAAAAACATACCCCCTTTTTGCTCCCTAATGATACTACTTGCTAGAGAAAGGGTGACTTAAAGCTCTTTAAGAAATATTTACACGTATACTTTACATCAAATTCCTTAGATATGGGAAAATGTCTGAAACAAAATTATTGTCCTTCGATGGACAATTTATATTTTATAAAATTATCAATCTAATTAAAAACCGATCCCACGCGACATATCAGAAAAAGGAGCGATGAGAGATCGGTTTTTAATTAGATTGTAAAATTATTGAACCGGGCTGAATTAATGAAATCGCGAAAAACACAAAGAAATCAATAATTCAACAAGTCTTAGAAATGAATTAAGGAAAACTTTACAAAAAAAAAAAAAATATATATATATATATATATATTTTAAAGATACTGCTACAGGGGAAACATTATCATGCACCCAAGACGAAGTATCGGTAAACATCGGCCTTAGCGGGTGTTTTAATTGTTCCGAATCGGCAAATTCGGGCTCAGAAGGATGCTGATTTTAGACATTAACACGGCCCGTTGCTAATATCATCACATATCGCTGTGAGTGGGCGAAGCTTATGAATGATTAGTACAATTTTAACTAATGCGAGTATAAATCATGAAATAATAATTAGCTCTAGGTCGTTCAAGAATCTCCAAAGAATCCAAGTATATCTTAAAATAAGTATAAGCCTAATTAATAGGGATGTCATTTAATCCCTCCATGATAATCATTTATTAAATGGAGATATTCTAAACATGTGTAACATTGTGTAATGCACTGACTTATTATGGATATATATAATAAGTCATCTAAGGATATCCAATACTTGTTTTAATATTAGTTAATGCAAGGATTTGGTATCATCTCATCCTAGATACCAGGATTGAATGGTTAGGTGGAGCTTTAGAATTCCGCTCACATGTTTAACCCTTCCATTTTCTGTATGTATGTGCCTGTTCCAAGTCAGTAGCCTGTAATTCAGTGGTTGTCGTTTGTTGCTGTTTTACATAGTAAGGATTTGTTTCTCGTTCATTTTTTGTACATTATTTTACAGTCGGTTAGTTTTCTCGTTTAAATTGTTTTACATCTGTCATTTCGAGGCCTTTAATAGCTGAATATGCGGTATAGGTTTTCCTCATTGTTGAAAGCCGTAAAGCTTTAAATTTCTGTTTTCATTTAGTTTCTTGTAAAGATTTGTCTCATTGGCAATCTTTTTATATTGCGTGAACTTCTATGAATGTGAACAAAAGGAGACACGGAGTGTTGATAGATGAAAGGTTGATGTTTACTCTTGTGAAGGGTCTAGACCATCCATCTACTCACACAGCATCTGCTGATTGGTACCATTTATCTGCCAACTTTGCACACATGTAGAACATCTGAGGTTGTTTCCCTTTGTACATGTTGTACATAACCCGTTTTTTATACGCCCATCAAAATTTTGACGTGACGTATTATGGTATACAAATGTCAGGCGTCCGTCCGTCTGTCTGTCCGTCTGTCCGGCGTAAACATGTCGCACCGCAACTTGAGAACGACTTATTCAAATTTATTGAAACTTAATATAGTTGTTTCTTATGATGGTCAAATGATCTGTATACATTTTGGTGAAAATAAGATTAAAAGTTTTTGAGTTACGGCACTTTTAACTAAAACATGTCGCACCGTATCTCCAAAACGATTTTTGAATATTGCTTAAAACTTTACACACTTCTTAGTTATATTAATTTTAAGATCTGTATACTTTTTGGTGATGATTCAAAATTTCATTTTTGAGTAAATTGAGTATTTTGTAAAAAAAGGGGGAGTGTTTTTTTACATGTCGCACCGTATCTCAAAAACGATTTATGATTATTGCTTAAAACTTTACACATTTCTTTGTTACATTAATCTAAAGATATGTAGACTTTTTTGTGTTGATTCAAAATTTTATTTATGAGTTATTGAGTATTTTGCAAAAAAGGGGGAGTTTTTTTTTACATGTTAGGCCATATCTCAAAAACAATTTAAGATTATTGCTTAAAACTTTACACACTGCTTTGTTATATTAATCTAAAGATTTGTATACTTTTTGGTTTTGATTCAAAATTTTATTTCAGTGATATTTTAGTTTTTTGTAAAAAAAAATCAAAAAAGAGAGGGGGCGGGGGTTCACATGTCCTGCCGTATCTCAAAAACAATATATGGTTATTGTTTAAACTTTCTCAGAAACTATTTATGATTATTGCATAAAACTTCAACACTGTCACAAGACGACGGGCGTATCATGAGCTCATGGCGCAGCTGTTTATTTAATATAAAATTAAAGTGACGTAATTACTTTATCAATTATATTTAGATAACAGCTAGAAATTAATTAAATAAGATTTCAGGAAATTTAAAATAAAGTGTGTAAAGTTTTGTCTTTTTCATAGCTCACAATAACAGTGTATCATCGCCACCGGAAATTGGGTACTAACGAAGCAGAGAGAAATAGAAAAAAAAGTAAACAAGTTAAGAATTCATTCAATTTAAAGCATTTCCACTCATGTGATGAGGTTGCCGCTTTAGAAATGATTTTCTGATATATAATTCTTTAAATTATTAGGCCGATAAGTACAAAATTAATACAAGATTTTGAGTAATACTCCAAAACTTGCCACTTAGTACCTAGTCCAAATAATTATGACGTCTTGAAAGGCTATTATAATTTTTTTCTTTGACGCCTTACTTCGAGATGTAAGGCGTCAAAGAAAAAAATTATAATAGCCTTTCAAGACGTCATAATTATTTGGACTACTTAGTACCGGAAAATTTCGAGGTCGATCATCCTCTGTCGCCCCATTCTCAAGACATTGAACTGTTTTTCATTATTTTTCCAGACACGTTTTTAGATTATTATAGTGTGGCATCATATTTACTGAAATTTGTTGTCAAAAACATGTTTTTAAAGAATATGGTAGTTTTTGAAGAAGTTGAAGTCCAATCAACTTGAAACTTAGTACACATGTTCCCCATGATATTATCTTTCTAATTTTACAGCCAAATTATAGTTTTGACCCCAATTTCATGGTCCACTGAATATAGAAAATGATAGTGCGAAGTTCAGGTTAAAGTTTTTGGTCGAGATAGTTTTTGATGAAGTTGAAGTCCAATCAACTTGAAACTCAGTACACATGTTCCCTATGATATGATCTTTCTAATTTTAATGCCAAATTAGAGATTTTACCCAATTTTCATGGTCCACTGAACATAGAAAATGATAGTGCGGATGGGGCATCTGTGTACTTGGGACACATTCTTGTTTTATACCCTAATTTCAAAACATCTACAACAATAACCCCTAAAATCAATCCCAACCTTTCTATTGTGGCATGGAACCTTGTGTCTAAATTTCATTGTGATCCAAGTTATGTTCAAGTAACAGTGTGTGAACCAAGTCTGACCAATTTGAACTCTCATCACCTATTTGTAAATCTTTCCTTGTCGATAATTCTTGATACTTTGTCCACCAAAGTTTTACCCCAAAAAACAGAAAAGAAGGTGAAAACAACATAAAAAGGTTACTAACTTTAATGACTTACAACTTTGGTCATGTTTGATATATTTGAAGATGTTGTCCTGCTTATTATTTTTTGCTTTTCAAAGTGTCTATCTTTCAGGATAATAAACAATCACCATGAGCATGTTAAAGGACAATAACTCCCTTTACGTGTTGAGTGGTGAGTTGATTTCAACTGATTTTTATAATTAGTTTTGGGAGCCTGCTAACATGTTTAGCCCAGCCAAATTATGTGTGGATGTGTCTGTCCAAAGTCAGGAGCCTATAATTCAGTGGTTGTCGTTTGTTGCTGTGCTAAATATTTGTTTTTTGTTCATTTTTTGTACAAAATTTGGCCGTTAGATTTCTTGTTTGAATTGTTTAACATTTGTCATTTCACTGCCTTTTATAGCTGACTATGCAGTATGGGCTGTTGCCATTGTTGAAACCCATACTGTGACCTAAAGTTGTTATTTTTTTGTCATTTGGTCTCTTGTGAAAAGTCTTACTGGCAATCGCACCACATCTTCTTTTTTATATTCAATATTTGTAGATCTTGTCTTACTGGTCATTCCTGCTATTCAAATTTTTTTCCATCTATCCATCATAATCAAATTACCAGATTATAGATAAAAACGCAAAACATTGGTAAAATATTTATTACTTTGTCCTATAATGGTTTACTTTTACAAACTTTTGACTTGGATGGAGAGTTGTCTCATTTGCACTTATACCACATCTTCGTATATCTAATTAAAGGAAAATAACTCCAAGAATGGTCGACTGGTCATTTTAACTTTTTGTTGATTTTTTAATTGCTGATCATTTAATTTTTTCTGTTGAAAGTTTCTCTCCATCTTTAGTAGTGGCCCATAATTAAAAATGTGTACTTCAGTGAAGATGGACATCATAAGCTGCATTTAATCGATATATTCTATTTGTAATGTTAGTTGGCATGAGGTATCATTCACAAATTTTTATAGCTATATACAATAACATTAATTCCAACTAAGTTTGGTTCCAATTGGCTAAGTAGTTTCAGTCATAAGAATTGTGTAAAAGTTAACAAATGACGGAAGTGGACGAATGTCTGGTGATAAAAATATCCCAATTGATCTTTCAGTCTGCAAACTATATAAATCATTATGTTTTAAGCTTATTGTTGATAATTTAGTTCATTTTCAAACAAATTCGTTCACCATTGATTGCGAATTTCAACAGGTAATGCACATTTCATCGTGTTTCTTATTTCTTCGCCTGCATGATATGAGGCCTTTTTATTAAAGGGGTAAGTTTCCCAATAATTAAATCAAATGATAAAATTAACACATTAAACAATAATTGAAAACAATTTTTTTAGATTGCAGTATAAAGACAATAATAGTGCATAGACTTGACATATCAACGATATAAGGAGTCGGCCCGAAACGGGAGAAAAGCTCGGAATTATTTGTAGTTCTTACTTAGCTGTACATTATTAAATATTTGACACATAATAAGTTTCTGACACAGAATAACTGTAGTCAAAGAACTTAGAATTGGTTATATGATTTGAATTTACATTCGATTTTTTGCTATTGTGTAGTACACCATGCTGTTCCGAAATCCCCCCTTTAAATTTTGTTTTACACTCCAACAAACCCTTTTTTTTGGCAAAAACAAATATTTGAACAAATTTGCTTTTTTAAATTTTGGAAAAATCCCCCCCCCCCTTTTCCAAAAAACAATTCTTTCCCTCAAGAAATGGTCGAAATCTCAATTCAGATTTCCAATGGAGTTTGCAACAATAATTACCCATTTTTAAAATTATTTAAAAGCAGTGTAAGGGAGGTAATCCAAATTTTACTTAAAAGCAATTGTCCCTTAAGGTGGTACCTAACACTACAGGGAGATACCTCTGTAAAGTCAGCTAAACGTTTTAATTACGTTGTGTTGTAAAAGGAATATTAAGCTTCTCAATGATCAAAATTGGTGTTTGTCAAATTGCTATATAACCAGTGTAATTTTTCTGACAAAACAGTTGGTTCAAAATTTTTAAATTTTTATATTTTTGTCAAAGGGTCAAAGTAAATACTTTGTCAAAATTTTATGAAAATTAAACAAGCCAAATTAATTTTAGTGAAAGTGTTGGGTACCACCTTAACCAGGACACCCTTTCCCCCCATTTTTTGCCCCTAATTCCTGAGCAGCTTGAGCCTAAATCCCCAAAGCCAATCATAACCATTCCTGTCTGGTATGGAACCTTGTGGTACAACTTCAGAGAGATCCATACACTGTTCCATAAAATATTGTCTGGAACTAGAAAAATGCCTATTTTGGCCCAATTTTTGGCACATAATTTCTTAACTGTTAGGACCACAATCCCAACATTCCTTTTGTGGTTATGAACATGTGCTTAAATTTCATAGATATCTACTCACTTATACTAAAGTTATTGTCTGGAAACCAAGTGTTTTTGGACCATGCTGACGATGACAACGACAACGTGATAGCAATTTACAACCGCAATCTTTTGTTGCGGTCATATAAAAATGGCAAAATGTCCTTAAATAACTAATTCAGGGGAAGCAACCCAAAAACTAGTTGTTATTCAGCTAAAAATTTCAAGGCAGATAGATCTCAACCTGATTAACATTTTCACTCTGTTATATTTGCTCTAAATGCTTGAGTTACAGAGATATAAGCCAAAAAACCCGTATGTATTATTTTAAGCCATTGTGGACAAATTTTTTAAACTTGATATCCCAATGAGGACTGTGGCCAAGTTTGGTTAATTTTAGCCCAGTAGTTTCAGAGGAGAAGATTTTTTGTAAAAGTTAACGACGCTGAATGCCAAGTGATGAGAAAAGCTCACTTGGCCCTTAACCAGGTGAGCTAAAAATAAAAAACAATCTTTAAAATCTGATTTGATAATTTATTAAGTTTATATAGATGAGTCATGACAATCCAGAATAATTACACAACTTCTGCAATATTTAAATACACCACAGATAGTGTATTATCAGTTCAAAAATTGCAAAATGTGAAATATAAATAACATACACTTTTCCCTCGTTTTGTTGGCAATTGATTTGCATATGTTTTATTGGTGGACTATGTCTATGATTTAGTGGGAGGCTACAAAAGGTAAAATATCTGTCAATCAAACACTTGACAGCAAATGCCCCACAATTTTTTTTATACTTATATTAACAAGAGTGCACACACTGAAATGTCTCGCCTTCTTTACTAATCATTGATATTATGTTGATAGTCCTAAGTATAAAGCGTTATTACAACTGTCACATAAACTTAACATTAAACAAGATAGTTAAACAAAGACCAATGAACCATGAAAATGAGGTCAAGGTCAGATGAACCATGCCAGGCAGACATGTACAGCTAACAATGCTTCCATACAACAAATATAGTTGACCTATTACTTATAGTTTAAGAAAATAGACCAAAACACAAAAACTTAACACTGTCCAATGAACCGCGCAATTGAGGTCATGGTCAAATAAAACCTGCGGGACTGACATATAGATCATAATATATTTCCATACACCAAATATAGTTGACCTTTGGCATATAATATTAGATAAAAAGATCAAAACCTAAAAACTTAACTTTGACCACTGAACCATGAAAATGAGGTCAAGGTCAGATGACATCTGCCGGCTAGACATGTACACCTTACAATCATTCCATACAACAAATATAGTAGACCTATTGCATAAAGTATGAGAAAAACAGACCAAAACACAAAAACTTAACTATAACCACTGAACCATGAAAATGAGGTCAAGGTCAGATGACACCTGCCAGTTGGACATGTACACCTTCCAGTCCTTCCATACACCAAATATACTAGCCCTATTGCTTATAGTATCTGAGATATGGACTTGACCACCAAAACTTAACCTTGTTCACTGATCCATGAAATGAGGTCGAGGTCAAGTGAAAACTGTCTGACGGGAATGAGGACCTTGCAAGGTACGCACATACCAACTATAGTTATCCTATTACTTATAATAAGAGAGAATTCAACATTACAAAAATTCTGAACTTTTTTTTCAAGTGGTCACTGAACCATGAAAATGAGGTCAAGGACATTGGACATGTGGCTGACGGAAACTTCGTAACATGAGGCATCTATATACAAAATATGAAGCATCCAGGTCTTACACCTTCTAAAATATATAGCTTTTAAGAAGTGAGCTAACACCGCCGCCGCCGTAGCCGCCGCCGGATCACTATCCCTATGTCGAGCTTTCTGCAACAAAAGTTGCAGGCTCGACAAAAATGTTTCATACAGACATGTCCAACAAATTCAATAACAACAAAATGTTAACAAAATTTAATTACACAAAGGAACAAATCATTTAAAAAATTAAAATGACTGAAATTTTAGGTGGTAATACAAAAACAAACCATGCACTTCATTAACTTGAATATCAAGATAACATCACATCCTTCTAAACTCGTGTAAAACAGCTTGATCAAAAACTTGAAGAAAAACCTTCTCTTCCAATTTTTTATGCAATAAATGAAAGTTCTAGAATAGCTCCCTTTCTTGGTAAAAAATGAAGCCTACATCATATGACATTGTAAGTATTTTTACAAAAAGTTTTAAATATGAAATGAATTCTGAAAGTTATAAAACCAATACATGGATTAATTGACATGTGTTAATTGACTGAAATTTATAAAGAATTTACTATTACTACTCAGACAAATCTTTTCTTTAAAACATTTATTATTAGAATAAAATTTAAGAAAATAACAAGATAAGAATTCATGTATTTGTCTGTTTATTCATCAATTTATTTTCTTTGACTATTTTTTCTTTTTTCTAAAAAATGCTTTTAAGTTGTCTTTAGACAAGCACTTAATTTTCCAACAGCATATGACAGTTAAATAAATAATGCCAAGACTAGCTTGATCTTAAACATATAAATATCACAGTTTATCAAACTGTATGCAGTTATCATTTATTCAGAGCTTCACTCACACAACCACACACATCCACACTTATACACGATCTACACCTATAAATCTTTCAGTGCTGCTAATTGTTTCTCTATATCATCGTCCGTGACTCTTGATTTGGAAGATTCTCCTAATTTTCCTCTGTGCGCAGAAGGTGCATCTACCATCTAAAGAAGGATTAAATAAAAAATGTCAATAGAAGTCAAATTCTGCATAATATTTATTGAAGATGAGATATTAAAACTCATTATTAAAAAACACACATACAATGCCATGGCAACAATAAAATATTGACAACAATACATGAAACACAACATAGAAAACTGAAGACTGAGTAAAATAAGATTATTTCAACTTGACATCTTGGATCATTCTAAAATGAATCTGACTTCAATATGTAATGATGCTCTGAAAGTTTGAATATCTCATTGATTTGATTTTCTGTACCGCTTTAGTACTATTTCAAGGCCGCATTTTTTTATGGGTGGAGGAAGCCAGAGTGCTAGGAGAAAAACACAGAACACTGATTGGAAAACTGACAATCAAAGTCCATTAAGATTCCAGTGCACCCACACGAGCAGGGTTTCGAACTCACAACTTCAGTATTGAATGGCTTGTGATTACAATAGTAACTACTTTGACCACTCAGCCACTGAGGCCCTGATATCTCATTGATAAAAATGAGTCTGGAATTTGAGGTTCTTTTGACACCCTGCTATCATTAAGGGGGCGCGTGGGTATAAACCAAATCTTTTTTCTAATATAGGATTTCTCTATCTTATACTTAATAGAAAAATAAAATAAAAAAATGGGGTCACTGTTCATTTAAGCTCACAATCTGCCTTCGAAAGAAGCATACATTTTTGGTAAAAAAAAATTGTTTTCCATTGAACTAATAGGATAAAGCTAATATTGAAATAAAAAAAGAACTAAATTACAGAAATCACCCAAATTTTACAATAGTTTAGTTTGAGTACAGCTTATTTGAAAATGATAATAAAAAATATAGGTCAACTATGAGTTAAAAAAGATATATCAATTTTAATGCCATATATTTAATTTGTATGCCCCTGCCACGGCCACTGAGGCAATAAGTTACATCATTGTCCCTCTGTATGTCTGTTTGTAAGTCCCAAAATTAATTTCCCTTCTCTAACATTAGTTTGCCTCAATGTTATATTACCAGACTATAAACACAATGCCAGACCTGTTTACCCATTCTGATGTCTATCAGTAGAATTGTCAGTAGTTTTGCAATGTTGTCAGTAGTACTCTCGATGAGTGCCGCATAGCGGCCAAACCTTCTAGGGGGGGTTTGGGGGCATGCCCCCCCCCCCCCCCAAGAAAATTTTGAAAAATTAGATGCAATTTCCTGCATTCTGACAGTATCTGCAGTCTTATTCAGACATGTTTGGAACAAAGATTTTGACCAAGATTATATCCTATAATTTGCATGATTTGACCAAAAGTTGAGCTCAATTTTGGAATAATTGTCATCAGTGGTCGTCCTCTTGGACATGCTTTCAATTTACCTTGTCTTATATGCACTTTAAAGCATTGATATTCTAATTAATTCAATCGTTTAACTGATCAAGATAAAAATTTAACGGATTTTGAAACGAAACGATTCAAAATTTAACGGATTTTGAAACGAAACGATTTTTTTTCAAAACAGTAGCTTTTGGTATGACAATCGTAGTCCGTATTTTTTCACTGAAATCCGTAGAAACTATGGCAAAATCGTAGATGTAAACACCTCTGCAATGCTAACTGCCACCAAACACAGATCAATTTGAATTTGGGTTGAGTGACTTTCACTGTTCTCAAGTTATGTCCCTTTATATTTTCAATAAATATTTCATTGCATACCTTTCCTGAGATTTCAATACCAATTTCATCCAGAACCTGTGATACCACTGCATCTTCTTCTTCTTCATCTCCTGATTCTGTTAGAATATCATCTAAGGTGTCATTTACTGAAAAACAAAAAGAAGAAATTACATTTAATCGATAAGTATCAAATACTAAATTGACCATTTTCTTAATACCCACTATTAACACCATAATTTTTATTTTTTCAATGTGTTACCTATCTTATAGTTGGACATAATGGATTAACTGTTTAATGTTTTCTATACAAAACAAAATCACCAGAAAGTCTGAAAACAGTAATTTTTAGACCAAATTGCACCTATTTTATAATAGATTTTACTTTCTTTTGATGCTCTTACTTGACTCTGGGAACAGTGTATCTAACTGGAAATGAATCCCAAAGGCTATTCAGTATAAAATTGATAAAATCTTGGACTCCCAGAGACTTCATAAGTTTGATACACTGGCTTCAATATAAAACTTATTAGGATAATAGCAAGTCATTTTTAATACATGTCTGTTTCCGTATTGTATCTTTATTAACTACTAGAACACACCCGCGAAATCGCGGGTATTCAGAGCGTAGTTTAAAGTATGTAAAGTGTTGTTGGAAGAATTTTGTAAAATATTGAATGACCGGAGAATTTCAGCAAAAGTATCATAAGTTATATATAGGTTATTTGGAACAGGAAAATGCTTTTTTTTTTAATCCCTCCTCCTTTATTTCCAAAATTCCCAATTTTTGGTTTTCTATCAATTTCAATATGAACAAAGTTTTCATTTAGTATGTTATGAACATTTAAGTAAGGAGCCTGTAATTCAGTGGTAGTCGTTTGTTTATGTGTTACATATTTGTTTTTCGTTCACTTTTTGTACATAAATAAGGCCGCTAGTTTTCTGGTTTGAATTGTTTTACATTGTCAGTTCTGGGCCTTTTGAAGCTGAGTATGCGGTATGGGCTTTGCTCGTTGTTGAAGGTCGTACGGTGACCTATAGTTGTTAATTTCTGTGTCATATTGGTCTCTTGTGGAGAGTTGTCTAAACATGGCAATCATACCACATCTTCTTTTTTTTGTAATCAATGAATTTTGTAAAAGATTTAATGACTGGAGAATTTCAGAAAAGGTATCAAAAGTTCACATGAATATTTTTAGCGCTTATCTGTATATTATGAACATTCATTACTATATAAATATAGTGTATTTACTTTCAATTCTAAGTTTACTAATCGATCCATGGTGGTCATTGACCTCTCTATTTAATAAACTCTGTGACCGCCGTGGATAGTAAACTTGAAAATGATAGCAGATAGAATTCTGAAAATACACTTTATTCTTTGTATATGTATGTTCAAAGTATACAGAAAAACGCAAACCGGAAGTCTAATCTGACTTAAAATTTTGTCCAATGACGGGACAATATCCGGATGCCTTTTTTCTCGTTTTTCTCTCAAAGTAACTCAATCTGAATAATCATATGAATGGATGACAAATGCGACTATGCACTGTACCTATAGGACACAGAGGCGTGTTGATTAATTTATTGTGGAAAGGAGAGAAGCGACACCAAAAATGAGGTCTTCTCGTTTAATAGTATAGATGACCTGACGATAAAATTAGCTACAATTAGGTAGTGTCAAGTCACATCAATATATATGTTCCTGAACTTCCTGCTTGACTGAGTAAATAGTCAGTAATATGAAAAAAGTCTATATAAATATCTGTCAGAATGTTTTTCTTATGTGGCAAATACTGAAAAAGATGTTAAAGGGTTCTTCAGAATCTTGAGTCAAGCCTGCTATTTAGAGTGAAATTGTAATCATGTTGAATGCCAAAAACTAAGTACTTTTTATTGGTAAAATACAAAAAAATAAATTTAAAGAAGCAATTGTTTTCTTCTTCCAATGCTATTTCTTGATCTTGAAGAAGCTTTTATCCAAGATTCAAGTTCTTTATGTATAGGTTGACAAAATCGTATTTAAGTCTTTTTAATATTTTGCTTCATAAAAAATAAAACCTCTACCAAAGTTTCAATTATCTAAGAAAGTATGAAAAAGATATTGATGCCTACAAAACCTTAACCCAGACTTTAATTCTTACAGCATAATAAAATTGAGAAAGGAAATGGTGAATATGTCAAAGCGACAACCACCCGACCATAGAGCAAACAACAGCCGAAGGCAACCAATGGGTCTTCAATGTAGCGAGAATTCCCGCACCCGTAGGTGTCCTTCAGCTGGCCCCTAAAATATGCATAATAGTACAGTGATAATGGACGTCATACTAAACTCCGAATTATACACAAGAAACTAAAATTTAAAATCATACAAGACTAACAAAGGCCAGAGGCTCCTGACTTGGGACAGGCGCAAAATTGCGGCGGGGTTAAACATGTTTATGAGATCTCAACCCTCCCCCTATACCTCTAGCCAATGTAGAAAAGTAAAAGAATAACAATACGCACATTAAAATTCAGTTTTAGCAGAATGCATGTGTGATTAACTTGAAAATATTGAATAGATAATCAAACTTCAATTTTCTTGTTTTGCTATATATCATATAGAAGTTTACCCATTTCTTCTGTCATTCCCATTTTAGCATTCTCTCTTTCAAAGTCTTGCATTGTCTTTGCCATCTTTACTGGATCCATAACTTTGTTCATCTGTTGCATTGTCTGTAAAAATATAATTAAATAAATTAACATTTTGTATTATTCTTTTTAAAACAATTACAAAATGATTATCAAATTGACAGAAAAACAAGAACAACACATGTATGCGATCTGGGGTTTCTCAGACAAAAAATTAACAACAAAATAATACAACAACAATAATACAGCAGAAGAGAAAATCTACAGTTTTCATTCATCAAAGATTAAATTGGCATTGATTAACAAGATTTCACTGAATTCTACTGTGAATTTCAAAATCTATTTAGGAATATTTCATAAAAAAACAAACAGGAATAAAATACTGGACGAAAAAACAGACTACATTATCCAACAACAACATTGTGAATCTCATTATATTCATGAGATCCTATGAAACTTACAACAAAATATCAAAATAAATCTGGAGTTACTTCCCTTAATATACAAATATTTATTTTGTTGCATGTTGGTTAAGATGAATTGTCAATAGAGCAAATGGATTATTAACACAGCTGGATGCATAAACAACAAGTATGTACCAAGATAATACAATAAAACATTTAAAACAAACTGTTGACACAAAGATGCAGGCGTATGTTGATGGACGGCGGTAAATTTTGAAAAAAAACCAAAGCATTCTGAGAGTATTGCATGTCAGTACATAGTACCTTTTGATGAAGACAAAGAAAAATAACTGTTTTTTCAAGTAGACCTTCTGGTCTAAGGCCAATTGAAATATACAATTTATATTACTCTTTTCAAAACCTTAAGGGCCAAATCACCTTTATATTATTAGGCAATATAGGAAACGTGTACTGACATAAGTAGTCTCTAAACACATTAGCTCCAAATGGAGCTTTCGTTAGTAGAAGCCATATTAACTATGTGTATCAGTGAGAAAAATGTAAAAGCATAAAAATATAGTATATATACCAATACACATAATTAACAGCGCCTGGTGATGTTTTATAGCCTGACCGGTTTCTGTCCGAAAAGGACCTTCATCAGAGGCAGAATGATGGATTAATGTTTGCACCCTATTTATATAGATATGGTAACCGGCGGTTGAGTTTAACCGGCGGTTGCGTTAACCGGCGGTTGAGTTAACCGGCGGTTGAGTTATCCGGCAGTTCAGATTTAACTGGCGGTTTGTTTAACCGGCGGTTGAGTTAACCAGTGGTTTAGATTTAACCGGCGGTTCAGAGTGAACCGGCGGATCAAAGTTATCCAGTGGATAAATATGTATCTTGTTGATATCTAAAAAGGTTCAATTATCCTTTCAGTGGGATTTTCCATGGTTACAGTTATCTATATTTAGCTAATGTACATATTACAGTAAACTTTCTTTGCATGTTACGGTAAACTTTTATACGGTAATCATGTGACCTGATGATATAACCATATTTGGGCTTTAGCATTGGGTAAAGGGTGTTTTAATAATTTAAGAAGTACATGGTAATCATTTAGTCTTGATCTTTGGCTTAGGATACACCTAAATATCAAGTCTTGGAATAGTATGTCATGGTAGTCATGTGATCTTGATATTTGGCTTATGATACACCTAAATATCAAGTCTTGAAATAGTACTTCCTAGTAGTCATGCAGTCTTGATCTGAGGCTTATGATACACCTGAATATCAAGTCCTGAAATAGTAATTCATGGTTGTCATGCAGTCTTGATCTTTGGCTTATGATACACCTAAATATCAAGTTTAATAATAGTATTTCATGGTAGTCATGCAGTCTTGACGTTTTAGCTTGTGATATGCCAAAACATCAAGTCAAAACTATTACAAAATTTGGTTAGGGGGGGGGGGGGGTTCTTATTGAGAATGCTTCATTTAAGCTTTTAGTACTCCTTTTAAGATCAAAGGTAGACGAATATTAATCCTCAGTGTTAAAAAGTTTTCAACACCTTAAGTTTGTAATGTAGGTATATAAATAGGGTGCAAACAGAGGCAGAATGATGGATTAATGTTTGCACCCTATTTATATAGATATGGTAACCGGCGGTTGAGTTTAACCGGCGGTTGCGTTAACCGGCGGTTGAGTAAACATTAATCCATCATTCTGCCTCTGATGAAGGTCCTTTTCGGACCGAAACCGGTCAGGCTATAAAACATCACCAGGCGCTGTTAATTATGTGTATTGGTATATATACTATATTTTTATGCTTTTACATTTTTCTCACTGATACACATAGTTAATATGGCTTCTACTAACGAAAGCTCCATTTGGAGCTAATGTGTTTAGAGACTACTTATGTCAGTACACGTTTCCTATATTGCCTATTGATTTTTCACTGGCATAGGAGCTCTAAGCGTAAGCCTAGCGATTACCTGAAATTGATGTATATATGTAATACCTACATTACAAACTTAAGGTGTTGAAAACTTTTTAACACTGAGGATTAATATTGGTCTACCTTTGATCTTAAAAGGAGTACTAAAAGCTTAAATGAAGCATTCTCAATAAGAACCCCCCCCCCCCTAACCAAATTTTGTTTGTTTAGGGGGGGGGGGTAATAGTTTTGACTTGATGTTTTGGCATATCACAAGCTAAAACGTCAAGACTGCATGACTACCATGAAATACTATTATTAAACTTGATATTTAGGTGTATCATAAGCCAAAGATCAAGACTGCATGACAACCATGAATTACTATTTCAGGACTTGATATTCAGGTGTATCATAAGCCTCAGATCAAGACTGCATGACTACTAGGAAGTACTATTTCAAGACTTGATATTTAGGTGTATCATAAGCCAAATATCAAGATCACATGACTACCATGACATACTATTCCAAGACTTGATATTTAGGTGTATCCTAAGCCAAAGATCAAGACTAAATGATTACCATGTACTTCTTAAATTATTAAAACACCCTTTACCCAATGCTAAAGCCCAAATATGGTTATATCATCAGGTCACATGATTACCGTATAAAAGTTTACCGTAACATGCAAAGAAAGTTTACTGTAATATGTACATTAGCTAAATATAGATAACTGTAACCATGGAAAATCCCACTGAAAGGATAATTGAACCTTTTTAGATATCAACAAGATACATATTTATCCACTGGATAACTTTGATCCACCGGTTCACTCTGAACCGCCGGTTAAATCTAAACCACTGGTTAACTCAACCGCCGGTTAAACAAACCGCCAGTTAAATCTGAACTGCCGGATAACTCAACCGCCGGTTAACTCAACCGCCGGTTAACGCAACCGCCGGTTAAACTCAACCGCCGGTTACCATATCTATATAAATAGGGTGCAAACATTAATCCATCATTCTGCCTCTGATGAAGGTCCTTTTCGGACCGAAACCGGTCAGGCTATAAAACATCACCAGGCGCTGTTAATTATGTGTATTGGTATATATACTATATTTTTACACCTTTATATTATTACTTTGCCAATGTGTAATTGCCTTATTGTACATTCATTGGAAACAAAAACTTTGAATCAAATAAAGCACATCTGACATTAGGCCAAATAAAAATATATATGTGATATGTGGTTCCAGTTACCCGACCGAACATAGTTTAAACCCCAACCCTAGAACTTTTTTTGAGGATTGTGAATTTAAATAATTAAATGTAGATTTCTGACATCTGAATTTCAATCAGAAGTATCTGTTATGGCTAAAATCCAGAAAACTCATAACAGAATGCAACAAAATTAACTAAAAACATGACATGACTGTTTATTTTAGAACAAAACACATGTTAAATGATGAACTTCTGGTAGTAATGTGTATAATACTGGAATCAATTTCGGTAAACACATAATTTTTTTCTGGATTTTGACAATCCAAAATAACAATTTAGAAAAAACTAAATAAAATTACCAACCTAACGACCCTATATTTTTTAAAAGTATGTAACTAGAACCATACATATATATTTATTTGGCCTTAGCACCTGAACCATACATATATTTTTATTTGGCCTTAGTACCTACATGTATCTTACCTTTGTGGTAGTTCCCATTGCACCAGCCATCTTCATATTAGAATGCATTAACTGAAATAAAACATTAAAATGATGTATAGTGCTTCAGATACAAGTACAAGTGATTTTCCTGCCTTTATTTTGGGTCAGAATATTGACCCCATTCCAAATTAGAAAAACCCTATTTTTTCCATAAATGAACACTGAAAATTCCTATTTTAATCAAGTTTGATCATTCGTATGAAAAATCCTGATGATATATATTAAAAATAAAATGCACCAAGAAAAAAAAATGATACATTTGTGATATATGTTAAAATTTGGTTATGATCGAAAATTGGAATTTTAACATGTTTAATAAATAACCTCCTTAAACTATGATAAAAACAATGATTTATTTCCCCCAATTGCCTAAGGCCCAGACCCCGTTTGAATAAAAGGTAGGAAAATCACTCTGTACCATTGTAAGTCTAGCAATGCAAGTTCTAATACATTTTTTTTCCAATCTAATTTTGTTTTAACTAAGTAAATTGTGAGTTATCCCAGATCTGTTCTGTGTGCCTTTTTTATTATAGGGATGTATAAATACCCTGCCACGTCCTCTGACTGTTTTTATTGCATTGTTAATGTAGTTCTGTTTTGTATCCATCTTATGAGTTAAGCCTTATTCAACTGATTTTAAATTTGTTGTTATGTTGTACTGAAACACTGTTTTCCAATGTTATGAGGGTTGCCACCTTCAAACATGTTTAACCCCACCATTCTATGTGTGCCTATTCCAAGTCAGGAGTTTGTAGTTCAGTGGTTGTTGTTGGTTCATGTCTGCTTTTTTGTAAATTGTTTTGTTATAAATTAGGTTGTTAAGTTTCTCAATTGGATTGTTCATATTATTCATGTCTAGACCTTTAATAACAGACTTTATCATATGTTTAGTAGTAAATACAGTAGTTTTGCATATGTGATAAATAGTCGGCTGTTTAATCCATATCGTGCAACTTTGATGCGCACCCTTTATCGCATACCCTTTATCACACCCCTACTTTTTTTACATAAAGTCAGTTTTGTTTTTTTTTTTGCTTAAGAAAAATTTTCCTCAAAATAGGTAAATTTTTTGAATGACGTCATTGTTTGGTATGTGATGTCACGAACGTCGAGTTTTCATATTGTATGTGACGTCACGAACGTCGAGTTTTCATATTGTATGTGACGTCACGAACGTCAAGTTTTCATATTTTTTGGCACACTAAATGCAACTATGAAAAATACAAAACACACAAATTAATACAATAATAAACAAAATATTTTTAAAACAACAGCAAGCAAATTGTAAGGTAACCCAGGTGCTTCGGATAATTAATTGAGCAGTTCTTTTAAGGCCTTTGAAACAAGACAAAAGTAGAACTGAAGGTAACCCAGTGCTATGGATCAGAAAACAGTTCATATAATATAATACTCTTCTGTTGAAATATATGATAAAGTGTATAATACATTTTTGCCATGTATTATTCTCTATATACGGTATGGGTTTTCTCATTGTTGAAGGAGGACAGCTGTCTGTAATTGCTTTCATTCACTTTGTCTGAGCTTTAGTGGATAGTTGTTTCACTGGCAATCATACCACATCTCCTTTTTTATCATATTCTTTGAATGCATATTAGATTATTAATGTAACTCAAATTGACATTAAATTAATAGAAATTCTCTAAATGAATAAAAGTTAGTTACTTTACTCAGTGAACCGTATATTCCACTTTTATACCCACTGAAAGACTAAGCCTAACAATAGTGAAAATACTGATAAATTGTCAAAGAAAAAACAAGTTTAAGCAGGAGACAATTTTGATCCTGTTCCAAGTCTGGAGTCTCTGGCCTTTGCTAGTCTTGTATGATTTAACTAGGAAACATATTTGTTTAGGGGCCAGCTGAAGGAAACCTCAAGTTGTGCGGGAGTTTCTCCCTACATTGATGACCCATTGGTGGCCTTCAGCTGTTGTCTGATCTATGGTCGGGTTGTTGTCTCTTTGACTTCTTCCTCATTTTCATTCTCAATTTTAAATTCATGATCATGTGGCAAAAATATTATGTATTTCTGTATTTCTGAATTATGTTTTTCTGAATTTAAAGCAGTTTTTGTGGTTATCTGGATAATTAATACAATAATTACCAGAATTAAACAGCACACTTATGGAGTTAAGCTGTAATAAAAATATGGCTTACTTATGCTTTGTCATAATTCTTACCTTCTGTTGATTGCCTATTGCTCCTACTTTGCTGCCCATTGCAAAACTCTTTGTTTTCTGTTTTCTCAAATTTACTAATTGTTTTGCTAGAACTACACATGCCTAAAATAAGTAAGAGAATTCAGTTAGACACCTGTGTTTACTGTTATATAATTAATCATTCATGCAAAATGAATATATTTTGCACATGACAAAATTGATGTTTTTTTAATAACATTCTATATAATAAAAAAATTTTGAATAATGTCAATGTCAATCTACAATGAATAACTCAAACTTTCAAGTACAATACTGTTGATCACTGAGATATAAATTACTTATCTTATTATTTCTCTATCAAAATGTCCCTTTCAATATCAAATAACCTTTTTGTTTCATAAAAATTCTTTGATCCTAATAAAGTATTGCAAATTTCTAATCACTGGTCCCATTGCAAGTAAAGAGAACATCCAGCTAACATGTTTAACCCCGCCACATTATGTATGTATGTGCCTGACCCAAGTCAGGAGCCTGTAATTCAGTGGTTGTTGTTTGTTTATGTGTTACATATTTGTTTTTTGTTCATTTTTGTACACAAAATAGGCCGTTAGTTTTCTCGTTTGAATTGTTTTACATTGTTATTTTATAGCTGACTATGCAGTATGGGCTTTGCTCATTGTTGAAGGCTGTACAGTGACCAATAATTGTTAATTTTTGTGTCATTTGGTTTATTGTGGAGAATTGTCTCATTGGCAATCATACCACATCTTATTTTTTATATTTAAATGCAATTGTCTCCATCAATTTAGAAGGGAAAATCTAAGTTTCCTTGAGTAACAATGTTCATGGTCCTGGTGTAGGGATTATAGAATTTGATTTGCCTTTTGAATACAATACAAGATGATTAAACCGTTTATTTGTCCTTTTTATAACAGCATTGTTTTAGGTTTCCACTTCATTCAGTGTTTTACTCAGAATTTTCAAAAAGCATGGAAATTAACATAAGATTAGTTTTCCAAAACATATAGCACCATCATGACCATATGGCCCTCTATTCCATGTATACATTCGGTTATAAAATCATCCAAGATAGCACCATGGTAGAAATTTATCACCAGTGCTTTAACATGTTTAAGGGCCTGGGGAGAACACTGTCATGTCATCTGTGGCAAGTGAATTCCTGTCAAAGGGAAGTGATATTCAAATTTCAACTTCGCCTATGGACAGGTAAAAATTATACTGGTAGGAAAATTATCTAATCTTTTATTGTAGAAGTAACCTAAACAAATTCTTACCTGTTTATTATTCTGTTTTGCAGCTTTTTTAATTTCCAATTCCTGTAAAATATAAAACATTAATTTGTTTAGTTGACACTGTCATAGAGGGTGGTAAAGGGTTATTTTTATGCAACGTGTTTTGCCATTTTTATTTCACATGCAGCCGTGAAAAAGGTTCCTTATTCACTATGTTTCATTAAATCAGTAAAAAGATCAACATGCAAGATGTTTTAAATTGTTCATTTATCGTGAAATGGCAAACTTTATTTCGCGTTCTTCCTTGCAGATACGCCCCCTTTACAAAATGCTTTATGTCCCTCATCATATAGGTATAAACCATGTTAACATACATGATGAAAGTTAGCTTTGTTTGATATTGTTATTCTTCACTTATTAGACAAATATGATGTAAAATTGTTGCGATTTTCTTGAAACGGAAATTGGGGAACTGATAAGACTGAGATTTTTATCTTATGTTGTACTGTTACATGTGTAACATTTCTGTCTTAGGTTAGGAGAGGGTGAGGTGCTCAAACATGTCTCACTCTTGGAGTTTTGTATTTTTGTTGTTTTACTTTTTTGTCCATGTCAGAAGTCAGTAATTCAGTGGTTGTAATTTGTTGTATATCATATTTGTTTTTCAAATAACTCAGACTGTTGGTTTTCTCATTTTAAATACATTACATTTGACTTTATATATTATAGGTTAATGCTGCTCTGCAATATTTGCCCTGCTCATTGTTAAAGTTCATACAAGGATATATATATAGCGGGTAGTTGTTAACTTCTTTTATTTGGTCTTTGGTAACTCATCGATTCTCATTATCATACATGTACCATAGTTTGTTTGATTTTCCATTGAAAAAGTGTGAGGGTATCTTCACATGTACACCATCTTCTTATTTCATATGAGATATTATATTGAATAAGAAAATTTACTTGTAATGATCAGGGGCGGATCCAGCCATTTTAAAAAGGGGGGGTTCCTTACCCAGGACAAAAGGGGGGGGTTCCAACTACATGTTCCCATTCAAATGCATTGATTGTCCAAAAAAAAGGGGGTTCCAACCCCCAGAACCCCCCCTCTGGATCCGCGCCTGATGATTAACATGAATTGGAAATGTTTTTTCTACATCTATAAACTATCAATGTGAAATTACATGTAAGCACTTTCATCTATGTAAACATGGTTTATGGCTTGTTTATTTGGTGTGAGCCAAGACTCACTGACTCAGTGTTGATGACCATATAATAGTTTACTTTTACAAATTGTGATTTGGATGGAGACTAAGAGTTTTTAGACACTCATACCACATCTTCTTATGTCTATTGAGTAAACCATAAACCATGTAAACAGGAAGAAATAAAAGGTTAATATTTTTTTCAAATCTCAAATATTAATCATTTACCATCATGTTGATTACAAACTTTATGAATATGAAGTTAGATAGATATTACTCTATTCATGAGATAACATTATTTAGTATAAAATAGAGAACAGTTTTAAAGAGTTACGGCTACCTAATGATAAATTTATTTGTTTTTCAAAGCATGTGTGAAATGGGTAACGAAAAGCAAATAAGCAGAAATGAGATTAAACATGCAAAATACTAAAACAATGCATGGTTTCAAGGTAATTTTTCTTATTCAAATTAAAATATATACATATATGACATGTAAGAAAATATTTGATAAATTAATTACAAGTTTCTTTTCTTCAAGTTCCAGCTTATGCCTGTCTCTTTCTAAATCTCTCTGTGTTTTTCTTAGAACTCTGTCATTCTGTTTTATTGATTCTAAAATAATAAGATTTTAATATAAATCTATATATGTGCAAAGTTTATATAAGATAAATTCAAAAGCAACAAATACATTGTAATAGATGCTTGTTTTCTTTTTCTACATGTATTTCTATTGAGCATATACATGTACATTGTACATGTTGTACATGATACGTTTACACACCTGACACGTTTGACAGACCCATTGGTTTAATTTAAAAATTGGTTCCTTGTCCAATACTTTATAACAGAATAAACGCATATTATTCTCTAACCAGACTTACAGACGACTGGAATCAGCTACATGCATGTAGATACACTGTAAGTTAGCAAGACAGTTCACCATGGCTACCGTCACAGAAACAAATCGACTCCATGTTTTTTTTGTTTGACAAGTTACAATTCCATTGGAACAAGTAAGTTTTAAAATATTATCAAAACATAGATTAAAACTGTGTTTATCAATGTTTACCATGTTAAATTTCAATTTTTATAATGAGAGAAAAGAGAACATTAAAATGAAGCATAAGTAAGTAAGTTATAAGCAATACCTCGAATGACAGAATAACACTGTTTTTATCCAAATGTTTAAAAGTCACCAATATCATGAATATCATGAATATGTGCTAGTATTAAAATTTCAAGTATTATTTGGTAATTAGAAGTGTTATTCAGATAATAATAGAAAAATCAATAAAAAAAAAAATTAAAAAAAATAGGGAAAATTTTTCCGAAATTTCATTGTACTAATGAACTCAAAATCGTTCAATTTTTTTGATGTCATGTTTTGAATTCTCGCATCTGCGCAGAAATCTACAATGTACTTCCTTTTTCTGGTCTTGTTTGTATGAAACTTTGAGTAAAATATATATTTATCAGTCTAGTATAAAATAGGAAGGAACACAATACCAATTTCATTTTTAATAATTCCTTGATATGAAAAAACGTTACCCGAGTGATGATAGCGTTTCTTTGTTTACATTGCATATGACGTCATAACTTAAATAACGTCACAACTAAAATCCCTAACAACAGATCCAAAATCGGAAACGTTACCAGGTTAAGGTATTTCCTTTTCTTTTTTTTAACAAATATTTCGGTACCTGGAATGACCGAATAACACTCTTAATATACGAATAACACTTGTAATGACCGAATAACACTTGAAATTTTAATATTAGCACATATTGGTGACTTTTTAAACATTGATTATTAAATAATAGTATATTATCGATGTATTTTATAACTTATAAATGATTTACAGAAAGAAGATAAGTTCGTAAAAAACTTTTTAAATTTAGCATGTACATCCAATATGGTGACCACGGAAATCACAATGGCCGCCATGTTAGATTTACACGCTAAATTTAATGATTTTTATGAACTTATCTGCTTTCTGTTAATCATTTTAAGTTATAAAATACATCGATAATATATATTATTATTTAATAATCAATGTTTAAAAGTTACCAATATGTGCTTATATTAAAATTTAAAGTGTTATTCGGTCATTACAAGTGTTATTCGGTCATTCGTGTTACCCCAAATATTTAAGTTACAAAAAAATAATTCATACAGGCCAAGTTCGGATGGATATCTAGAGTAGATTGAATTGACATGGTCATATATAACACCTGTTATGATTGGATAAAGCTTTTCCGCCATTAACACTCGAGGAACCCTGGTTGTGGCAGGGTTCCTAGAGATCGACTCAATATCCCGGATGTTATGACGTCAATCCAATCAAATTTGAATGTAAACATATTCAGAGTAGGGGCCATGTACTTCCGGTAATCTAGAGACCTTACTCTTCAAAATTATTTACCGTTCATATGGAACTCTAGTCAGAACTCTAGTTCCATCCGAACTTGGCCACAGACTTCGTCCCCATTTTACAGGTAATGTCTGCCTCATATTAGTGTTATTTGGTCATTCTTGTAACCCATAAGATTGAATAGAAAACTTTCATACTCTATTAACCACAGAACTTTTTCCTTGATTAAAAATCACTTATTTCTTTAGAAAAATAGATTGACAGAATGTGTCCTCTTTTGCAGATTTAACATTAATCTACAAATGTATAGTCATTTCACAATGTTCACGCCATATCATAAATAGTTTTACACAAACAAACAAAAAATATACAGTAATATGTTATGATTGGTGATTTATGTATCGTAGTTTTCCGTTGCTTATTTTTTGGTCTCGAGTTTTAATTAAGCTTACGTTCTACTGTTGGTTTCTTTGAAAAGAACGACATTTCTTCAACTACTTGTATGCTTACACCTTGATATGTATATTGTTTAGAAATGAGGCAACTTATTCTATTTTAAATAGCAAAATCAGTTTTCTTCACATGATTGTGACAAACACGGAAGCAACAAATCAGAGCGACACCTAGAATGATTGGTTAATATAAAAACCTACAATGACACTATTACGATGATGACCAAGAACGGCCCTATATACAATGTGCATGTAACATTGCGGTTCACTAGTGTTTGTGATATTTTAAGAGTTAATTTTTACTATATAGTCATCGGACAAAAATCAGTTCACACTCCAAAAATTTCCTATCATTTCAACTAAGTTCAATATTTCTTTTCAAAAACACGAAGTAGGCTAAATACTCGGCTAAATACGGCGGCCAATCATCACGGTATGTAAAATAAATACCATTTTAATAAGATCATATACAATTTTTAAAAGTTTAAAGTTTTATCATTTATTTCTGTCTGTAACTGTAGTGGTACGCTTAGCATCCTGTTTGGGCTTTTATACACGGTGCACAACTTTATCTGGTACAATGTAGTTAGTTCAAGTGAATCGTGACGGTTCAGTGACGGTTTCCACATATTTGGTCATGATATTCTTCATGATCATTTAAAGTTTTCCGACAACATGGACAAGGTGAAAACGAGGAAAACAATCCTGGAAAAGTTTGCTGTGTATTCTAAACAAATTAGAATGGTAAAAAATGAAATTTGTGTTTAACCCATCAGAAAATGAAAACAACGCTTATGGAAATTATGGCCAAATAAACGATTAAACTTTACACATTACTACATCGGATATCTATTTGATGAAATCCCTTGAATTATTTAACTTCGATTTTTTTTAGGCAGTTAAGCTGCCTTATGCGAGCACCCTGGCTTTGTGTTCTACCCAAAAAATGCTGAAATATGTGCCATTGTTATTATCAAGCTGGATATTATGTTATTTATAACTTATTGGACAGTTTTTTCATACTTTTAGTTCTGGTTTACAAAATATATGACCAGAAAAACCTTAAATGATCGTCGATTTTCCCAAAAGTTTTGAAGTTGCACATAGGAAGTAGAGCACATTAAGAATCCTTATGTAGTTTATTATCCCCCGAGCTTTTGGCTAAGATGTCAAAAAACAAATGTATGAAATACGTAATCACCGAAAATCTCTAAAGACAAGTAGTTTAGATTTCCCAAATGGCAGAAGTCGTAGGAATATTGTTTGTCATCAATACGTAGTCAACTACGTCAGTAGTCTTAAAATAAGTTCAACTGTTCACGCTGTTGGCGGCAATTTTGAATTAGAAGATGAAATTTTCGTATCTTTTCAAATTGGACACAGGGGTTCAAATTAGCGGTTGTCCGATATCTGCGACCTCCCACTTTTGCAGTCGGACTTTCTACTTGGTTACTAGCTACACCCGACGGACCTTGATTCTTGAAAGAAAGAAAAAATAACTTTGCAAACATTTTTACAAAAGTATCCTAATAGATCGATCTCATCTTATTTTCATCATTATTTTTCATGACAGAGATGTTCATTTTGTTCAACCGCTAGCTTTAGACAGAAAATCGCCGACAAATAATGTGTAAATTCGACTAAAATCGTATCTGATTGACAAAAACGACATTGTAAACACAAAAACATGGCTGCCGTGAAGACAAATATCGGATCCGATTCCGGAAGCGGATAAGGGAAATTCCTGGTTTGGCGGTCAACTACAAAAAATCAAGACATGTGACAAAATACACATATGCATAGTAAATGAATATAAACACTAGAATTGAAATGCAAAAGAAAATTGTTACAGAAAGAAACAGCAGAAAATATTTTATACAGACAATCAAAATTATACTTTTTGACAAATTTTAATGTCAAAATCCAATACAATGTGACAGCTGGGAACAGTATACCCAGAGACATATAATACAATTGTATTATATGTCTCTGGTATACCAAACAATAAATATGTTCCTGGTGACAGTATAAATTTTCTTTATCAGTGATAAATGTTGGTAATGCATGTTAGATGCTTTTAAAGTTAAACATATTACTGCAATTTCAAGAGGTATTTTTTTCTTCTCAATTTTGATGGGTCAGTTTAAATAGCTGGAAGTTTGTTATATAAAAAAAGAAGATGTTTGTATGATTGCAAATGAGACAACTGTCCTCAAGAGACCAAAATGACACAGACATTAACAACTAAAAATGAACTACAGGTCATCATACCGCCTTCAATAATGAGCAAAGCCCTTTACCGCATAGTCAGCTATAAAAAGCCCCGATATTACAATGTAAAACAATTCAAAGAAGAAAACTTAACGGCTTATTTATATAAAAAAATAAATAAAAACAAATATGTAACACATAAACAAACAACAACCACTGAATTACAGGCTTAGACTTGGGACAGACACAACTAGTGCAACTATATTACATGACACCTCAATGTAAGCAAATCATATAGGTGGAGTCCATTGGGCCACTTTGATAACTTTGAAACTTATGAGATCCCCACCCCTCGACCATATAAATTCATGTATGAGACTAAATAACTAATCAAATGAAATATAGGGGAAGTCCCTAGGGTCACCCCACCCCTCATGTTTAAGAACTCAGAAACAGTCGAGATCCCAACCCCTTAACCATACTTATTCATGTATGGAACAATATATCTAATAAAATGAAATATGGGGGAGTCCCTGGGGGTCACCCCACCCCTCCTGTGTGAGAACTTGGTTATGGTAGAGATCCATACACCTAAACCATAAAACTTCATGTTTTGGACAATATAACAAATCAAATGAAATATGTAGGGGGAGTCCCTGGGGGTCACCCCACCCCTCCTGTTTGAAAACTTGAAAACGGATCGCGATCCCCACCCTAAACCATATATATTCATATATGGGACAATATAACAAATCATATGAAATATAGGTGAAGTTTGTGGGGTCACACTTCCCCTACTGTTTGAGAGAGAATTTGAAAACGGTCGAGATCCCCAATCTTAAACCATATATTTTTTTTTATATAAAAAAGAAGATGTGGTATGATTGCCAATGAGACAACTACCTGCAAAAAGACCATAATGACACAAACATTAACAACTATAGGTCGCCATACGGCCTTCAACAATGAGCAGAGCCCATACTGCATAGTCAGCTATAAAAGGCCCCGATAAGACGATGTAAAACAATTCAAAGGAGAAAACCAACGGCCTTATTTATGTAAAAAAAAATGAAAGAAAAATAAATATGTAACACATAAACAAACGACAACAACTGAATTACAGGCTCCTGACTTGGGACAGACACATACATAAATAATGTGGCGGGGTTAAACATGTTAGCTGAATCCCAACCCTCCCTCTTACCTTGGACAGTGGTATAATAGTACAACATAAGAACGAACTATAAAAATCAGTTGAAAAAGGCTTAACTCATCAGATAGACAAAAAATAAAGTGGACGTGGTCTGGTACTTGTACATCCCGACACAAAAAGACACAATGAACATGTACGGGACAATACTAGTATTACAAGTCAAAATAATTATAAGGCGGTCCCTAGGGTCATTGTACACCCTCATGTTTGAGAACTTGGTAACGATCAAGATCCCGACCCCTAAACCATATATATTGATGTATGGGACATTATAGCAAATCATATGAAATATAGGTGGTCATGTGCGTTGCTATTGAAAACCTTGATAAAATATGAATTATTTTCCTTAATGATTAATAAATTAATTGAACATAAATGTACAATAACATATGAATGTTTAATGTTTGTTCTTTTAAATCTTTAAAAATAGCTGAAGCAACATTGCCACAGTTTTCATAATTTTGTTTGCCTTGGTTTTTGGTTAACTGCCTACAGTGCTTACAGCGCTTTGATTTTAGAAAAATATCAATTTTAGCGGAAATGATGGAGATTTTTTTTAAGGAGGTCTGGAACTCACTTTTGTCCAATGACTACATATATCTATTTCAAGTTTGGTCGTAATTTTCTTATAGACTTGATTTGAAGTTATTCATTTTTGAGTTTCACATATCTCGACCAAGAAATAAATTTAGCATATTTTCGGAGACACTTTTCACTGAGGCAGGCAGTGGCGATTTTGCCTTATTAGACAGAATAGAATTTCATATAGTTTTGTCATTTTGCCGATTTTATTTTATCTTTTTTTAGACCAAAAAAAAATTATTTTTCCATGACGTTCGAAAATTGAAGACAACAATTCTTTGTTAGAAAAAATGAAATTAACGCAAACGTTGTGCACGATGTTCCTACAACACGTCGTAACACTAAAAATGCGCGCCAAAGAGGGTTTTTGACTTCGATTAATTTTCGATAAAGTTTTGTTCGTTTTTTAAATGTTGTTGGTTCTGTTCTTTTTGTGATGTCATTTTATCATAAATTACACTAGTTGTGGAAATTGATTTAATAATGTGCACCCTTTAAGTTATTTTACCTAAAAATGCAGTACTGTCGCAAGTAATTTAGGACGGGAAAATGGGACTGAAGTACATGTATACGGTTTTCCGTAAAAACAATTTTGTTAGATGTACAAAACTTTTATCATAGGATGAATAACTTTCATAGTGCATATCATCAGTCATTCATTGTAAAGTTTCTATATCTTAATTCAACCCCAATACAAATATATCTGACACTCTGCAGTAAATCGAAACATTTTTAAATTGCCCTTAGTTAATTTGAATAGAATTGTATTTGCCCTGGCACATAATTTGTCGAAATACACCCCATCAATTACTTGAACCTTGGCTTGAGAATTATTTCCCAAGTCATCTAATAAGTTGCTGGCTTAAATTGTTTAACTTCTGATATACATTTTAAAATAAAGAACCGACAAACTTCGTTGTTCCTGCCAACTGTCAGGAAGATTAGAGAATAAAAAATAGGTTCACTATACACAAGAGTTAAAACAGTTTTTCATTAATATAACGTTGGACATCTTTTAATCCTCAATTATACTAGATATTACTTAATATATGATCAAGAGCTATATAAACATAATTTAAAACACATATTTAATTTGTTTTAATATTGGTTCGTATTTGGTAACATTTTTATTTTGTTTTGCGGAGGAAATTTCGAAGATTCTGTTCTAAATCCTCGGTGTTGTAGGAACAGCGTGCGTAACGTTTTTACTATACTCATATGAAAGGCTAAAGTAGCGGGTTCGGAGCTCTATGACAGAGACAACTGTGTGAAACTGTGGAAACGGGATGCAAGGACTATGAAATATACGTACAAAAGATCACCAAACAAAACCTGGTCTATGGAATATGGTACAATAGAGTACTGCTGTGTTCAGTGGCACAAAGACCATTGTTCTCATATTTTTCCCCCGATTCAATTCAATTCAAAGTCTTATTTAGAGTCGATATTCAATAAAGTACATAAACACAAGCTCGAGTGAACTTTTAAAATATACTTATATTTAATAACAAAATATAATACACACATACGAAAGTATGAATTAGCATAGTACACTTGGATCATAGCACAATTAAGTTAATAATAGGATTGCACAACACTGGTTAGTCAAAACGTTTAATCACTTCACGTATACATGTTCTTCCCTTTTTATCTCGCAACTATATCTACTTTTACGAATTGCGGCACGCAGTAGCATGACCACGTGCTTGAGGATAGGCCCCTATTTTGAACACCATATATACCATATGTAACAGTATACCAATTGTTTTGATTTTGACGTTTGATAAGGGAATTTCCGTTCTCAATTTTCCTTGAAGTTCGGTATTTTTGTTGTTATTTTTTTCTTTAAACAGAGGATACTACAGATTAAAAATCTAAACATTTTACACCGGTTCATGTCTGGACTTCAGCTTTCAGAGAAGCGCGTTATACCAAGTTAGGAACATGACAGTAGCACTACCCATACATGTACGTTTTATGTGTTTAAAACTTTGATTTTGCCATTTGATTAATAAGGACTTTTTGATATTTCCTCGGAGATCAGTATTTTTGTGATTTTACTGTTTAGAGTATTTCCAAAATACCCATTTGCTTGATGCCACCAATGAAAGAAGCACTTTTAACATCCCTATATGCATCCCAATTAAATGGACGATCATTCATTGACTGTACATGTAATAGTAGAACAATTAGATGAGTCTGCAAAAGATATACCGAAGATATCAAATAGACATATAACTGACAATATCATAATTTAACTATATGATAATAAACTTTTTTGCTTAATTCAACATTTTTTATGCAATTTAAGGATGAAGTGTGCACAGGGAAACAAAATCTAGACAGTCATTTACTGTTTTGTCGTACGTTTTGCAGTGGACGATTAAGCTTGCAACAATATGTTTTGCTGCTTTGTATACGTGTGTTTGGTATTATAACAAAAATCTACCCTTCAGATAAGCGAAACAATTTAGAAAACATAACCTTAAGTGCTAGACTATATACAAAACTTCTCCAAGCAATGGTCAAAATGCACGTTTTGATATATTAGTGTCTTGATATTCGTCCGTTCAAAGGAAAGAATAGAGATATAGCCAGACTTTTAAACTTTACGATCATATACATTTCAACTCTTATAATGATTTGAACTTTTTCGAATGAAGATGAATATTCTAATCTTTGTGAAATTACGAAGATGCTTATTTTCCTAAAAAGTATGAATATAGTATCTTATGTGCCTATATTATTTTAAAAAGTAATTGCGGTCAAATATGGCATTCAACATAAACTATTTTCTGCTTAAACGACAGTTGTTTTTCTCTAATGAAATAAACTTGTAATAATTATAAGCTTTTTATCAATAGAAACTATTTAGTTGAATCATGTTTTTGAAACACCTGTTACATCTTACATTTATAAATCTTTGCAAAAATATATTAAATACTGTATGTATACAGTGAAACCTGACTAAACCGAAACCTGTATAAACCAAACATGTTTCTTCATTATCACCGTCATATCAAATATTGTGCGTTGTGAACCTGATAAAACCAAACATCGGCCAAAACCGAGCAAAATCTTAAGTCCCGAAGAGGTTCGGTTTAAACAGGTTTCACTGTACATATATGTCGTTTGATATTAGGTGAATGATTGTCACATTAGTAAGCATACTTCAACAAATTCATTATCAAGTTGAACAGTTTAAGGATTTACAACATGTACAAGTTTGAGCTTTCTAAACATGCAGCTATGGACTGCTTCACTCTATCCAACTTTATGTTCATATGTGTACATGTGATTGTTGATTTAGAATTGGAGTATTTTTAGATATTGATTGATATAAACTAACCAATCGATATGTGATAAGTAATAAATTCAAGATGGCATGTACTTCGACTGAAACTAAGAGCTCCGTGGTACTGGGATGCGAAGCAATTATGATCGCATTGTGATTCCTGATCGGTAAATAGCTATTTTATTAGTACTATTGTAATTTGTGCTTCTTAACATTTAAGATTTTGTTTTATTTTTCTTCATTATTGTGTCATTTAACTTTAGAGGGTGTAGACGGGGGTAAACAGAATAGAGAATGTTGGACAAAAAACATAAATAATAGAGAAAAATGGACAAATAAGATAAAGAATATAGAACAATGTGGTTGTGAAATATAAAGAATATAGAAAGTAATGGACACAAAGTTTAAAGAAAAACGGGAAAAAATCGGCAAAAAAACAGACAAAGAAGACAGAAACAAAGGACCCATCATCCATACTCTCATTATACATACATTGGCTGTTCTCAGTATAGCGCCACATGCCTGTATAAAAAAGGTGTAAAATTTTGGTTTGTTCTTCATAAACATTTTTCGATTTGAGATAATTTAAAATAAGATACAGCATCATGTCGATTTAAATGTTTTGAGTCTTCAGTAGTTGAAACGCGCGTCTGGCATACTAAATTATAATCCTGGTACTTTTGATAACTATTTACGTAAATAACTAAAATGAAAATGTCAATAAAATCAAGGTAGATCATCTTGAGATGGAGTTTTCTTATACTTTACCAAAATGAATATTCTACGTGGTTTTTTCAAAAGTATAATAAAAAGTTTGGGTCACCGTGCTATTTTTTTAAGGAATGAGTCGTTAAAAATAGCCTCAATTTGGTAATATTATTCATGAAAAATTACAACTTCACTTAGAGAGTAAATAGCCTAGATAGTTGAAAAAATTGAATCTAACACAAAGTTTTATATTTGTTTGAATGTTTTGAATAATAAAAAAAAAAATACCAAGTTTTCTTTAAATAAAACAGTTTAAACCAAAAATTGAAAATCTGTCTCCTAGTTTGCCGATTTGGGCTAATAATTAGATCGATTGTGTACTGCGATTGTACAATCCAAGATTGCAGTATACCATAAATCTACATTAAGTCGCTACAATAAATTTAAAGTTAACAGCTAAAATTATCTTTTTAAAAATATAGGTTGATACGTTTTTTCTTGCGAAACAAAAATATACCAATGTCTGGTTAAATTGTATTATGTGTGTTTATAAAGTAAATTATTTTGATACATTTCGTTTCACATATTTATTGCTTATAACGACTATCCTTTCTGTGTAAGAAATAAAAACTTATGTTAGCTTTTTATCAATAAAGATCATATGCATTATAAAACATGTCTGCGAAAAACCTGTTCCATTTATCATAAATCTTTGCAAACATGTATTTAATACTGAATTGGATATCAATTGACAAAAAAAGATAAAACTTATCTCGCTCTGAAATCATTACAATGCTGAAGTCCGCTGTCATATATGTATATATATATCGTATCTTGTGTTAAGAACAAACTCGTTGAACTGCATCAACAGGAATGGCTAAATACATTGGAAGATATGCCTAAATTACGAACATATAAAAAGATTAAAACTGACTACAATGTAGAGCCATACTTGAAAAAGTGTTTATCAAGACAACAACGATCAGTGATATACCGCAAATTTGAACTATATTTATTTATTTTATTTTCAACAATGTACAATGCATCATAAGCCTATTTGGCTGGCTGAAAATTACTTGTATATATGAATGTAATTATTTGTTATAAATCAGGTTGCACTTTAATATCAAAATATTCTATTCTATTCTATTCTATTCTATATTAATATGAGGACAAATTAGTATCTTTCTAGACTACTTTTTTAACATAAGTTTAAGTTTCTTTATTCTGAAGCAAATACTAGAATTGTAGTAGATATTTATGTTTTACTTAGTATTATTTATTCTATGTTGTCAAAAGATATTTCTAAAATAAATAGATTTTGTGGTTGTACATTATGGCAACAGAAGTTGTCCGATGTTCAAATATCATAGATCGGTCAAACAGGACACAGACCACGTTATAATAAGTAAATATGTGACTACTTTTCGATTCCTGATGAGAAGGTAGTAGTTATGCTAATCATATTTTTTAAACAGCTCATACTATACATTTCGTATCAACTTCACAAATAAGAAACGATGGTTTGAAGTATAGATTCTAGATATTGACGGTGTTCATTAACATTGTTTCGTGTTTTAGTGTTTCTTTATTTTTTTTGTGAATCATATCAACCTATACTGTTTTTTTGTAACACACTTTTGGGTTAGCTCGGTATAGTACGGCGGCTTGGTGAAAAATTGTGCACATCCTGCTACAAGCATGAAATTTGGCATAGACCTTCCTAAACTGTTACTCTTGTATTTCAGATAGGAAGGCATTTGAAAAAAATGTCTCACTTCCGGTTAAATCCAAATTGGCGGAAATCGTACTTAAATCAGTCCAATATCGAAGGCTACCATGTGAATAGGTGTTATTATCATCCTACTATCATAATATTTGGTACAAATCTTTGTTTTTTACTACTTTTTGATATATCATATAGATTAGGGGTCTTTAAAAATTCTACTTCCGGTAAAATCCAACATGGCGGACATTGTACTAAAATAAGCTTATTTTTTAGGGAGGGTAATTGAAATGTGTTTTAACGTATTGCTACTATCATAACATTGTGCAGGAACCTTTCTTTGGTGCTTCTCATGGATACAATGTATAAGACATATATCTTTAAAATCCTTACTTCCGGTAATATCCAAAATGGCGGACATAGAAATATCAGTTTCTTATTTTAATATTCAATTTTTTTCTAAATGTAAGAAAATGTTTTTTTGTGCTGGTCATTATATTTTTGGCTTTAGGTTATCCCAAAAACCACTAATTCTATTATGTTGTAAAGGTTCAAATACAAACTTAACACTTCCGGTAAAAAAAAACCAATCCGGCGTAAATTTCAAAGATGAGTCTTCAATTCATATCTTACATATGGAGTTTTGGATAGACCGATTAAAACAATATAAAATCACTTAAATACTAAAACATTTTTAAAATAACTACTATTTGGCCAAAAATACATGTTTATTCACGGTCACCCCACATGCACATGCACACAAGGCAGTGCACAGGAGACCCGATTCCCCCCATTAACAACGACCGCAGCATCCTTTCTTTCATCCACAATGTACAAGCTTCTGACAAAATGATCAGGCCTCAGAGTTTTCAAAAGGAACCTCTTTGTCTCTTTGCCATCTATTAGCGCCTCGAATTGGTACCATAAAAGCCAATTCCAGACTCGCCCCCCTAAGCACCTGCCTTAGTATGTTGCGCGTTTTACATGCTGGAATGACTAGACCAAGTTGAGGGAATAGCCAAAATTAGCCTTCCCTTTTGCCCTTTTACAAGCGAAGAGAGAACCGTATCACAACCGGTAAAGGCATTGATCACAATAAGTGTGTGTGATCATTCTTTGCCTAGTGCATTTGAAAGGCCATTGATAGATAATAATTCAAAATTTTTTGCCCTCCCAAACACAATCAATAGTTCGTCTACCCCTATGTCACGGAATAGCGAAAAAGTAATGACAGCATCATCAGTAACGACTGTTCGAATCATGACTCGTTTAAGTTTGTGTTTTACTGCATCAGACACATGCACCATGATTCTAGTGTCTGCCTCTTAATGTGAACTTAGTGCTAAACTTGAAATACATCATGTGGTGGATAAGATAGAATATCCTGAGCATTTGTTGCTACAACTACCATACGCATCCAAGACTTCATCCACTCGTGTTACAGTTTCAAGGTATTTTATTACGGTAAGGACAAAATACCCAATCAGCATACTCGTTAGGCCTCAAATACATGTTTATTCACAATCAAAGAGCCGATTTTCCACATTTACAAAGACTGTGATATTGTTTCTAACATCCATAATGTACAAGTTCCTGATAAGATGAAGAGGCCTCACAAAGAGTTGTCCAAAAGGGTTACCATGGATCATATTTTTTCTTTTGCCATTCATAAGCGTCTAGACTAGACGAAGTCGTGGGAATAGCCTCAATAAGTCTATTCTCTTCCAATAACACATGTTTTCTTGCTTTGTTAACCCCATCTGATATTTTTTTCGATCTTACAACAAAACCACGTATCGTTTTATCAATGGTATTATCAAATCCATAGCTGTTGTTGTTGGCTGATCAATCATCATTCAAATGCTAAAGTCACATCTTCAAACGCCATCCATGTGACCAACACAGTTCCTTTTTCGGCAAACGTGTAATCTCTCAATGCCTAGTGCATTTGTAAGATCATTGATAGATATATATATCTAAAGTTTTTCCCACTTGCAAATGCAAACCAAGGTTCGTCAGCCCGTATTCCACAGTATATTGAAACAGTAATGACATCAGCATAGACTGTTCGATTCATGACTCAGTTAAGTCTATGTTTCCCTGCATCAGAGACATCAATCTTGATTCTTGTGGCAGTCCCTTCATGTAAACATGGTGATAAACTTGAAACATCATCATATGGTGGATAACACTGAACATCCTGGGTATTTGTTGCTATAACTACCATACTCATCCAAGACTTCGTCCGCACTTGTTACAGTTTTAAGGAATTTTATTAATTTTTATTTATGTTCAGTGTTATCCACAACGTGATGTTTAGCATCATGTTCACATTAAGAAGCTGATCATGATGCACCGGGGTTTTACTGTAGGATCGCACAAACTTATCAGATGGAGCTAACATGGTTATCGAAGCAAGAAAATAACTATTTGCGCAATGTGGAGGGCTAATTGAGGCTATTCCCTCAACTTGGTATATTCTTTTCCAGCATGTAAAACGTGCAAAAAACTAAGGCGGATGTTTAGGGGATGAGCTTGGGATTGGCTCTTATGCTAACCAGCCCAGGCGCTAATGGATGGTGAAGAGACAAAGAGGATCCCTTTTAAAAAAACTCGTTCTCATAATTTTGACAGAAGCTTGTACATTGTTGATATAAGAAAGGATGCCGTGGTCGATATTAATGTAGAAATCGGGTCTCTCGTGCCCTGCTTTGTGTGCATGTTGGGGTGACCGTGAATAAACATGTATTTTTGGCCAAATAGTAGTGATTTTATTTTGTTTTAATCAATCTATCCAAAACTATATATCGAAGAAATGGATTAAGGACTCATCTTTGAAATTTACGCCATATTTTTTACCGGAAATGTACTTAAACATTTACAACAGAATAGAATTAGTGGTTTTGGGGATAATTTAAAGCCATAAGTTGAATGACCAGCACAAAGAACAATTTGAAAAAAGTTGAATATTTAAATGATAAATTGATATTTCTACGTCCGCCATTTTTGGATATTACCGGAAGAATGGGTTTAAAGACATAGGTCTTATACATTGCATCAATGAGAAGCACCAAAGAAAGGTTCCTGTACAATGTAATGATAGTAGCAATACGTTAAAACACATTTCAGTTACCCTCCCTAAAAAATAAGCTTATTTTAGTACAATGTCCGCCATGTTGCATTTTTACTCAATTGTTTGGCCTATTTTTCTCTATTCTTTCATGTTTGTCCTATTCGTATCTTCTCTTTATATTGTTAGCCAGTTATTATACACGATTTGCCCATTATTCTCTATTCAGTATACCCCATCCAGATCCTCATATGTGTGTGCAATGCATTGCAATATTTAAACTACATATTAACCTTGTCCTACCGCGTCAAAGAGTTTTATGAAACATTGGCGGAAGTTGTTTCATGATAGAGAGGTACACATAATAATAAGAAGATGAGGTCTGATTACCAATGAGACAACTCTCCACCAGAGACCAACTGACATAGAAGCTTACAACTATAGGTCGCCGTACAAGCTTCAACAATGAGCAAAACCCTTTACGCATATATATAGTCAGCTATGAAAGGCTCCGTAATGACATATGAAAACAATTCAAACGAGAAATCTAACGGCCGGACTTATGTACAAAGAATTAATGAAAAACAAATATGATATACAGCAACAAACGACAACCGCTGAGTTACAAGTTCCTGACGTGGGATATGCACTCCATCTTTTCTTGACCCTAATTCCTATCCAGGTTTTTCATTTTACTTCCAAACATTTTATGGGGACCGGATCAATATACATCTTGTCAATGTGTTTGTGTGATGTATTTGTTGTTTGTATTCTTATGTCTCAGGTTTGCATTTGGCAGTTAAAAAAATATCTGTAAAATTGTCATGTACATGTATTGCTATAAATGCTGTACTGTAATACAATTGTCCTAGGTTAAGGTGAAGGTTGGAATGTTTTCATCCAACCACATTCGGTATTTGACTGTTCCAAATCAAAAGTCTGTTATTCAGTAGTTGTCGTCTTTTACTGTGTAATATATTCGTTTTTCGTTGATTGATATAAATAGACCGTTAGTTTTCTCGTTTGAGTAATTATAAACATGTCATTTTGGGGCCTTTTATACCTGACTATGATGTATGGGCTTTACTCATTTTTGAAGGTTGTACGCTATAGATGTTAATTTCTATGTCATGTGTCTCTTGTGGAGATGAACTAATCATAGATACCAGGATAAAATTTTGTATTTACGCCAGACGCGCGTTTCGTCCACAAAACACTCATCAGTGTCGCTCGAATCCAAAAGAGTTAAAAATGCCAAATAAAGAATGAAGTTGAAGAGCATCGAGAACCAAAGTTTCTTTGGCAATCATACCACATCGGATTTAAAAAAAAATATAAAACTGAATGAATGATCAGCAAATGATATTTCGGTTTTGCCTGTTCACTGCTGATCGATTTTTATCAATCTGTAGCAAAAAAGTCCTAGCTGGTGTCAAATACATTAATTAAGCACTGGTTGTAACTTTTGTTTACACGTATAATCGATGGAATATATTATATGCATATTACACTGTTTGATCGATAATAACTTTACAAGTCAAACTAATTCAGATAACTGCACATAACTCATTCACTTTGTACATTACATTTTATTAATTAAAATTCACATGCTCATGCAAGTACCTGTCACTTCTCTCAAATTGTACTATCGTGTTGATTTAATTGACCGGTTGACATAATTTTTAATGCAGTTTTGTTATTCAATGATTGCTTGTTAAGTGTTATATCTCGTCTCACTTTCTTTTAGATGTACCATCTTTGACAGATGTCTAAGTATTACGATAAATTCTCTTCAATCTGTTCTTGAACTATGAACAAGAAATTATTTAAAAGTATTTCCGTACTCCGAACAACTAGATTATTATATTTAAAGTAACCTACATACGTTATTTCATCTAACACCATTTTCTCTTCGGATATAGTTGTTTGACATATTGTATTTAAAATGTGCCATATATCAAAATAGTTATCAAAGGTACCAGGATTAAAATTTAATACGCCAGACGCGCGTAATTGTGCCAAATACGGCTAAGGTAATCTACTTCTGGGAAAGTAAAATCCTTAGTTTTCGAAAATTCAAAGTTTTATATACAGGAAATTTACAAAAATTACCAAATGTGTTCTTTCAGTGTATTTTTACTTATTTTCGTTAATATATCTTTTTGATCGATTTAACCGATTTCAAGGGATATTTTCTAGTGCTTCTTTCTATGTTGTAATGTTATACTTCTGTTATTATAACCAGCTTCATTTGTCAGACTTTCCCTAAGTCAGGAACTTATCGTTCAGTGTTGGTTGTTTATGGATAAGGTCCATGAAGGTTTTTCGTTTTTATTTTTTATATAGATTAGACCGTTGGATTACCTGTTTGAATTGTTTTACATTAGTCACTGTTGGCTCTTTACAGCTTTCTAATCAATGATACCCAAGTCGCCGGTGTTGAAGGTTGTACTTTGACATATAAACGGGTTACCTTCTTATAAAATTGTGACTTAGACGGAGAGTTTTCCCATTGGCACTTATACCACATCTTCTTATAAATCAATATACCCTAAGTCACTAACAAAAGTTTAATGATTGCTCAATTTTAATAAGCACGGGGTACTGATAATACTGAGGGTTGTACATTTTACACCAGCCCAGTAGTCAACACTTTGGTGTTGACATGAATATCAATTAATATATAAAAAATAAGATGTGGTATGATTGCCAATGCGACAACTATCCACAAAAGACCAAAATGACACAGACATTAACAACTATAGGTCACCGTACGGCCTTCAACAATGAACAAAGTCCATACCGCATAGTCAGCTATAAAAGGCCCCGATAAGACAATGTAAAACAATTCAAACGAGAAAACTAACGGCCTTATTTATGTAAAAAAATGAACGAAAAACAAATATGTAACACATAAACAAACGACAACCACTGAATTACAGGCTCCTGACTTGGGACAGGCACATACATAAATAATGTGGCGGGGTTAAACATGTTAGTGGAATCCCAACCCTCCCCTAACCTGGGACAGTGGTATAACAGTACAACATAAGAACGAACTATAAAAATCAGTTGAAAAAGGCTTAACTCATCAGATGGACAAAAATACAAGTGGATGTGGCCGGGTACTTATACATCCCGACACAAAAAGACACAATGAACAGATCTGAGATTACTCGCAGTTATCTGACAGCTAGTTCAAAGCCACTAACAACTAATAAATAAATCATGCATCTAAGACTAAACAATCAATCCGTACACATCCAACATCTAATGGATTTAGTGTAAAGGCGTCATAAACAGCCAGAGAAAAACATGACCTTGTGCAATGCCAAGTTACAGGTATCGACAGATTGTAGATTCATGAATATGTATATAACATACTAGTAATATTTAGTTGGCTTTAAATTTACTGATAACAAAATCAATATTTATACCAATAAAAACAATATTCAATGATCTTATTACAGTGTTGAATAGGTAACCTTTTAGAATAAGTTTATTTAAAGGAGCGACTAGTTTACATGGATCATTTCTAAATTTCCGGGCACGGTTAGCAACATTTTCGTAAAAATGAGGATGTGCTATCCAGTTTGAAATAAGCTTTCTATAGGTACAACCAAACTTCAAAACCAAATATTTATATTTATGGAAAAATTTAGTAAATAATTTATGATAACGATATCCCTGATTTAATAATTTACCAGTAATACATAGGTTGCGTTCGTTAAAATAAGAAAAACGTTACAACAGACACGACTATAGCGAACACGTTGTGAAATATAAACACCGTAAGATGGTGCCAAAGGAACATCCCCATCTAAAAATGGGAAATTAACAATAGGGAACGAAAAATCATCTCTTTTGTCGTAAATTTTAGTGTGGAGTTTCCCGTTAAAAACCGCAATATCTAAATCCAGGAAAGGACAGTCATTACCGAATAAATTTGATTTATTTAAAGTAAGTTCCTGAGGGTAAATTTCAGCAATATATTGAGAACTTTCTTGATTATTTAACGAACAAATATCATCAAGATAACGGTAAGTGTTGTTGAATTTATCAATTAAATGCAATTTCGACGGGTCTTTACTGAGTTTAGTCATAAACTGTGATTCTTAACAGTACAAAAACAAGTCTGCTATTAAAGGGGCACAAGTAGTGCCCATGGGGATACCTACAACCTGTCGATAAAATTTGTTGCCGAAACATACATAGATATTATCAAGGAATAAATATAAATATTATATGGTCATTTAAATAAATTTACTGTTTGCAAAATTTTGAATTATTCCAAATATTTAGGATTTTCTTATCCCAGGAATTGTTACTTTATCCGTATTTGGTACAATGTTTTTGGAATTTTGGATTCTCAATGCTCTCAACTTTATACTTGTTTATGTTTTTACCTATTTTGATATGAGTGTCATTGATGAGTCTTATGTAGACAAAACGAGTGTCTGGTGTATCAAATTATAAGCCTAGTACCTTTGATAACTATTTACTGTATATGTTCTGGACCATATGAGTAGTTAGACCATACGCGTATGGTCATGACCAATTGGGTATATACTCAGATGGTCGGGGTAATTAACATTCTGTTACATTTTACTTTTAATACTTCCAAAAAGTGCATGAAATATAATTATACAATATATATACAGGGATTCGGAAACAAGAAAAACTCATTAAATGTAAATCCGTCTCCCTTTAAAAAAATGACAAAATTAGGAACATTAAGTAACCATAAGAAACACTCGTATAATATAATATTCAATTTACATTTAAAATGTCTATTGTGTGTTTTTATAATACTTCTAAATTCTTCATATTATGGTATGACCGTTCATTAAAAAAGACGCTACCATATAGGTAATTTTATTATTATATTATAATAAAAAGATTACATGTAGCTAAAGAAAAATTGGAAGTTTCACATAGTTAATTTACTTTAAAATTGTCAAAACTATGATAAACACATTTTATACCGATGGTCATTTCCGATGGTCATTACCGATTTGTTAATACGAGTAAATGGCAATATGTTGACTTAAATAATTAAATTAAAAAAAAAATTCTTAATGAACTGTTACACAAGAAGTCACTGGAAAATAACATTGTTTATTTCAGTTGTCTTGTAAATATGGTGTATTGCAATCATTTTTACGATATTTGAGATCTAGAACTTCTTAAAAACACCATAGACATCAAAATGGCCAAATACCTCGGTATCACTGTATGCAGCTGCAAAAAGGCTAGCTTTTCAATTGCAAACAAAAGGTGTACATGAAAAGATTCGTGCACAACCAAGACTTGCAAATGCAAAGAAGCCAAGATATCATGTGGAAGTAAATGTCACCCCAAGCCTACATGTAAGAATGTATGGAAAGCCAACAGAATGTAACTAGCGATGAAAACTAACTATGGTATCAATATTTAATTTTGTACGTAGTTTTTGATTTATAAAAATTGTCATATAACCATCATTGTTTTTTTTCGATAAAGTTATTGTATTATTGAAACTTTATAGGAAAATAAAATAATTGATTACATATGCACATTTATTTTCCATTTCACGTGTTTACAAAGTCTTTTTCAAAGAGTTTTTCAGTTGTCAAAATAATGTTTTTAATTGATAATTGTTTTCATTTTAGAATGAAACTCCATTCATATGCATATTCTACAGATCTGATCTTCAGAAAAAATCGTAGTTGCGATGGCAGCATTTTCAGATGAGGAAAAATACTTCTTTATTATCGAGGGTCTGGTAAAAGGAATTTCATCATTAGCTGTGCGTGAAATATTTGACAGAGAATTTCACCCTGAATTTTTAAAAAGATCACTAAGTAAGGAAAGGAAAAAGATCCAACAGCTGAAAAATAAAAGAGTTTTGAACCAGACACAAATGGATCTGCTTTATCCAGTAGGGTGTAAGTATATTTACTGTTGAAAAATAAATTAATAGAATATAGTCAGCAACTTTACATATCGTTCCGGGCCAAATCCTTATTTCTGTGATATGTCAAAGTATTAATCTGATAAGAATTTAAAAAAAATGCAATACAATTCTAAATAGGAATAATGTTGATGTAGTTTTCAATTGTTTGCTTATATTGTATGTATGTGGTTATAATATGGCATCAAGGTCGTTTGTATTTAGAATAGTCTATTGATATTGAATATCATTCAAACAATTATAAATTCAAACACAATCATATGTTCTTGTAAAAAGAGTTATCATGGAAGCACATCTATATGTAAGCCCCAGGATCTATGCTTGTTTGAAAATTCTCGTTTGAATGGTTTTACACTTGTCATTTTGGGGGCCCTTTATAGCTTCCTGTTCTGTGTGAGCCAATGTTTGGTGTTGAAGACCGTACTTTTACCTATACTGGTTTACTTTTACAAATTGTGACTTAAATGGATAGTCGTCTCATTGGCTCTCATACCACATTTTCTTATATCTTTTGTTGTATGCATGTTTAATATGACAATCTATAGATGTTTTGCGCTTTTGATGATTAATCCTCATTATGAACGCCCATACCCAAATATAACAAGCCAGGGATGTATAATTCAAACCTGCGTTTTATAACTTTGTAGGCATCCAACCTTCGTCAACAGAATTTGATATTTCACTGATGCTTCGTTTGTTGAAGAACTTTACAGATATTGGTGTTTATGATCACACTCCACGTCCAGAAGATACGAGTGTTGCAGCTGATCTCAATAGAATAGGACATTATAGAAACAAATCGGCTCACATGAATGAACGTTACTTATCGGTTGAATCTTTCAATTTAATTTGGACCGATTTGACTGAGGTAACGTTATGTCTTTACCAACTTTTGTCAAAACTATTTTACATTTGTTCCTTTTAATCAGTTTTTCTTTTCTTAAATATTTAAACTAAGAAATAATGGTGGTAAGAACATAAAATTTTTTTGAAGACTTTTTAGATCCAGCTATATATCGTTTTTTATACGGATGTTTTGTGAATTTTAGATATCGAGACCATAGATCAGATATTTTTATTGTCCTTTTTATGTAAATATATATTAAAAAAGATGGGACGGACTTTAGATTTTCTCTTTCGTTAATTACATTTTTTGGCGTTCTACACGGCAAACCTTTCCTTTTAAATGCTTTAGTGAGAAAAAAAAACCCAAACTAAAAACAAACAGATCGACAAGTACAGATTATTAGATATAATTTAATACACACATAATAATAGTAGGTTCGACTCTCATGTTAAAGACTTCTTCGAAATTACACCTGATTGTAATAAACTTCAGATCTCATTAATAGATCTAGACTAGGAGGACACACATCAAGATAATGATGAAAAACTGAAGGAATAACGGAGTAAAGCTGGACGCTTCTACTTAGTAAAGTAATTTACATAAGGATTAAGAGCAAACATTTTTCTTCGTCTTACAGGCCATTGAACGTTTAGGGGAACCAATTTGTTAAGAGAATGTCATGAATTAAGACACAAAATGGAGAATTCAGATAAAAGGAATTATATTTGTGAGATTTTCAGCGAGATGCAGAGTAATACGAAGGAGATTGATAGATTAAAAGAAACACACAAACTTGAAAAAGATTTATTGAGAACAGAAGAAGAGGAAAGAGCTCAATTGGAGAAGTTATTCATGAATAAATATGACATCAGTAAGTGTATTTTTTTTATTCATAAACGCTTGAATCAAAGGAAATTTTTGAATGACGCTTGTAAAATGTCTTTCCGTTTGATGTTATAAAATTGTTTCATTAAATACCACTAAATCGTGTTAATATTATACACTGTAACAGTTAAAAAGACCTTTGAAATAACTGGTTTACAACAAACACAATTCTATCTAAGATTGTTTAGCATAATTATGGAAAATCTTGAGTCAGTTTAAATTTCAATTAATCAGCACACATTACTTTGATGACTAAAATATAACATATGATATCATAAATTAAAATGATGAGAATGGATTCATCGAATGGGGTTGCTTTTGAAACTTAGATAAGACTCTTGGTATTCCAGATGTGCGATTAGGATTCCCTTGACCCGTATGTTCACTTATTTATTGATGACACAAAGTCACAATGCGGACATGAAAAATCCAAAAGCAAAGAAACTATTATTTTTTTGTTGACAAAGTCATCTGTTTGCCTGCAACATGGACACATAACTCTCATATAACTGTTCTTGAGAGTTTAAAGCAGATGTTTACGTAAATATTGACCAATTTGCTAATTTTCACCACACTTATATCTAGGAGTATATAGATATATGTATTTTTTTAATTATAAACAGATCTATTTACAAGAGTGTGTATATTATTTGTACAGTGTAACAATGTATTCAAATAAAAAGAGGTGTTTTTCTTGTTTTCAAAACTTTTTTTGCAGAGAAAAATATTGAAATGAAAAGAAAATGGAGGGACCAACATAGCAATGAAAGGTTCATTGTATCGACAGCAGCACTTGATACATTTGAAACGGTCCTACAGAATAGGTTTGTTGCAATTTCTGGAGTATCCGGATCTGGCAAATCAAGTGTGGCTCAATTCATAGCCTTGCGCATGTCAGAAAGTCATGGATATTTTGTCGTTTCCGAATGGCCATCTTCCTGTAGTAATTTTCCTACAATGAATAATTATGGAACAACCAGCCCAAACATTTTATATCTTTATGACGATTATTTTAGAAAATGTTCGATCTCAGATCATGACCAGTTCGGATTGCATTTGATGTTTGATAAAATGAAACGTATAACAGCAACTAACATCAGGTGCAAGTTTTTAATTACGTGTAGACCAAATACAATCAATGTAAGCAACATAAAGCACTATCTTCCATCTATTGTAGAGTGTGATTTGCACTCATCGGAAATGTCATTATCAAGAGAAGAACGTCAAAAGATCTTCGACTTATATATTCCTGACCATGAGGAGGTCCATGCTTATCAGAATAGTGACTTTTTACTAGGTACAAAACAGCTACCATTACTTTGTACGTTATATAGAAAACATTTTTGTAACAGTATACAAGAGTTTTTCTTAAATTCTGACCAAATTTTTACCGATAAAATCAGTGAAATGAGAGAGTCAGAGAACCCATCATATATCTGCCTTGCTCTGTTATTAGTTGCGGATGAACTCCATATAACATCCTGGAATAATGAATGCATAAAATCCGAGTGCTATACTATTTTACAGAGCGTCATAACAGAGTCAGGTTTCAAAACAACACCGAAAAGTCAGAAGCTTTTACAGGTGGGATTTGAATCGATAGAAGAAATATATGTTAAAAGAGAAGAAAATAAACTGTTGTTTATACATGACAAAATACATGACAATGTTGTATCGTGTATCGGGACGAACTTTATACGAAGTATATTAAAACACGCTAAATATTCATTTATTGAAGACCGAATAAGACTGGAATCCTATAAATGTGAGGACAGTAGCCCAAGTGCTGTTGTTATTTTAAATCAGACTTATAATGAACAATTTTTTTAAAAGACTTTTAAAAGAAATATCGCGTCGAAATGAAAAAGTGTTTGTACACATACAAAATAGACATCAAGGGTTTAGAAATGCCTTCATAGAATATCTCAGAATACATTTGACTGAATTCTGCGTAGAATATTTTAAAATACCACTTGTCTTATCCTCTAAATTGGGTTATGAAGATTTCGTGTCATTCATAGTTGAAAAATGGAAAGAGCAATCTAGACCTTCGTTTTTCTATCAAAGAGAATCACCATTATCTGAAGCATGTTCAATGGGACATATTAATATAGTTAAAATTTTGGTTGAATCATCTGTAGGAATGGAATATTTAAGTAGACAACCAACATGGCCAATTGAAGTGGCTTGTATACATGGATATAGTAACATTGTTGAGTTGTTACTCACTCATGGTATCCATTCAGATCTTTCCACTGCTCTTGAATATGTATGTAAATTTGGTCATACTGAAATAGTGACACTTCTTCTAAAAAAGGGAACATTTTATCATAACGAGCCTTTACGTATTGCTTGTGAAAATGGACATGACGAAATTGTCAGGATTTTACTGAGACACAATTTGCCTGTCAACGATAATTATGGTGAAGGAGAAACATGTACACCGTTATACTTTGCTTCAATGAAAGGACATTTGAATATTGTAGAATTATTATTGAATGCGGAGGCAAAAGTACAAGAGTGTGATATCAGTGTTGCGGAATGGAACGACCATGAAGATATTGCTGAATACCTACAAAGACATTTGAGTCTGCTCATTTAGATACATTTAGTCCGTAAAGACCATGGGATTTGCTCATATTTGATATTTGATATCCATCCATTATTGATCACTGAGCTTTTAATGTCTGTATACAAAGTTTTATCCATTTGAGCATAGAATCTTGAAAGCCATTTTTTTTAATGCTGAGAACATGAAATCCCATTCTAAAGAGTCAATAGATTTTGAAAAGTCTAAAAATAAAAATGCTCCTACTATATTAAATTTTTCTGCATAATTAATTATATCCTGGATCTGTCTAATGTTTAACCAATATATTTTTTTACATAAAATTGAGAACAGAAATTGGGAATGTGTCAAAAAGACAACAACCCGACCGTAGAACAGACAACAGCAGAAGGTCACAAACAGGTCTATAGGTATAAATGAATACATGTATAACCAAGGGCCAATTGCACTTGCTTGTGAAAATTGATACAGGAACATCGTTGAACATCGTTTTGATACCCTTTTTGATCTTCATGCATAAATTTTGGTAAAATATTTTTAATGCGCTGAGCTAATTGAATATGCTATTAATTTTGTATCAACATTCAATAATTTAAAAGTTATTGGTCTATAGTTATCTATAGTAGTCTACTTTAGTTGTGAATACAATTGACAAATATAACAAGTTAGATATGTGTTTAATACAGGAAGGTTATATATATTAAGATTCCTAATAAACTGAAAAAATTTATAAACTTTTGTTAGTTATATGTAAATTACTGTTTTGTTTTAATGCTAGAAGCCAACTCATCATGATTTCAGAACAATCATATTGTAAAAAGGTTTCTGACACTTGTCAGTCAAAAAGTATAGGGGTTTTCAAGTTTTTGCAAACAGCAAGTACAGTAAACTCTGATTCTAACCTTTCTCTATCTAAATATAAACTTTTCGGCACTTTATTTACTGCTATAGCATGTATAGGTCGTGCCCAGATGAAACAAGACTAAACTGGAACAATAGCCGTGCTTGCTTTTATAGTTTTGAAACGACACAATTTTGTCTACAGACACAAAAACGACAACAGTTTTGACGTTAAGACAACAGTTTGAATGACGTCATCACACAATTTGCACTTATTGCATACGGGTATTTGAAATTCCAACGTTATGTAAACAAAAATAACAACATGGCGACGTCCATCCACGGAAAAGACCAGAGCGATATATTAACAAGATTACTTTCCAAATTAAAGTTTGTACATTTTGACATATTTAGTTACTACAATAGGATACCAGAGAATCACGTTATATGTTTTCTCTACTGACATATCATATCAAACAAATTAAATCTGACAATGTAGTTTTAACAAAAGAAATGGGGTTCACTTTCACACAAATAAGTTACATTCAGTTACATAATTGTCACTAGTCTATCATACAATTTACAAATGCATTTATCAGCAGTCATTCATACTTCTTCAGATACGTTCAAATCATGAAAACCCCATTCTGTAACAACTCTCTTCTAAAAAAAAATATGTTCGTCCTCGAACAAAGAATTTCATAAAAACATCTTATTCTACTTACGTTATAATAATTTTATAAATGAATTAGGCAGCTGGTTACAAATGTAGCATATTAAAATATTAAATTTAAAAACAATTAAAAAGCTCTTTAGAATGTCACACTCGATCTCTGTATTCTCTGTTTGTGTCTCTTTTGCTTCCACAGCACCTCTACCAGTTCGAACTCTCCTATTTTTGTCGCCATGTCTTTATCTGTCTGTATACCAATATTTCTCCTTTTAACAATTTCTGGGTCAGGAATTCATTTTGAAGTTAGAAGATAGATTGTAGATTGTTCCATCTGGAAAAATCACCTTCTCTTCTTTCCTTACTCCCAAATAGCCGTCTGGTATTACTTTTACCTCTGTGCTGAATTCTCTTGCTTTGTTTCTTATTTTCCTCACCAATGTTGCATCCTCATGTTTAAGATAGCTAGATGGGGGGCAACTGAGTTGTAGTCTTGGGTCGTCTCTACATTCTTCACTGGGGAGCTGAAGGTGCGACCAATCATAGGTTCTTCCATATCTGCTATTAAGGTCAATTTTCCTGGGTGGGTAGAAAAGAATTTCTTCCTTGAAAATTACCTCACGTCTATCCATCTCCGGTTTCTCTGGATCGTAAGGTTCAACTTTGGGACTAGCAGGTGTGGCTGGTGGATTAATCGTTAAAGGTGACTCATCTAATAGAATGATCTCCGTGCATATCTTAGGGGTTGAACAGGAAGGTGTTATCTTGAGATTATAAAATTCGTCAATTGGAACTGCTGTATATATGGGTTCAATCGGTGGAGTTTTCAGGGGTGTAATTGGATCTGGTAACTGACTAATACATGTAGTTGAGTTGATGTTGTTGTAGTTATTGAGAAAACTCAACAAAGAGACTGGACTCCCTGTTTGTCTTGACAGGGAATAAGTTTGGTTGGTGTGCATTGTCTAATGTAAGATCATCTGCTATCCCCAGGTATATTGGAGTGGGACTGGTTATTGGCGTGAGTTGGAAATTCTGAACTGCTGGTGTTTCAATTTTGGATTTTGGATTTTTCTTTGTGTGGTCTACTTCTTTCCTTTTTGTCATGCATCTTCTCTGTGTGTTTTCTTTCCACATGCCCTTTCATCCTGTATTTTACATTAGTTGGGATTTCATAAAAAGAGAAATGTCTGCCCACTTTGGTTTTGGCTGATTTTCTAATTTTGATTTCAAGATAGTTGCAATTGTATCGTCTTGTTGCTGAGCGGCTAATATTTCTTCTGTTGTCTTACTTTGCGTCCAATTTGCTCCTTGCTCTGTACTTTCAATTTCAATTTCTTCTCTGATTGTAGAATCAAATTTTGCCGTTTTAACTGCACGTAAGTAACAACTCGGATCTTTTTCTGCATAAGACTTTTTTGTCTCTTGTCGTATACAATGGGTGCCTTGTGTACACGGACGACACGAAAGTCCATCTGCATTCCAATGTTGTCTACCTGGCATGTGTTGAATTTCAAAATTATAAGAAGCCATCGCAGCGCCAAGTGGTCTGTTCTAACAAGAAAGCTTGTACAAAACACATAGTGATGGAAGTGTTGGATTGATGCTTCGATAGCTAACAATTCCCGCCTTGTCACACAGTATTGCCTTTCTGTTTTATTAAAACTTCTACTGTAATAAGCTACTTCCTTTTCTCCATTTTCATGGACTTGGGATAACACAGCTCCTAGACCAAAGCCGCTAGCGTCAGTATCTAAAATAAATTTCTTATTCATATCAGGGTAACTAAGTATGGGAGCTGAAATGAGAAATTGTTTGAATTTTTCAAAAGATTCCTGGCAATCACTAGTCCATTTACATTCTCGACCTTTTATTGGCAATTTATGCAAGGGTCTAGTTGTATCAGAAAATTTTACATCGTCTAGATAAAGAAGACATATCTGCCAATTTAAATCTGCAAGTACACATTCCATTAATCGCTCAAAGCAAGCCCCATCATTGCATAACCCAAATGGCATTCAACGAAACTGGAATAAGCATCTTTTGGTAACACATGATGTCTTTTCTTTGTCTGCACTGCAGGGTCCATCTGAATCTGCCAGTAACCACTCTGCAGGTCAATAGTGGAATAGAATTTCGCGCCTCGTAGCGCATCTAGACAATCCTCTATGCGGGGAAACGGTAGCTAAATGTTCTGGAACCTCGTCTGCTTTGCTCTCTTTTATTTTAAATACTTTAAGATTCGTACGTTCAGTATTTTCAATTTCAAAAATATTGTCACAAAGATGACATTCTGCTAAACATGTGCTTTTGTATAAGGTTCTCTCGAAGCTAGTCAAATTTGCTATGCGCAATTGAATACGACCACTACTAGGGTCCACCAAAGCTCTAGCTACTAAAATTTCGTTGTCCTGTTTCATTACAGGTTCTTTCATTGCATCCATTAAATGACTAGAATCTCCAAGCACTTTACTCATTATAATAGTTTCTGAGTTAGGGGGGAGTATTACATTCTGTTCTGAAGATATTTTAAAAACACTAGACATTTGACTTTCTTTTTGACATACTATTTCAAAATCCTCAATAAAATTGAGAATGGAAATGGGGAATGTGTCAAAGAGACAACAACCCGCCCAAATAAAAAACAAAAAACAACAGCAGAGGGTCACCAACAGGTCTTCAATGTAGCGAGAAATTCCCGCACCCGGAGGCGTCCTACAGCTGTCCCCTAAACAAATATATACTAGTCCAGTGATAATGAACGCCATACTAATTTCCAAATTGTACACAAGAAACTAAAATTAAAATAATACAAGACTAACAAAGGCCAGAGGCTCCTGACTTGGGACAGGCGCAAAAATGCGGCGGGGTTAAACATGTTTGTGAGATCTCAACCCTCCCCCTATACCTCTAACCAATGTAGTAAAGTAAACGCATAACAATACAATAGTTAACTTTCTATGTCTAATATCAAGCTTACAATTTTTAGAATATAGAAAATGATAACCAATTATTACAGGGGCATCAATTTCGGCGATCACAAACCGCTGTTTCCATATTTTGCCATTAACATATGATTAACTTTAATATCAAAATCGGCTTGGCCCATAGTTTTAATAATTTCACCATTAGCAAAATTTAGTTGAATGCCTTCATAAATTTTATCTGGTCTCTGTGATTCTGGGATTGATAAAAATTTTCTTATGTGGATCACTGATAAAGTTGATCCTGTATCAATTAAACAATTAACGGACATCCCATTAATTTTTAGCTTGAAATATAAACTATCGTTTAAATCATCATTTAATTTGAAAGATTTAAGCGGTCCTTCGTTAAATTCAATATTGGCTAAAGGTAGACCGTCAGCTTTAGCCCCTAAAAGTTTCCCGATTTAGTCTGGCCTCTGGTATCAGTTTGTGTTCCTTGTAACCATTTATTTCCCGTTCTTTGTTTGGCACGTATTTGCAACTGTTTTTCATTTCTTGGAACTTTCTGCAATCTCTTTTGTAATGTCCTTTAATTCCACAAAAATAGCAGGTAGCTTCTGATTTAAAACTTGGTTTCTGTTGGCACGAGTACTATCGGTGATGACCAGGGACTTATAGAAGGTTATATAACTCCAATATCCAACATTCGTTGACCTTCGCGATCTGCAACTTCTTGTTTGGCCAATGGTAGTCTCCTCGGATTGTACGTAATAGGAGTAGCATCCCCTGTATTTATTTTGTGTTTTATTAGGTCTGTAATACCTAATTTATTTTTGGAGTTTGCAAACGCATCTGCTTGTCTTTTTAAAACTCCCTTCATTTGTATTCCTTGTTCCTCTGTTAAATTAGAGATACTGTTTTCAAATAAGGTAATTAAATGTTCTGGAACCTCGTCTGCTTTGCTCTCTTTTATTTTAAATACTTTAAGATTCGTACGTTCAGTATTTTCAATTTCAAAAATATTGTCACAAAGATGACATTCTGCTAAACATGTGCTTTTGTATAAGGTTCTCTCGAAGCTAGTCAAATTTGCTATACGCAATAGAATACGACCACTACTAGGGCCCAAGTGCTGTTATTATTTTAAATCAGACTTATAATGAACAATTCGTTAAAAAACTTTTAAAAGAAATATCGCGTCGAAATGAAAAAGTGTTTGTACACATACAAAATAGACATCAAGGGTTTAGAAATGCCTTCATAGAATATCTCAGAAATCTTTTGACTGAATTCTGCGTAGAATATTTTAAAATACCACTTGTCTTATCGTCAAAGTTGGGTTATGAAGACTTTGTGTCGTTCATAGTTGAAAAATGGAAAGAGCAATCTAGACCCGAATTATTCTATGAAAGAGAATCACCATTATATGAAGCATTTTCAATGGGACATAGTAATATTGTTAAAATTTTGGTTGATCTGTAGGAATGGATTATTATAATAGACAGCCAACAGGGCCAATTGAAGTTGCTTGTATAACTGGATACAGTTACATTGTTGAGTTGCTACTCAGGCATGATACATACTCAGATCTTCGCATTGCCCTTGAAAATGCCTGTAAAATCGGCCATACTGAAATAGTGCTACTTCTTCTGAAAAAAGAAACATTTTATGATAACGCGCCTTTAGGTGATGCTTGTAAAAAGACATAATGTACTAAGACATAATTTGCCTGTCAACGATAAGTATGTTGATAAAGAATCATGTGCACCGTTATACTTTGCTTCAATGAATGGACATTTGAATATCGTTAATCTATTATTGAAAGTGGAGGTGAAAGTAAATGAGTGTGATATCAGTGTTGCGGAGTGGAACGACCATGAAGATATTGCTGAATGTTTACGAGGACATTTAAGTCTGCAGAAAGGCAAATATATTTTCTAACTGCTCATTTAAATACAACGTATTATGGTCTGTACAGAACATAGGCTTTGCTCATTGTTAAATGCCTTCCGGTGACCTATAGTTTCTATGTAATTTGGTCTCTTGTGGAGAGTTGTTTTATTGGCAATCATACCATATCTTTGTTTATATATGCATAGCTCTGCTACTGTTATTTTCTTAGCTTCAGCTACATTGTACATTGGAGGCATTGTTTGAGAACACTAAATAGTATTATTTTACAGTTGAATTCCAAATATCAGATATTTGGTGTTAATGCTATTATTATTCCTACTACGAGCTTTTGTGTTAAAAATTCAATAATATACAAACACACAAAATCAAGTGTTTTTGTCTCCTCAATTACTGCCGTGACGATAATGCCAAATGCACGTCCGGTGCAGTAGAGTTTACATCGTAAAAGTAACTAGTGGGCTGTTATATTAATTCTAGGGGTATATAACTTTAACAATAGCTATCTATTTTGGTACTGTTTCTTGGTTTTATTTGGAAAAAATACAGGGCTGGAGGGAATCAAAAATATGAATCTCTTTCGTCTGAGGCTATATATTATTTCCTTGTTCGAGTTTGCCTTTACTTTTGGTCCCGTTTGGTTTCATCATCTCTATAATTATGGTTCTTGAAACAAATGTTTAATCATTATTATTTATAAAATTAAACTGATGTCTGATTTGTTTTTAACGAGTTGTTTCTGAACAACATGAACAAAAAGCTGTTTCCATTTTCAAAATACCAAGTAAACTCATAAATTGTTTCTTCGTTTGATGTGTTTGAGCTTTTGATTTTCACATTTGAGTAGGGACTTTCCTTTTTAAATTTTCTTCGGAGTTTAGTATTTTTGTGATTTTACTTATTTTTCTACATATATTTAATTGTTTCCAGGGTGGGTATCAATGAAAATACTTAATAATAGAGTAAACGTTTCATTTTATTTATACTCTCAGCCATCATAACAATCATGTTTTTAAAATAAGGTATACCTGTTTTTTTTTATAAGGAACGTTCTTAGGGGTTTATATATGATGGACGATAGTTTTTCGTAAACTTTTGTAAAATAATTTTGTGTCATCTTACTTTCAAATTTAAATACGAAATCTGGAGTTCGCGGAGCTAGCTTATCGTTAAGATTCATTCAAATAAAAAACTCCCTCTTATTATGTAATATCTAAACACAATTGGTGACTATATTGACTAAAATATGATGTGGTTATGTTTGCCTATGATACAACTCTCCACAAGGGACCACATGACACAGAAATTAACAATTATAGGTCACCGTACGGCCCTCAACAATGCCCATATTGCATAGTCAGTTACAAAAGATCCCTAAATGACAAATGTAAAACAATTCAAACGAGAAAACTAACAACCTAATGTATGAACTTAAAATGAACGAATATGTAACATAGAAACAAACGACAACCACTGAATTACTGGCTCCTGACTTGGGAAGACATTAAGTATGTCTTAACTTACATCTTGAAATGTACAATTAAGGTTGGTAGAGTCATTTTTACGACAAACATATAATTTCTATTTCATAATTATAATCTTTCAATTTTATCGTCGCAGCATTCCAACAGATCGTGCATACGAAATATATATTTCCAAGGTAATTATATAATACGATATATCTAGGCTTGTCATTCCTATCTTAATACTGATGATGTACATGTCCTTTGGTTTTGTGAGTCTTTGTTTGATTGGTATTGTCTTTCTTTGTTAAAAGGTTACATCTTACCAGAAAGTCATTGCTTCAAGGGTTTGAAGTTGTAAAGTTAAAACTATCCCTTCGAAGGTTTTACGGACAACACCAAACTATTTTTAAATGTCAGTGCCAGACATGACAACGGATATTTTAGTCGTAGTCACAGTTTAAAAAAAATAACATTAAAATTGAACCACAACATGTTTACCCATTTTTCATTCCTGACTTTCTTACACATTATGCCAACTGTTTGTGTCTGTATGTGTGTAATCAGTATCTTTCATCAATTTGATTTTCAAAAGTCATATTGGTAAAATAAAGTATCTTTTTGGTGAATCCCGGGAAACATTCTGCATTAGTATAATATTGTAAGAGGCGCATGAAAATGTCACATATTCCATCAAAGTTTTATTCAAACTAGCCTTTCAGTGAACCTTTTCTGAAGCTACTGACATTAATCAGCAAATGATAAAAACATATTTATATCTTTCTGCTCGTTTTCGTGGTAAAGTTCACCCACCAAGTTCGTGCGCCAAATATTTGTGAAAACAATAACAATAATTGCTTGACCACTGTCTGGTATGGATATAAAAATACGGACAGTCATACAGAAAACAGCCCATACTACATACATTACACAATGTTCATGACTCTTTATAACACTATGGAGACTATTTTAATCCTGGGGTATCATCACATGAATTGTATTGCACATTATCTCTCAATTTTGAAAATTCCACAGGAACCAAAATGCGTTTGTTATTGTAATTGTCCTGTCGGCGTTTTTATTCGAGGTTATGATATCATCTTTTTTTTAAATTATGATTTCCGATTGCCCCCTTTGTATTTTCTCTTTGTGTTGTATACTAGATTGATTGTGCCACATGTGGAGCAGGATCTTTTCACTTTTCCGGGTTACCTATTGTCACCCAAATTTTTGCGTGGGGTATGTATTGCCCAGTCTTTATTTCTATGTTGCGTTTTGTGATTTGTGATTTGTGATTTGTTTGTGTACTGTTAAGCGTTTGTCTGTGTTTCTTCTTCTTTCCTAGCCATGGCGTTTACAGTTTATTTTCATCGTTTTTTTTTTAAATGTCGTCCCTTTGTATCCTTCCCTTCTTATATTCTGATTTCATTTTGTAATGGTGTTTGATTATTTGTTTATGCGCGATTTGGGTTTCTCAACAAAATTGTTTTTCTAGTACTTAACTAACCAACTTTGTCTTGTAAAAGAAAAGTATAAAAGCCGATTTTCCCTGTGTTCTCTACACCGTAGTCCTACTTTTAGTCGTCAATACATTTCACAAATATAACAACATGAACAAGTTAAAAGTTAGTTTATTTAGATAAAGGCAGATGTGGTGTGAGTGCCAATGAGACAACTCTCCATCCAAATAACAATTTAAAAAAGTAAACCATTATAGGTTAAAGTACGGCCTTCAACACGGAGCCTTGGCTCACACCGAACAACAAGCTATAAAGGGCCCCAAAATTACTAGTATAAAACCATTCAAACGGGAAAACCAACGGTCTAATCTATATAAACAAAACGAGAAACGAGAAACACGTATATATTACATAAACAAACGACAACTACTGTACATCAGATTCCTGACTTAGGACAGGTGCAAACATTTAACATGTTTAATACAGAAAAGTTTATATATATTTAGATTCCAAATAAATTACCTTTGTTAGATATATAGCCCAACAGTTTCATTTTAATGCAAGAAGCCAACTAATCATGATTGTAGACCAACGCTACTCACAGAACAATCATGTTGTAAAAAGGTTTCTGACACTAGTCAGTCAAAAAGACAAGGGGTTTTCAAGTTTTTGCAAACAGCAAGTACCGTTTGTGTAGGACGACTTATTGATTTTATATTCAAGAGCATACATTTCTTTTCACGATTTTATCAATAAAGTGTAGCTACTTTTCAGCAAGTTATTAAAATAATAAGTTATATTAGTAAAGTTTAAGTCTTCATTAAGAAAGTTTCATTGGCACCATCATGATTTGGTACGCGGTTATTGAATATATATTCCAATTTTCGTAGGCTTCTGACGCCCATTTTGCTGCAATTGTGACGTTATAATGAGACTTCACACCGAATATGAGCAGCACGACGGATGCTTACCCTTCAAGAGCACCCGATATCATTCTAGAGATTTCCATGACAAAAAAGAAAAGTCAACGCCTCTTCTAGTTTTCAACCCATTTAATTGAACGTTTGCAGAAAAAATACACAGGCGTTGATGTTGCATGTGCACCTGTTATTATGAAATGTTTTGACAAGTCATATTTCCTGACCTAGAAATTATTAATTTTTCAGCAAATTTTTTGAAGAAATTTAAAGTTTTGTATATTCAACTTTTACTGTAACTGATTAACCCCGATCCCTATGACTTCCAAAGGAATTGTTTAATATTTTGACCGTTTTGCACCAGTTTTTTTGTGGAATTATTTGAGGATTTGTTTTTCTTAAGTTTCCAAACTTAGTCATTTCTATAATTTTTTTTTATTAAAATATACAAATAATCAGTACAGTAAATGAACCATTCCTATCTTGTCATGTGCACACTTTATTTTGTATACTATTTATTATAATTTCATCTTTGTAACAATGTGTATACAGTGGTTTTAAAGAATACAATTGTCTTGTCTTGAGCAACCAGACATTTAAGCCTTTGCATATCTTTTAAAATTACATGTATACTACAATTATGATCGACGCCATCGGTAAAATATTACTTAACTTACTGAACTAATCTTATTATGTTCTAACACCAAGCGTAAAGGAATATCTAAAGTATATTGTTGGAAAAAAAAATATAAGACATCTTGTCGCATAATTTTCTTTATTTATTCAACTGTTAACAGAAAGCAGTTTTCTTAGGGCTCATTGTTCTGAAAAAAGAAAATAGTAATATTATTTATGCTTTCTACAAATAAAATAGACAATCACTAAAAAAAGTAGACAATCACTAGCTTTATTATACAGTGTTTAACATTCATATAATGGTATTTAGGATGAACTAAGAATAGAAAAGTTCAAGATATTTGTTTGGTTTTTTGTATGATGTAATTTGAGAATTAGGGAGGAAGTTGGTGGTACAAAAGAGAATGGGAATCAATGGAATGTTGACTGCTGTATCCTTATTTTACCTATTATTTCTGTTTGTTTTGTTCACAGATCGTTGTCAATATAATGGAATTTGATGCGACTGTACTTCATACAAGTAAGTCAGAGGTTAAGCATGCTTTAACACAAGGTTTAATCCACTATGTTCTACTTTTTTTCTAAGTTTTTGTACCATTTAAGTCAGGAATATGACAGTTGTTATCCATTCGATTCATTTGTTTGAGCTTTTGATTTTGCCATTTGATTAGGAACTTTACGTTTGAATTTTCTCGGAGTTCAGAATTTTCATGATTTTACTTTTTTGTATGGTAAATATATTTGTATACTAATCATTGTGAGCAATCAATGGTAAATGAAATAATCAGTACTGTTCATCATAGAGGAACAAAGCAATTTGATTGGATCAAGTCATGCACGTCGTGGTTCGATCTTTAATCGTTGAAATGTGGAAATTTGCCAGTTCAGTTGTAAATAGATTCCGTAATATTGAACAAAACCAAGTCCTTAATGCACTCAATTATTGCAAATTACATAAATGTTAAGTACCAAGTTCTTCAAGATTTAATATAAAATTCAGTTTGATATTATAACTATCAACCAACGACTGAATAAAGCAGATGAAAACAAGTATATTTAACCGTACGGCCAGCAATAATGAGTATAATTAACAATAAGATACGTCGTAACGAAAAACAAAAGCAACAAACGAAAATGATAATCAATAGACAGCGACCAAAGACAACCACTGCATTACAGACCCCTACAAAAAAGTACAGATTAAAGAGTATTTACAGTGACTGAAGATAAATCAAGCTTATCAAAAACCTCTCAGAAATATTTTTTTAAGACAAGCTGTTATGGAGTTCAAACATGTACATCAAACTTAGTCCAAAGGGTGGCATTGCTCTATTTATATGTGTTTTAATTTTCTCATCTCGTGGCGATTCATTCCAGTTATACTCACTCTACACCTTATGGCCAGTTCCAACACACACAAAAGACAGAAAAGCATCGTCCGTGTTTCTTTCCGTTCTCTTTACAACATTTTTTACACTTCCTTCTCGTGAATGGCAGTATGCAGTGTTTAGAACACTTGAGAACCCGTACACTGTTTTTGGGTTCCGCCCCTTGTACTTCATTGACTGAAAAGTGTATTTGAAAGATTCATTATTTACAGCAACAAAAACCGTCTTACATTTAAGTCAATTATGCTACAGCAAAATTTTACATTCTTTTTACTTCTTATAGATAGAATCTATATTAATAGAGATGGAAGAATAGCAATAACAGCACTGTTAACAAAAACAGTTTGTTCACTTATTGTGTTTATCATATCCTTTTCCTTCTATCTGTTTTTTTTCTCTCACTGTTTTTCATTTACAAACACACTTTTAATTATAAAGATGAAATACCATTAAATATATTTTTAGGAATTATGATTGCAAACCAAATGAAATTTTTCACCAGATTAATCTCCTTTTGGATCAGATATTTAATTTTTGTTTGTACATTGTCCCATTGAATAAATAAAATAAATGTTTGTAGTTTTTGTTTCACTAGGACCTGTAAATTTCGACCAAGAGAAAGCTGTAATCTATTGATGAAGTTTTGTTATAATACAATAAGATACTTGATTATACAAAAAGTCAAATCTCAAAAATGCCGAACTCAGGGGAAAATCAAATCGGAAAGTCCGTAATCACATGGCAAAATCAAATGACGAAACACATAAAAAACGAATGGACAAGAACTGTCATATTCCTGACTTGGTACAGGCAATTTCAAATGTAGAAAATGGGGAATTAAACCTGGTTTTAAAGCGCTAAGCCTCTCCCTTTGATTACAGATTATATTAACAAATAAAACATGTAAAATAAGGAAATCTGTTTACTCACCACACGAATAGATCAGAAGTAAAACAAACATTGCTCCAACAATTGCTGATTTCTTCATATTGAAATGGTTTCCTTAAAAGTAATAAAGTATTGTACATGCATTTTCTGTGTAACACAACTATAAGGAGAGTTTTGAGTGTTAACACACCTGTTAAACCCTGCCATATTTTTTGTGTTTCTGTCCTCGTCAAGAGGCCAGTTATCCAGTAGCTGTCGGTGGTTGCCGTATACCATAATGGTATTTTCGTTTATTGTTTTTATAGTTAATATCAGCCGTTAGTTTTGTCTTGTGGTCTTCAATGTATAGCTCTTTCATTTACATCATTGCCATACGTCTCAACTTTTTTTGTCCATCGCATTATGGTTTCTGGTCTGTTCGTCCGTTCGTTCGTCCGTTCGTTCGTTCGTCCGTCTGTCCCGCTTCAGGTTAAAGTTTTTGGTCAAGGTAGTTTTTGATGAAGTTGAAGTCCAATCAACTTGAAATTTAGTACACATATTCCCTATGATATAATCTTTCTAATTTTAATGCCAAATTAAGAGTTTTTATCCCGCTTCCACGGTCCATTGAAAATACTAAATGATAGTGCGAATAAGGTATCCGTGTACTTGGGACACATTCTTGTTATATTTTGCATCAAATAGTTTTATTCCTTTGTATTCCTGAGACTGTATCAATTTGTTGCCATTTGCATTATTTCCAATAGTACTGTAGTTAAATTGTATAATAAAAGCTTTCTGTATTTTAAATTAAAATAAAATTATATAACAGATGATTGAACAAATGAAAAGACATTCTATAATATAAACAGTAAACATATGAAAGTATAATTACCTTGTTTGCACTTTTATCTAAAGTATACAAGTCAGATGTAGTTGATGTATACAGTTTTGCGTCTGAATTTATAGTAGACAGTTTCCTCCTTTACCTCACGATACATTGTTATTGTTCCATTCATCTTATGATCATATGATACAATGGTGGCGAGAAAAAAAAAACTATAATCAATTTTGTGTATCCTGTTTATTTTTTCACAGTGTTTCCTTCTATATACATTCATTTCTTTCTAAAACAAATTTATTACACAACTTCACAATAATATGAAATAACAACATAATTACTTTTCAAAAATTTTGTTTACTTTTCCACTGGATAAACTCAACCAACTTTTGTTTTGGAGAGACACATTTTATATGCAACGTAACATTGCAGATAACACCGATAAAATTTTGGAACATCGTCATAAGGGGGAAATATTTGTCACATATACCTACACACACGTTTAAACTTTGAATTTTTCGAAAACTAAGGATTTTCTTACCCCAGGAGTAGATTACCTTAGCCGTATTTGGCACAACTTTTTGGAATTTTGGATCCTCAATGCTCTTCAACTTTGTATTTATTTGGCTTTTTAACTATTTTGATCTGAGCGTCACTGATGAGTCTTATGTAGACGAAACGCGCGTCTGGCGTATAAAATTATAATCCTGGTAATTTTGATAACCAATTAAGCACCCTTACATACCCTCGCTTATGTACGCATACACGTACGCACACACACATACACACATATATATATATTATTAATGACTAATATTGTGCATAATAAAATACTTTTGTATGTACACAAACTTATATCACACAAGATACAACGATATACACCATGACCGTCAGTCGTGAGATGTCTAAGTAATTGGCATCAGTTTGGTCCAAAATATATGGTTTCTCGTTTTTATTCTATCGGCTTAATTTGTCTTCATTAAAACTTTTTTTCCTTCTGTTAGGGGATCGGGTATTGATTGATCTTATTTCTATTGTTCCATGATTTCTTTTTTTTTTTAGATTTTTCGAGTGATACTTATTTTATTTGTCATTCTACGCTACATAATACTTAACCGATATATTTCTGAAAACCGTTTTGAGATTAATGGGGAAAAGTTTCATATTTTTTTTTAATTTCTGACATTAAACATACATGATACAGAATACAATGTTTCATTTTTCACCTTATGTCCTTCTATCAACATGCATTTTTCTATAAATAAAAGAAACATTTACATATATGATATAATTATTTCACAAAAATTAATTTATCAACCAATTTGTGGTCTACCGAGACAATTATTATGCTACAAAGTTCAATTTTAGGACAGAGCCGTTAAGTGGTAATTATGTTGCATGGTGTAGTTTACTCGAAAGAAAACAACTGATAGAAGATATTGGCCCGTACAAACGTTGGTAATGAAGGATATCCTATTGCAATTCAAAGAACTGATAAACATTCGAATAATAACAAGGTTTTTAAGGTCACGTGTTCGTACAAACAATAATACAAACAAACACAAAGTAGAACCCATCTGTACATCAAAACTCTTGTCTCATGAAGACCAAATGGTACATACTGTTGTATTTGTCAAGTTACTAGTTTGTTTCCATAACTGTTTATTTATGTGTTTAAATAGCTGCTTGTTTCTGTTAAAATTATTTACAATTTTGATAGATTTAGTATCATTTAGAGCTTAATGTCAATGAATATATTGTATAAGTACTTATTTAGACTACGGTTGACAACATAATGATACATGTAACCTCAATATGTTGTTTTTTCTTTGCTTGTTTTAACCTACATCTCATCTTATAGTTAAATATTTTGGGAATTATTTATCAGCCCTCATATGTTTTGCAAACAATACTTCTACTTTTTCATTTTTGTTTCTTCATATTTTTTTTAGATGGGGTGAATAGATAGGAGGGTGATCAGGGATAACTAAAAATGAAGTGTGATGAGGGATAACAGTCTTTATGTTAATTTTCTTATTCTATCGATCTTTAAAATAGAAAAAAACCATAATCCATTTTCCTAATGTACTGTTATTCTGGTAATTTCACTATAAATATTAAAAAGACGGGATATTTCTAACTTTTTTGCAAATTTCTGTCTAAAGACTTTTAGTTTACTTAGTTAATTCGTTACTATTTCTACCGCCATATGATACAGGGGAATGTGTTTTATTTTTTCACAGTGGTTCCTTCTATAAACGTGCATTTTTGTCTATTTAAAGAATTTATAACAAAATACAAAAAACATCCTCAAATATATAAATTTTAACAACCAACTTTTAATTAAGCGAAGTGAATATACCATACTACGTCTTTTGAGAAAATTTATTCAGCGAATCTGAATGAAGTTTTACTTTCAATGCTGTAACTTACCCGACCGTACATTACCCGTAAAGGTGAACAAAGCAAACATATTTTGTTAATGATGTTTTAAAGTTTAAAAATTCATGACACAAATACATGAATGATTCATAAACAATGGTAAAGCAAACTATTTTGGATTTGTGTGCGCACGGGTACAGACATATGCAACGTACAAAATGTGTGTGTGTGTGTTGGTGTGTCTGTGTGTATGTTTGTGTGAGTGGTTTCTCCTTTCGACGCTGTTCCAACATAATACCGGTTTTATTTGCAATTTAACGTGCCATAGTATATGTTTCTCTCTGTAACAAAAAGAAAAGTAAACAAAAGGTCTTTCCACCAGTTAATATCTATTTTGATATTAAAATATAAAAAATCAGTCTAAAATGTCAGTTCATATGGCTTTATGATGTATAGATATGAATTTTAAGCAAAGGTCAAAATCAAGAACGTCAAATTAACCTATGACCTTGACCTCAATTTCAAGGTCACAAACTTAGGATCTCAAATCAAAAGACCCTAGGTCTCTAATATGTATGGTTAATAAGTTATATCACTTAACACATAGTTTTAGCTATGATAGGGGCAAAAACTCCCATTCATTGTCTAGGCACCCTTTCAACTAAAATTATTAAGTTATGACATGTCGCAACTATCAATTTAGTCAAAATAATTTGTCGATATCTTATATGGTTTCTGGAAATGAGTGGAAATAAGCCTAATTCAAAAATAAGAATATGACCTTGACCTTTGACCTTGACCTAATTTTCATTTTTTTGGACCAATGACCTCAAATCAAAAGATCATAGGTCTCTATCACTTATGGTGTTCCAGTTTTAAATACTTTCCAAAATTTCAGATACAAAAGCGGAAATAACTCTCATATGGAGCATTCATATTGCTTCGGTCGAAATTGAACAAATCATGTGAAGGATATAACGAGCAATTTTATAAAATAAATTTGTCGTAATCTTTTACGGTTGCGAAAGAGTTGTGGACACAAGGAAAACAGTGTTTGGGGAGATAACTCCTACAAAGAAAAGTATTCGGTTACGCAGGGTAAATTTCAAAAGCGCATAAACTGTTCGATATCATATACCAAATATCTAAGCGACATATTGCGAAACAAATATTTATCGCAAGAACAAAATTAGGCGGAAGAAAAAAAAATAATCAGAAGAAAAACAATAGGTCTTTCCACAGAAAAGTGGAAAGACCTAATAAATAGTTTGTGAATTAATTTGTTATACAAAAAACGTAAGGTATATAAAAAGTTACAGTGTTAAAAAATAAAAGGCATGCACAAAAATAATGATAAAGTGTTATTTTTGTTTGCTCTGTATCATATGATCATACAATTAATGAAGCAATTAAAATGTATCCTGATATTAAAGGACACATCTACTATAAATTCAGATATTAAACATTGTGCATGATTTAGCCGTGACCTGTATAGTTGAGATAAAAAGCAAAGGTACGTTTACTTTTATCTGTTTACTTTTAGCACTTAAATGACTTTTGTTTCATTATCTGTTATATAACACTTTCTATTTGAAATTCTAGTTCTATTACATAATCTTACTTCTGTATAACGCAAATATTGCCAACGGCAATAGGTGAATACTTATAAAATGTATATCTCAGGAACAATATGAAAAGAAATTATTCGATTCTAACGATAAAAGTAAGGACATATGGCAAAAATGTAACCGAGACAACTATTAGTTGACGACCACAGAACAGACATGCGTCCTAATGTGCACTGAACAACAATAATCGTAAAAACAATAAGGCATACTGCAACCAACGACAACTACTTGACGACAGAAACACAAATTATGTTGCAGAGTTAAACATTTTTGTAAACGCTTAAAACTCATCCATGTAAAAGAATGACGAAAGATACCAGAGGGACAGTCAATAGTTATAGTTGTGTGTAGCAACACTTAATAATTATCAAATGCATGTACGTTGTTTTTAATATTTTAGGGAAAGAATTTCCAAAATGAAAAATACAACAATTTTTGGAGCAATTTTTGTTTTACTTCTGATATTTTCGTGTGGTAAGTTTTTTAATTGTTAATATTGTAAAGAAACTTTATTTTACAAACAAAAATTAAATGGTAATATTCACATTTATACTCAGGTTATGATGAGTTCGGATCGAACATAAAACCCGCTTTGTATGTTGTATTTTTTTGATAATTTTAAATACTGGCCTCTATAATCAAATGTTTGTTTGTATATGAGGATAGTAAAACACCGAAGGAAATTAAAAGGTGGAAATTAAAATAAAATCAATATTAAAAAAAAAACAGAAAATACGATGACCAAGTCCAGAATATTTCTAAAACTAGACAAACAAAAACCACTTTGTAAAACTATGATAAACTCATCAGTACCATCAAGACTGTTTGAAGATTTGATATTACGTAAGTTAAAACACGTGGACTAGTCTTTACCGCACATTAGGCATATTTACAACGGTCTCAAATTAATAAAGCAACAATACTTATTATCACAGAGAGTACAACAGGGATAAATAGTGCATTTTATAATCATTTAGGTAGTATTAATGTGAAGTCTAAACAGTATAATTAACTTTTAATTGATTTTTAATAGTAAAAGTATAACGTGTTTGACTCGGTTGCAATAGGAAATATCTATTTACAAAATGTTTTACGTTAAATAACTAAAGCGCAACCCAGATGGCATATACTTATGAAAAATGTATTTGAATATTTTGTCAAGAATTATCCTTGACGTTTTTAAATATCAAATTTGGACATTTTGACGCACATGATTAAATCTAGTTTTGTACGTCATACGTGATATAAAAACTGTTGCGATTAAATGATTATTCTAAAAAGCTATTGCAATGCTTGCTTGAATAATTCTTTGTGTTAGCAGTTTGTATGTTTTATATGGTCTTATTTCATTTCTATGTATTTTAAATGTTAAATTGACGTTTACTCCTAATTTTGGTGTTTCATCAAATTGATGTGTTTACTGTTTGCACAAAAGTAGTCATCAAGCAAATTCATTTATACCTTTATCTAGCCGTTCATTGACACAATATTACAGTTCTGTGGTAAATTTCAATGACCAGCACGACAAATATAACAAAATAAACGAATCGAATACGAATTAAAAACCAATTGTTCAGAGAACAATTGAAGGTCTTTCCATCAAAACAATGTATTTTGATATGAAAAGTTGTGAAACTAAGTTTAAAATGTCATTTTAATCGTCAAATGATAGCTCCTAGTAAACTGATTCCAAAAATATATTGTTTCCATACATTTTTTTTTAAATAAGGGAGATAATTTGTTACTTCCGGTTTGAAAAATGTTACTTCCGATTATATTTGAATATTTACTTGATACTGATTCCAAAAATATCTGGTTCTATATACTTTTATATTAGTAAAGTACAAAAAAATAGCTACTTCCGGTTTACAAAAGGTCACTTCCGGTTTTGTTTTTTTCAAGGTTAAATGGTTTGATACCTTTTTCTAAAAGTTGTATATCTTTATCATGTATACATATAGAATAAAAGCAAAGGTCAAAATCTAGAACGTCAAATTAAGCTATGACCTTGAGATCAATTTCAAGGTCATAAACCAAGGACCTCAAATCAAAAGACCATAGGTCTTAATTATATTTAGTTAATGAGTTATATCACCAAACGCGTATTTTTATCTACAAGAGGGGAGAAAACTCCCTTTTACATTCAACGTACGCTTGCAATCAAAATTTACATCTTACGACATGTCGCAACTAACAATTAAGTAAAAATAATTTGTTGATATCTTATACAGTCTTTGAATATAAGTGAAAATAAGCCAAATTCAAATATCAGAATATGACCTTGACCTTTGACCTTGACCTAATTTTCATTTTTTGGGACCAAGGACCTCAAATCAAAAGATCCTAGGTCTCTATCACTTATGATTTATAAGATAGAAATTCATATCACTTATATCAGATGCATAAGGGGAAATAACTCTCATATGGAGCGGTCATATCGCTTCGGTCAAAATAGGACAAATCATGCGAAGGATATAACGAGCAATTTTGTAAAATAAATTTGTCATAATCTTTTACGGTTGCGAAGGAGATGCGCTAACAAGGAAAACAGTGTTTGGGGAGATAACTCCTACAAAGAAAAGTATTCGTTTACGCAGGGTAAATTTCAAAAGCGCATAAACTGTTCGATATCATATACAAAATATCTAAGCGACATATTGCGAAACAAATGTTTATCGCAAGAACAAAATTAGGCGGAAGAAAAAAAAAAAAAAAAAAATAATCAGAAGAAAAACAATAGGTCTTTCCACAGAAAAGTGGAAAGACCTAATTAATAGCTTATAATTCCGTATCTCGGGTTTCAAAGCTGAAACAAATAGTAAAAAAAGAATTAATACATATTATTTACAATAAAATCTAAAAAATTAAGATTACTTTTAAAATTGATAATCTATTTATTAAAAATATCAAAGTGAAATAAATTTTGGCACCGTCATTGGACTATAAAGAATTAAAAATCTATAATAAATCATTTGGCATGTTTTGCAAAACACAATAAGTACATTTTGTTTTTGTTAACACAATAACAAGCGAAAAGGAGCATCGCTGTCATAGATATTTTGCAATCTCTAGGTCAGTATATTAATCTTATGTTGCCGATTTAATAACGTATTTGGTCTACAAAGAATTATATATGTTTAAAAAGGGTTGTCAGTTTTAAAGCAAAGAGAGAAAGATGGTTAACTTAGTCTAATATATGTTAAAATATTTTATATTATTATAATTCATGGAAAATACAAACACAAACAAACACACACAAACACACATACATTCATATATCTACACAAATGAATAACGAATAGTTTTTACATGTTAAAACAAACCTTAACTTTCGACCATCCACAATTAATAAATGGAATGCAATAAATAAGATTAGATCTTTAAAAAGAAAATAGCAATTGAAAATTGAAAATTATGACATATTTGACTGCAGACGTCTTCTGCTGATGCAAATGATGAATATTTCAAATACACTTTTCAGTAGTGGAACTACAAGGGGCAGAACCCAAAAACTGTGTACGGGTTCTCAAGTGTTCCAAACACCGCATACTACCATTTATGGTAAGCAAGTGTAAAAAATGTTGTAAAAAAATGGAAAGAAACACGGACGATGCTTTTGTGTGTGTTGGAATTGACCATGAGGTTGAATCTTAAGGTTAGTATAACTAATAATCGTCACGACATTAAATTGTTTGTCAACACTTAGTGGTGCATAACAAAATGGATGTACTAAATTTAAATGAAAAAAACCATATATAATAGACCATTTTGTCCACTTAGATTAAGTGAAATGTAAATATTTGAACTAAATAACGGCCTTACTAATCATGACAGAAAGCCTCCATTTACTCCTTATAAGTCTAGATTATTTACCGTAAAATAATAAATTTGACTTTTTATGTATTTAAGCAAACACTTTATCAGATAGAGAGATTCTATCAATAGTAAAACTGTTCAGCAAAATAAGATCTACAGACATTTCGGCTTGATTGAAATTCGCCGTTTCAGAATCTAATGCATCCTGGGTAATATTTTCAAAAGCGTACACCAAAGCGTTTTGATTGGTTTAAAACGTTATAAACAATGGACATTAAACCAATGACGTAACGTTATTTTCACTTTGGGGTACGGACAATGAAATTACCCATGATGCTTTAGATTCTGAAACGGCCAATTGTCCATTAGCCTATTAGAGGAGTTATTGCTTTCTAATGATGGCCTTATCTAGTTTTTTTTTTGTTTTTTTTTTGGCAAAGGCTATAATATATAGAGACAACTAGGTTAAGATTTTTTTGTCAGCCGTATCATTAAAGCAGTTGTTTCACCTGAATAGTTATTTGTATCACTTTTAAAAAAAATCTTTTTGACAATAACGAAATTAGATAGAAACTTTAAAAAGCAAAAATTATCTGCAATATAGAAAGTAAAATAGTATGACCGAAAATGTCAGATAGAGTTTAAATAGTAAAAATCATCAACGAAAAAGGATTTTTCAAAAATGCAACGAAATATGATTTACAAATAAGCAAACAGAAATGATTGCATGAGAGGTAAACTATATATCAACATTGGATTTTTAACGCTCATTTGAGCCTCTTGTTCGTGTTATTTTCTCTACTGTTGGAAAATTGAGAACACACCTACAACGTAATCAAATCAAATGCGTATTTTTCTTACACATTTACAACGTTCCTGATTATTTTAAATAGCGTTTCTTTGTACTCTAAATCATTCTACATTTACAATATACCATTTTATCATTCCTCATTCTCTATTGTACCACGCCACAACAATTAAACACATTATTAATCTCTTTTCATACCATATGATTTTAATATATGATATATACAGTGATAAAATTGTGTATTTGTACTTCATTCTAAATTCCAATATATGAATGTTGAGCGCTGCATATTTAAGATAATGATTGTCTACCCAGACAACATTGGTACGTTGGCACAACGTATCTACATGCATTGGCCCAACGTTATTTATAAACGTTGGCCCAATGTATAAGTGCAAAGTGGCCCTATGTTGGCCCAACGTGATGGCGAAACGTTGGCACAACGTTGTAAGGTTTTATACAATACATTGGCATAACGTTGGTCCAATGATTGAATAATACTTGCTGATGCTGAACAAACGTTAGGCCAACGTAGTAATACAAACTGTTAGCAAACGTTGGAACTCCGTTGGTTCAATCTATAAACCTTTTTTATCCATATGAAGGATACTAAAATCCCTTCCAGGCAACAACTGCAATAACTCCTGGTTCTTACATCAGTTCAAAATGGCGAAACTATTACTTTTTTTAATGTTGCAATTATTGCGTTTTTCATTTCCACTATACCATGTTGTGTCTTACATACTACCCGAACATTTTGTATTTTTCAATTTTCTCTCCATCTTCCTGAGCATGCATGAAATATTTGCCAATGGACGTTTCAGTAACCAACAACCAATCAGTCTCTCCAGGAATTGTACTTCTGAATTTTACGCAAATTTTAATGAATGCAATCAACATATCCATGTTACCCAATTTTCTTAAATAATGTAAATACAAAGGTGTGATTAAATATAATTTATTTTTAGCTAGACAAACAGCAAAGTTTAAAAAAATCTGGTTTGTATCTATACGTTGCTAAATCAGATCTAGAATGAAAATCATAAAGTCTATTCATGATAATTCATTTATCCCGTTTGCATAATATCATTACAGTTTATGTAGAAATATCAAAGCTCTGTATGAAGGCATTTATAATTCATTTCATACAGCTATTTTACTAGTTCTGTATTCCAACATGGTTTTTATTCACAAGAGTTTTCCTTTTGTTTTTTGCTACACTTTGTTTTGTCACTATTTCTGGCTCCGTCTTATGTTAAATCCTTTAGCCAGTTTAGCATATCTTAAAAGTTATTTCACTGACTCTGTAATAAAGTAATGAATAAAATGAGTACTCAATGTATGTATATTTTGAATATATTAAATCCTCTTAAAAATTTAAAAAAAATTAAAAAAAATACATTGTTTCTGGTGTCCTGGCACATTACATTTTTGTACAATAGTTAGAAAAAAATTCTCTTTTTTAATATTTTCCCTAGCCTATACAAGCCAAGGCAAAAAGCATATTGCATGCTTTACCATAATAGTTAGACTTCACCAAGCTAGGTAGGTTAAGCAGGACAATTGAGTGTAGAAATGGTTACAGGAAACTTTGTCAAAAAATGTTCTAAGTAAATAAATAAAACTAGAAAAAAAATACAAAGTCAAATCTAAATACAATAGCATTAACGGTAGTATTAAACATGTTATGCATATATATCTGTGAAATTCGAATCCGATGTAGCATAAAAAGTAAAAACACAAAAATACTGAACTCCGTGGAAAATTCAAAAAGGAAAGTCCCAAAATCAAATGGCAAAATCAAAAGTTCAAACACATCAAACGAATGGATAACAACTGTGGATAAAGGATAAAGTATCAAGGATAAAGGATGGCTATTATGTTAACTTACTTTCTTAAAGTTATTCATTCTGGGATATCAAATGGTAGAATGCATTTTTCCCATCTCCATTCCCATGTATTTTCTAGCCAGGATGTTGTCAATAATTCTTATTATTCCTAGTTCTCTTTTTTTCCTTTTGCACTCTGATTTATTTTGTCTTCTGTAGTACTCAAATACCTGACCTTTATTTTGTCTTCTGTAGTACTCAAATACCTGACCTATAAATTTATATTAAAATGTAAAATTGTATATTAAAAAGAAAAGCTACTTCAAGTAATTCAGACACTAATTTATAGTCTTTTTCTTTTATAAATATCCGTCTGTGTGGTGTAGTTTTTTTACCGCACACCCCCCCCCCCCCCCCAAAACCCCAACCCCCGCCCGCCCTATTTTTTTTTATATTTCAAGCGTCAGCTTCTTGTGACTGATATTTACTCCTACAAACTATTCAAATATCGGTTTTGTTTTGCAAAAGTTTTGCCGAGGACAAAAAACTAAATTCAGCCGAGTCTATATAATTATATACAAATAACAACATGTTCTTGCAATGAATTTAGATAAGAGTTTTAAATAAGATTAAGAAATAAATACTCTATTTGATATCTAATACACTGTTACACATGCAAGTGTAACATAAGGTACATCTTCAGACAGATTTTTTCCATTAACTTCAGTAATGGTCATAAATGTTATCGTTATAGATTTCAGAAAAAAACTATTAAAATATTGATAATTTACAATTTGTTTGAAGATACTAATGTTCATTGGCAAATATTTCATTATGATTCATAGGATTGAAATGATTTAAAATCTAGAAAATATTTCTCCCGAAACGTATAAACTTCAAGATCAACATTATAACATGATAGAAATTAATATATGTTTTAATTTTTAACAACATCCCTCAGATTAAAAATTCATATTGTATTTGTCATTCTTAATCGTATATATATATATCAGATTTTTTAAAGTTACAACTCACATGTTACTTTCTTTCTCTTTGAACCTCAGATGTTATTTTTTTTCTTTTGTTTTCTTCGTTTACTGCTTTCTTACAAATACACAACAGGAAATAATCACAAAAGTGACCATCCCATTACATTCAGATTTCTTATAAACTTAATTACCATAGCAACTATCTTTGAAATTTGTCGAACATATGGTCAACCTTATCAGAATGTGCTTGATTAACAGACCGGCTGTATCAAATATCACTCTGCATATAATTGCTAAATTATTATGTTTCACAAAGTTTAATGAATAAAGTTATTATAAATAATGATTGCAATAAATTTAAACTTTTAACCAGGCAATCTATGTTTACGATATACATTTTTTTTAATTACAGTAATGATATTCCAGTATAAATTTTACCTGGCTTATATATAGAGTATAATATATGATCAACGTTGGCCCAGCATTGGCCCAACATAGAGTTGTAAATGTAATTTCAGTTGATAAATACTTTCGGTATAACATTAACTTTTCATAAAGCATGCAGCAATCGAAATTATCCGCCTCCCAAGAAAAATAAAGCGTAAAATATTTCATAATCTATTTTTATTAACAAAATTCATATCGGCCCTATGTTGCTACTAACATAATGCCAACATTTGCCCGATTTTTTATAACCAGCATGAGATAATAATATGGATTTTATACAACAACAGACCAACGTTGGGCCAATGTTGTGCAGCCAACACCAACGTGCGACCAACGTACCGACAATTTGCCAACGTTGGGCCAATGTTGTGTAGCCAACATAAACTTGCGACCAACGGGCCGACAATTTGCCAACGTTGGGCCAATGTTGTGCAGCCAACACCAACGGTCGACCAACGGGCCGACAATTTGCCAACGTTGGCCCACTGTTAGTCTGTTGACTGGGTGCTTAATTTATAGAAAGCATTTCTAGAATCAAAAGTAAACCTTCTATTTTCTTTTTCAAAACACTGAGCTTTTATCATAACTTGTGTCATCAGTAGAATTAAAAAAAGTTAGTCACCAAACAAAGAGCTTTACTTTTTCAACAATACACTTGTATTTCCCTGAAAGCTTCCTGTTTATATAAATAGGAAGATGTGGTATGAGTGCCAATGATCCGACTTTCTATTAAAGCCACAATGTACAAAAGCTTAAGCACTACAGGTACAGGTACGGCCTTCAAAACAGAGCCTGGCTAACACCGAAAATGAGATAGCAAGGGCCCAAAAAGTACAAATGTAAACAATTTCAAACAGAAAACTAACGGTCGTATCGATATAAGAAAGGAGAAACGAGAAACACATATACATCTAACCAACAAACATCAACCACTGAAAAACGGGATTTTGACTTAAGACAGGTGAATAAAAAAATATTTAAAAATTTCTAATGTGAAACATATAAATGAATAAGTTAATAAAAGAGGGACGAAAGATACCAGAGGGACAGTCAAGCTCATAAATCGAAAACAAACTGACAACGCCATGGCTAAAAATGAAAAAGACAAACAGACAAGCAATAGTAAACATGAAACAACATAGAAAAATAAAGAATAAGCAAAACGAACCCCACCAAAAACTAGGGGTGATCTCAGGTGCTCCGAAAGGGTAAGCAGACCCTGCTCCACGTGTGGCACCCGTCGTGTTGCTTATGTGATAACAAATCCGGTAAATAGCCTAATTCGGTAGATCACATTCAAGAAAGGGAAGGGGATTGTAGTTACGTTGTAAGGAACATATCCGATATCATTTGTGAAACGGTTATTCCATAACGGTCAACCAACCCGTGATGGCGTCTTTGGAAAAAAAGGGGGGTGGGGTAAAAAAAAATTTTTTTTGGTGGTAGGGGTCAATTTGCAACAGCATTGTGTATTGCAGGAAAGCCCAACAGAGAAGAGAGTAAATTTCTCTCTTATTTTGGGGTGGTAGGGGGATGAGGACAATGTGAAACAGCACTAATCGATTATTTTACTTTGAGCGAAGGGGATAAAGTCACCTTGTTTCCTAGCCATGGAGTTGATAACATCATTTATCTGGATTTTCATTTACCATTAAACATAAATTGAAATGAACTGATTTTTTTATTTGGCATTAGAATATATAGAGATAAATAACTACATTGTATCTGAATATTTGCCTATGAAAACTGGGTTTTGATTTTGACTATTGAGATTATCATCTACATGTAGTATTTTAAAACATGATAAATAAGTGACATGAAACAGCTAGGCTTGTGCTTTATATGAAGATATACTTTGAATATACTGGTTGACACTAATATGTCGTCATATTATAATTGGTGTTTATCATTGTCATTTGTTTAGTTTCTTCTATTACCCATTTGCACATTGGACTTGACCTTCTTTAAATAAGTTTTACTGTGCAAATAGATCTATAGATGTTAAAACATTGACACTTTTTTCCTTTCAAAAGCTATGAAAAAATAACAAGGTCTTTATAAGATTTTTAAATATGGCTTTTAAAACTATATGTTATAAAACTATGAAAAGAAAAGTAGGGGTTAGCGGGGAAATTAATATCTTGCAAAAATTCTAAAACAAGAGTGGCGAACATCCTCAAAAAGACAATTGGACGTTTGTCAAGTACAGTTGTCTTCTACAAAAATAAGAAACGTAGACACAAATATCTTGTCTAAGGTAAACAAAGATCTTACTGTGTGAAGGACCACCTTGATTCGAACAACAATTACAACGAAGAGGATAACATAAAAAAGCTGGAAATTTTTTATTGACAACAAATTTGCTGAGTAAGGTGTATTGATATTTCAACAAACAGTCAGTATTCCAATGAGAAGGTTTTTTTTATTACTATTTTTTACTTTTGTACTTATATGAAGCATAATTCACACAGAACCTTAACAGAGATACAAAGTTTTATTATTTCACTTTCATATTTATTGATGATAGAATTGAAAATGGTAACGGGGAATGTGTCAAAGAAAAAACAACTTGACCAAAGAGCAGAACAGAGCCCGAGGCCAACAATGGATCTTCAACACAGCGTGAAACTCCTGCACCTGGAGGCGGGTTTCAGCTGACCACTAAACAAAAAAAAAATGAATTAGTTCAGCAAAAATGAACTCACACTAAACTCCAAAATATATAAATGAACCAAAATTAAAAAAAAAAAAAAAAAACCAAACTAACAAAGTCTTGGGACAGGCGCAAAAAAACGGCGGGTTTAAACTGTTTTGTGAGATATCAACCCTCCCCTATTCCTCTAGCCAATGTACAATAAACATCCAAACATTAATATGCATAGTAAAACGCACTTCAAAAAGGAAATACGAGTCAGATGTTAGAATAGGTAACAGAAAAAAAACTAAGCAAAATGACAATGATACATACATTAACAAAGGACTACTAGCAGTTATTGACATGCCAGCTCCAGACCTCAATTAAACTGGTTGGAGGATTATGTCTTCATCGCAAAATCCTTCCTGTTAGGTGCTTAGTATCATACCGTCATACAATATACGAGAAGAACATTCATTTTTTTACATAAATAAGGCCGTTAGTTTTCTCGTTTGAATTGTTTTACATTGTATTATCGGGGCCTATTATATCTGACTATGTGGTATGGACTTTGCTCATTGTTGAAGGCCGTACGGTGACCTATAATTGTTAATGTCTGTGTCATTTTGGTCTTTTGTGGATAGTTGTCTCATTGGCAATCATATCACATCATCTTTTTTATAATAACCCGTATCTTGCCAACAACTGGTTTTAGAATAAATGTGTTTATTTCCAATGCAAAGACCCTATGCGTGATTCAATATTAAATCCAAAGAATGACATATTCAATGACCTGACAGTAGTATCGTGACATTTATTGTCTTTTGTATAGAATATTAAAAAAAGATTGAATGTGAAAAAACTGAACGTATAAGATGTCTGCACGTTAACTGTTCTGTTCCTCAATAGTTTCCATAAGGTTTGCATCTAATATATCCCAGTGAACTTGTGGTTAAAAATAACAGAAAACATAGAAGGTCGTCTTTTTATTTGAATCTTCTGCTCGATACTAACACAGATGGATTATTTCCAACTAGAATATTTCGCAAACATGATGATTTTTATTTTGTCAATTCCCCATTTTTCAGCAGTCATATACTCTTTGGTGTTTACAAAATACTAAATACTATATTAGAGTTATGAGGAAGAATGACTGAAGTCGACGCCACATTAGTCTTATGGTCAGCACCACGAATTTATAAATCGATACGATGTACCTGTCTCTAAACTCACAAACGACATGTTTTCGTGGTCTTGGGTCTTTAGATACAAAGACAGTCGTCTGAACTGTTAATTTACAGATTGTGACGTTTTTAACTAAGTGGTAATTCGTATGGCGTTTGCATAGCAGGACACGTTTACCCTGTCGACGCGCCCATTTTCTTATTGGAGTCTTCATTGATTTCTGAGTTAGAATATTGGTACACTCCATTAACTGATGCTTCTAATTTGATAACTCAATGCTTGTTATTGCTTATAAATTGATTTGTGCTATTTCATTTTTAAATTAATTGAAAATTTCTTTTCATATTCTGCAGTTTACATTTTAATATCAGGTGTCAGAACAGATTGATCAAGTTGTGTAATGAATTTGATGTTTATGGTCACCGCGGTATTATGTTCTTCTATCTATCACGAAGAAATAAGTTAAAATTTAACATTCAATGCATAAACACAACATCGAAAACCTAATTATACAAATACATGTATTGTAAAAACTCATCAAAGATACCAGGTGCCTGGTTTTTGAAAGAATCCAAAGACATTTTCTAAGACATATCTTATGACCGTTTTGAGATACATCTTATACTGCAAACCAAAGCTGTCTCAACATAATCCTAATCAGGATGTCCTACACAAAATAATCCCCCCTTTTGAATTTACCATGAAGTTCGATATTTTTGTTATCATTTATTTGCAAGCAGTTGACTGCTTACTGTTGTTAAAATATTATTCACTTTTTTGTACAGATTTTTTAAATTGTTCTCCCATTTATTTGTATTGTAGTCCTGTCGTGTAATGTTGTAATTTTAATGTTATATTTAACATTGCCACAAAACCAGGTTCAACTTATCATTTTTTCTTAAAATGTCCTGTACCAAATCAGGAAAATGGCCATTGTTATATTATAGTTCGTTTCTCTGTGTGTTACATTTTAATTGGTGTTTCTGTTGTGTCGTAGTTCTCCTCTCATATTTGATGTGTTTCCCACAGTTTTAGTTTGTAACCCTGATTTGTTTTTTCTCAATCGATTGATGAATTTCGAACAGAGGTATACTACTGTGGCCTTTATTTTAGTGCTTTAATGTTGATAAAATAAGCCTTTCAAATCTGGTATGTATCAATTCGATAAAATAAATGTGTAAAGGTATTCTATTAATACATGTATGGCCATGCGGCACGTGTTGACTTATTATTCAGTTGGAAAACATTTCGCTTATCATTATGTCTCGTTTGTGCAGAAATTGAATATATTTTCTTTTCTTTGCTAAATATTAATTAGATTTTCTGAATTTTTCAATTCCAATCATGAACGTACCATCCAATCAGATGCGACACAATATTCTGTTTTAATTACTACATTATTCAAATGTAAAAACCACTTGCCGGTAAAATGTAAATAGGTAGCAGCGCTCTTGTTCCCTAGAATAAGTACCAATAATGTTATTTCAATACACCTTCTGTTGTAAGATTTTAATTGTATAGTAGTATTTAAAGGCCCATATGAGCATATTTCTCTACGTGTCTATATATACCAAACGTGTATTAATAACTTAAAGGAAATCAATACATCATCATTCTTGTTTTGTTGTCTTATATTCACAATAATGTGTTAAACTTGTTCATTTGCACACTATGAACTTGCTCTATTTTCTATTAATTGAACATTTTTCACTAATTTTACCCCTAAACTAAAGTCATTTTTCGTTCAAACGTACTTTCATTAGTCTCAAAAACATATTTGATAAATGAAATTTAACAAAACAAAAAATTCTGCAAGAAACACACATGAGAAGATAATATCGAATATTTTTATCTGTTTACACACGATGAACACAATCCGCCATGTTTATAATTTCTGACAAGGTAAGTTCAATATATATTAACATGGATCTACAGATAAAGTAAACAGCAGAAAAAAGGTCAAATAAATGTTTAAACATTACACTGGTAAGTGAAGAACAGGCATTTATTGGAAATTCAATTTAAATAAACAAGCGGGGAATAAACAATTTTAATTCACAATAGAGGAGATCGATGCATAACAAAATTTATAAAATTTATGATTAATTAAACAGACCGGAACCTATACAAAGATGTTGAACGGTAAAAGTGGTTTAACATTTCTTAACTGTAAACAGGTCAATTGATTTAAAATTATTATGTTTAATGTATTATTGAGTATAATTGCTAAATCCCGATCTCGCTTGTAAATTGTACTATAATACTCCAATACAATCAGACTATTATTATGTGTAAACAAGGATACAGATTTGTACGATTTTATTGTGAACATTGAAAAAAGGAATAAATCAAGCTAGTATTAAGATTTCACTAAAGTGGCTCTCATGTTTATCATTACATTAAAACAGGGCAATGGCACAATTCTAATTTATTTTTCATAAAAAACATAGCAATCGGATATTTGGTAAGATTCTCTGAAGAAAAATATTAAAAGGATCTATATGATTAACCAATATTCTAAAAATATTACAGGCATTCACGTATCGAGTGTTATGGCGGTTCTTAAACTATTATGATTTTATCTGATTTTGCAAATATTTTCGTCAAAGAACGTCACAAACAAAACATATGTTATTTCTATCCGTATTCCACGATTACATTGCTGTTTGAATTGTAACAATTGACGGTTTTGTTAATTTTATCCACTCTAAAGTTTGGTCGTGAAGTGCACACATGTTTTTGTCTTCTTTTTTCTTAGAACATAGAAAATAAAATCATGGATTCTGGTTCCATATCTTGATACTAGAAGTAAATATCAGATAAATTGGCATTTTTTATATTAATTTTATCAGGAAGAATATCAAGCGAGGTACTATGAAGCAAGACATTCGGCTTATTTCTGTCAAAATTTAAACTTGAAGAATGATTAAGTATACGAATAAAAGTGAAAATGTACAAACCAACTATAGTTTCATTTACTTTTATTTTCGTACGTTGTATCAAAAGATATTATAGTATGTAGTGATATCACTGTCTTGATAAAATAAGAAACCAATTTGACAACCGACTTGTTGTCATAGTTTTGTTGCTGAACAGATTTGAACGTATTTTCATTTTTATTATTTTACAGGAAAATTGATAGATAATACTTAGTGTCACTTCCCTATTACACAGTTTACCATTTCTATTTAGATGTCAACATTGTGAAGAAAGTCTGACTGTCAGCAACATAGATTAATAATTTGCCATGGAGTCAATTTCAGACGAGAAAAAAAACTTCATAATTATTCAGTTAGTGTTGACAGGAATTTCGCCATGTGCTGTCCGTAAAATATTTGACAGAGAATTTCACCCTGCATGTTTAAAAAGTTCACTAAGAAGAGAATCCAATAAGATCAAAAGATTTGTGAACAAGACACAATAGAAAATTCTTTATCCAGGTGTAGGTGAGTTTTTTTTATGGAAAGTAACATAACAATAGCAACTTATATGTTTATTAGACTCATTTATTTCTAGCGAGAAGTTCTTTCAATTCTATCAAACGATATGTTAATTTTTTGTCAGACAATTATTTGATAATTTCTATACTTCTTTGGGTATCAGTTCCTGAACTAGAGTTTAAAGAATCCATATATACCGCATCAAGTCTAAACATTTATTTTTACAGCGGTCATCATTCCAGAAGCTTTGACAAACGAGACTTTTTCAATTTTAAAATAATATATTCTCCTCACATTAGCAGCAACATACCAACTTCACCAGAGTATGGAGTATTAAAAAATAAGGCATTCTAACTCTATAATTCACGCATCCTTCTTCTTGATACAGATCAGATCAAATGAAGAGAGGCGAACTATATCATAAGTCGAAAATAAACTAACAACGCCATGGCAAATAAAAAAGAAAAAAGATCAAAAGACAAACAATGGTAAACAAAAAAACACAACATAGAAAACTAAAGACTAAGTACCACAAACCCTGTCAAAAAAATGGGGGTGATCTGAGGTACTGCGGAAGAGTAAACATATCCTGCCTCACAATTGGCACCCGTCGTGGTGCTCCTGAAAGTACACAAATGTTATTAGGAATAGTGTTGATATGGTCCTTATCTATCTAAGTTTTGTTCAGTATTGGGTAAGCTTTAACATTTGTTTACGACCCCCAAATATTCCAAACGTTAAACTAAGGCTTTAGAATATTGATTTTCAGTCAAAAAAGCTATTTATATTGTTTATTATTGAGCAGTATTTCTCCTTTTTGTTGTTTTTTACACTCTTTTGTCCTGGTCAAACAGTTTGCATCTTTTAACATGCCATATGATATTTTGATTGAATCTGTATTAACATAAGAAGAATATCATCATTATCTTCAGGTGACCTTGATATTTGATCGAAATCGTTGATTGATTTGACATTTTCTTGTCAAATACATAACTTATTTACATCCTGAAATTTCACACAAGGCGGCAACACATCAGGGCGATGTTCTTACTTTTATTTTTAGATGAATCAAATCTGTCCTATCGACATTCCGCTGGTGTTATGCCCTGTCTTTGATATAATCAATTGTTGAATTTAGCAAAAACTGTTAAGATTCCCATCCTTAATCGTATTTAGTAGCTAATTGCTGTAACAAAAACTTTGAAGGACACCATATATTTCTCTTCGTTTATCATAAATTGTTATGAAAAATATATTTATATAACAGTTAAGATTCCCACCAATTACCATATATCATTATTAAGCAATACACAAATTTGCAGTACTAGAACGTGTTTGACTGGCATTATCTTTACTGTAGGTTGTCCACTTTAAACAGTTTCAGAGTTGAATATTTTGTAGGCATAGAACCATCATCATCAACATTTGACACATCACTGATGCTTTGTTTGTTGAAAGACGTTGCTAATATTGATGTGTATGAACAGACTCCACAACCAAAGGACAAACATGAATCGGCTGATCTCGGGAGAATTCGTTATTATAGAAACGAGTGTGCTCACATGAATAAATGTGAAATTTCTACAGAAAAATTCAATTCGATTTGGACCGATTTAACTGAGGTTAGTATATGTTTTAATGTACATTCAATGCTTAAATTTGACCAAAAACAATACAAACAGAACTCGGCAATAAAAGAGGAAAGGCAGAAGGATTTAAAAGATTAAAATCCTAGCATGGTAAGAGTGGAAAATAAGATAAAAAAAACAACATTCAAATGACAGGATGAAAATGAATGTTCTGCAACACAAAATGTCAGAAACAATCTTGTACAAAAGTAAAAATCAGGAAGCATGCGTAGCAACAGATGAAAATAAAAGCTTAGGTCAATCCGCAAATAGGCCTACTGCCCCAATTCCCTCGAACTTAGGATGGACGTCTCTTCAAATACATTACTTTGCTTACTGTTGACACCTAAATAAAAATACGTCTCACTATTATATATTGGCGTCGTTTTCCTGATAATATCCTTTCATCCAGAAATTTAATAATTTCCGGTTCAAAATCCAGCCATATATTTACACAATCATGGATTGTAAACCCTTATCAATAAACAAAAGTACAAAGTTCTACTGGTTAAGAAAACGTATTTACCAAAACAACTTTGATTTATTCGGCTTAACAAAACATCGTGTAGAAGTTTCAGTGAGTTATCCCTTGACCACGATAAATATATCTACTCCATGTCCCATTAAATCTAAGAAGAAATCCTAACCGATTAAATGCTATAATTTAAAAAGTATAAGAGTTCTACAACTTGATTATTTAAATTCTTCAGAAAAACAAAGTTTTAACAAATGAAACGATTACAATATGAAATATAAAGCAATTGTTTTGAAAACAATTGTTAGGCAGTCTTTCCCCTCTGATGAATGGATAATTGATTTTTTTTTATTGATTGATTTGGAAAGGGAGGGGGGGGTATTTGTTTATTTGTTTGTTTGTTTGCTTTGGTATGGGGTCTATATTATTATGTTACCGGAGAAGTTTCATGTTAAGTTTGGAAAGTTTTTCTTTTATTTTAGATACAGCGCGCGCGCAAGATTGAGGAGACATCACGTGACGCGGGTTTATATTAAGAAAAACTTAGTCTTTTAATTTCTTTTTAGGTCGGGACCTTGGACAGATAGAGATGGAATGTACACAATGTAATTTCTTTTGTCATTGTAGGAAATTGACATTTTGATCACAGTTCACCAGCAGTGCATGTTTTGGATTTAATCGATCCGGTGTAACTTAAAAACACATTTAATGATTATTTTTTGATAATGTCCATTTTTCAGCACCTGTTTGTAACACAGATTAGTATTTCAATCTCGGAGCGGACATTTTATTGTAGGTTTTTACTGAGATTTACGGACCTAGCAAGCGATTTTTACGGCATTGCCATTTCTTTTTTCTAGGAAAAGTCTTGAGAGATATCTGCAAAAAGTTTTTTTATGAACCTTCAGTACATGTATGCCCTGCTGACTGCAAATTTTCAGGTCGATTGGACTTGTAGTTTCAGAGAATATGTGGATTTTTTTTCAGAAGAGACGTAAGAACAATAATAAAATAAAAATTTTCTTGAATAATTGAGAGTTTGTTCCTTCAATCAACTGTCATAAATAAACAGTCATACATATTGATTGATTGATTAGTTGGTTGATTGATTGGTTGGTTGGTTGGTTTGTTGGTTGGTTGATTAAACACGTTTGATAGGGTCACTTAGAACAAGGGAAAAAAAACCTCAAGAGACCTTGCATCCCGTATTAAACGCATGACACGGAAACATACATTAAGTGATTGATTGGTTGGTTGGTTGGTTGGTTAAACACGTTGGTTAAACATGTTGGTTTAACACGTTGGTTAAACACGTTTGATAGGCTCAATTTAAACAAGCGAAAAAAAAAACATCTTGGATCCCGTATTTAACACATGAAACGGAAACATGCATTGATTTATTTATTGGTTGGTTGGTTGGTTAAACACGTTGGTTTAACATGTTGGTTAAACATGTTGGTTAAACACGTAGTTTAAACACGTTGGCTGGTTAAACACGTTTGATAGGCTCAATTTTAACAAGCGAAAAAAACCCATCTCGGATCCCGTATTTAACACATGAAACGGAAACATGCATTGATTGATTGATTGGTTGGTTGGTTGGTTGGTTAAACACGTTGGTTAAACACATTGGTTAAACACATTGGATAGGCTCAAAATTGGATCCCGTATTTAACACATGAAACGGAAACATGCATTGATTGATTGATTGGTTGGTTTGTTGGTTAAACACGTTGGTTAAACATGTTGGTTAAACACGTTGGTTAAACATATTGGTTAAACATATTGGTTAAACACGCTGGTTAAACATATTGGTTAAACACGTTGGCTGGTTAAACACGTTGGATAGGCTCAATTTAAACAAGCGAAAAAAAAAAACATCTTGGATCCCGTATTTGACACATGAAACGGAAACATGCATTGATTGATTGATTGATTGATTGATTGATTGGTTGGGTGGTTGGTTGGTTGGGTGGTTAAACATGTTGGTTAAACACGTTGGTTAAACACGTTGGCTGGTTAAACACGTTAGATAGGCTCAATTTAAACGAGCGAAAAAAACCATTTTGGATCCCGTATTTAACACATGAAACGGAAACATGCATTGATTGATTGATTGATTGATTGGTTGGGTGGTTGGTTGGTTAAACATGTTGGTTAAACACGTTGGTTAAACACGTTGGCTGGTTAAACACGTTAGATAGGCTCAATTTAAACGAGCGAAAAAAAACATCTTGGATCCCGTATTTAACACATGAAACGGAAACATGCATTGATTGATTGATTGGTTGGTTGGTTGGTTGGTTAAACACGTTGGTTAAACATGTTGGTTAAACACGTTAGTTAAACATATTTGTTAAACATGTTGGTTAAACACGTTTGATAGGCTCAATTAAAACAAGCGAAAAAAAAGAGACCTTGAATCCCGTATCAAACACATGAAACGGAAACATTGATTGATTGATTGATTGATTGATTGATTGATTGATTGGTTGGTTGGTTGGTTGGTTGGTTGATTGGTTGGTTGGTTGGTTGGTTGGTTGAAATTCAAACACACATAAAACTGTTTAAATAGTGCCAAAACCACATAATTTGATGACCTTGACCTTTGACCTTGTGACCTTCGTCAAGGTCATTGCTCCACAAAGTCATTGCAAAAGACCATATGGGTCAAGGACCTTTGTTTAAGAGTTTTGCCTAAATAAGGCTTTTTAAAAACCATCGATGGGAGTTATGTCCCTTACATGATGGCAAAATCAATTTAGTCATAATGTAAAAAAGTTGCCCCTTGAAGTACTTAACATTTTTCACTGCTTAAATTTTCTGTATCTATAACCATTCAAGAATTATAGGGAAATCAAAGACATATGAAAATCTAAAATATGACCTTGACCTTTGACCTTGACCTAATTTTCTAAGTTAGGAATCAGGGGACTCAAATAAAAACATTCCAGGGTTATACGGTCAATGGTTTATGAGTTAAAAAAACATACCGACAAATTTATTCCGTAAAGATAGATACCTCCTATAAAATTTCATCGAATCGCTTCGATCCAAATTAGCCAAAATTTCCTGAGGATGTAACGAACAATTTATAAAAAGAATTTTGTCGATATCTTTTTTTGTTACGAAGGAGATGCACACACATGATAAACAGTGAATAGGGAGATAACTCTTACAAAGAAAATTGTTCGTCTTAGCAGGGTGAAATTTAAAAGCGCATAAACTATACGATACAATATGAGAAATATCTAAGCGACATATTGCGAAACAAACATTTATCGCAAGAACAAAATTTGGCGGAAAAAAAAAATAATAGTAATCAGAAGAAATACAATAAGTCTTTCCACAGAAAAGTGGAAAGACTTAATTATAAAGTGAAATCAAAGTTGACATTACTTTTCATATTTGTGAACACGTGCTCCACAAGTGAGAGTTTTAGCGCAAAAAAATCAGTTCAATTCACCATTTTCTACAATTGAAAATGCCTGTACCAAGTCGCAAAATCACGAACTCCGAGGAGTGAGCGATGAAACAGGTTTATCGGACTATCTAGTGATATTATATGTGTGAAATAGATTTAATAATGCAAAACTTTCCAAAATACTTTAAAACAGGTCCTGCGGTCCGTCTTTCATTTGATCAATTCTGACACTTTCGATATATTATACGACAAGAAAAACCTCAAAATATGCATTTGATATCTAAAAGGGATTTGTTCTTGCAAACTGTTATGTTAATCGCCTTATATTTAACGTATATTTTTAACTTCTATCTATATATACGATACTTTCAATTTTAAAAGCCCCTATTTCTATCTATTAAAATGATGCTGAAGATACTGAAAACATTTAAAACTCGAAAGTTGAAGACAAATCTACAGCGCTATGTTAAAATGGCCGAAAAACGACGACAGGACACACATATCTACACAATGCTTCATAGAAAACTAACCGAATTATATGAACCCCAGGAAAACAACGAGTTAAAAAACGGAGCTCCGCTATGCCTAGTAGATCATGATTCACATTTAGCACTCGTTGTTTGAGATCAGGCAAGTACAAATCAACATTAATTTAGCCGTCCATATACCATTTTTATTAACCAGTAACTTAAATTTATTTGAGGTCAGTTTTAGTTCATTTATGAATATATACTTCATCAACCGTTCGGTTGAATACAGCCTTGGCTTTCAAGTATTCAGTTTTGAGCGTTCTTGATGACGAAAAGTTAGAAAGCTTTGGGACGCATTTATTTTGAAAACATTATATAAATAACACAAAGCAGAGGGTGAAAGATTGTTACCCCGAGAAAACATTGTCAACCGAGGCGAAGCCAAGAATGACCATGTCGTTTGTTCGAGCGATATCAATTTGCTCAATCACCATCTCAGCAATGTGTTATTTAAAGTATTATACTGAATGTTCTATCATTATTGTATTGTATAAAATAAATTGAAAGTATATATCAATGACGTCGTGTACATATAAACGCTACAGTTCAGTATTAGAGAAACAACAAAAGTTAAGCAAGATGTTTTTTTCTTGTTGAAAAAAACCCTTCTTAGGCCAAAACGTAGAACTTGGTTTTAAAACTAATAATGTAAACTCAATTCATTGTCCCTTAAATCGTCGATTTTGATTGGTCTGCAGGAGATGATGACAATAAAAAATTGTTTCCTGTTGAGCCATGTGATAGAGTATATCATCTCCCTCGTATTAGCCAATCAAAATCTGGCATATTAACGTGAAGTATTATAATATATATTGTCCAGTTATACAATCCATGTTTCTGAGAGAAATTGTCATTACTACAGGTCTATTACAAAATTTTAACTTATCTATTACATGATTTTAGCTTTCGGTTAAAAAAAGAAACCATATGTGTAATTAAACTCATTATAGATACCAGGATTAAAATGTTGTACACCAGGCACGTATTTCGTTGACAAAAGTATGATAAGTAACGCTCCAATCGATGTGCAATTAGTCTGATGTTTAAGTTGTCGTTACTCTTACCTATATTATAACATTGTTTTCTGTTAAAAAATGAATTCCTGAGAATGAAAAAAAAAGGACAAATCAAAGACAATGTAAATATCTCAATCTCAGGACTAACAAGTTTGTATCATTTTAGGTATGTCGTGTTTATATCATAAGCGTCGAAGGGTTAAGCACTGGTAAATGAAACGGGTAATTGTCACTTTTTGTTAATGTAAAGTGTTATTCGCCCTTTTCGTTCCCGTTTGTTTCAGGTTTATTTGTTTTGTCATGTTTTCTATTTGATGAAGAACCATGATATAACTTATGTTCTTTCTTTTACAATATATTCGTATGCATTGTCTCAAACCATAAATGACATGCGGTACCAGTTATAGTATGATTCGATGCTATTCATATTGTTACAGGCAATTCGACGCTTGGGTGGATCAAAACTGTATGACGAATGCCAAACAGAAAAACAAAGATTAGAAAATAGAGATCAAAGAATCTTATGTGAGATTTTCAACGAGATGAACAGCTCGATGAGAGAAATTGGAAATTTGAAAGAAGACATTAATAAATTGAAAGAAGAAAAAAAGTTGGAGATCGATTTGCGAAGAATAGAACAACAAGAAGAGGCTGAATTAGAATTCCTTTGCATTTCTGAGAAAAATAAACGTCAGTATTTGTACTTCATTTATGTTCTGATTTAATACTTTGAAAATGCTACCACGATTTTATCTTAACTTCATTTAAATGCAGTACTAGTATATGGATTAGCATTAAAAACTGTCTCAAAATATTCATCAATCTATTTATATTCAAATTGGCTTCCTCTATACGAACAAGCCAACAGTGATATTGATATTGATTTGAAATACCAAGGACTATTATAAAATAAGCATTGTGCTTGCTTAGTTTTTCAATTATCGGAGAGGAACACGATATAGAGACAGAAAACTCTTATCTTTTGCACATACAAATGAAACGTTGCACATGGTGTATTTGTGTGAAAATGAGATAGTCAAGCGTTATATCTTTTTAAATCATTTTTTATATGTATTTTTTTAACCTGACTAGTCAATGCATTGTCTTAAATAATAATCTACAGCAAAATATATATCGTACCATTATTGTGCGCTATTATATTTACAACGAGGTTAAAAATAGATGCGAGAAGGTAGTTAGTAAACAGTACACTCAAATTGTTCAGGCCTTCACATGTGACGTAGAGAAGTATTATGCTAAGTGATTATATTGTACCGATAACAGAGTACTCGCAGTTGATGAATCCTAGTTAAAATTAAATTTAACTCTTTTTCTATCAGATAGAAATGTAAATCATTACTTTAACAGAAGTAATGATCAGTGAAACATCTTAAGTATGCGCAATATTAGTTTTCTCTTTTTTTACAATTTAAAACGATTGTGCTCTTTTGTTTGTATATTATGTTTTATGTAAATGTATTTTATGTTTGTTTTTTATTTTACATTTATTATACTTGTATTTGCAGAACAAAACACTGAATTTAAGAGAAAATGGAGGGAACAACTAAACAATGAAACTTTTATTTTATCAAAAGCGGCAATTTCAATATTCGAAACTATTCAACACAATCAGTTTGTTGCAGTTTCTGGAATGTGTGGGTCTGGAAAATCCACGTTGGCTCAATACACAGCGCTTCGTATGTCGGAAAGCCATAGATATTTTGTTATATATGTGCCTTCAGCTTTGGAAAATTTTACACCTCAATATTATTATAAAAAACCTGACCAAAAATGTTTGTACATTCTTGACGATTTATTTGGAAAATCTTCCATTTCCGATTTCAACCACATAAGATTGACTGAATTGTTGAATGAAGCTAAAACGATTGCAGCCAGGTACCTTAACGTTAGGTTTTTAATAACATGTAGGCAACATGTAAATGTTATGAGAAAATTAAAAGACGTTTTACCATCTATTGTAGAATGCAAATTGCATTCACCCGAACTGTCATTATCCCTTGATGAGCGTCAAAAGATCTTTGATTTTTATATTCAAGATGAGGTCAATGTGTACCAGAATAATGATTTCTTACTAAAGTCAGAGCAGCTGCCGTTACTTTGTAAGTCATACAGAAAGCATTTTTGCGGCAGGTTTCAAGATTTTATTTTAAATTCTGACAACATAATAAGAAGTAAAATAGAGGAAATGAGAGAGTCGGAGAACCCGTCGTATATCTGTCTTGCTCTGTTACTAGTTGCTGGAGAATTTGATACACAATATTGTTCATGTGAATGTATAAGATATGGGAACTGTCATACTGTTTTGCAGAGTGTAATATCGGAATCAAGTTTTAAGAAAAAGCCGACGGCAAGCCGTAAGTTATTATTGTCAGGATTTGAGAAAATAGAAGGAATTTATGTTAAAAGAGAAGGAAATCGTATGTCCTTTATAAACGAAATAATATATGACGTTGTTATATCATGTATTGGGAGTAAGTTTATAAATAGTATAGTAAAATTTGCAGAATACTCTTTTATTGAACATCGTGTTAAATTGGAATCTTTTACAACTCAGGAAACACCCAAAGGTGCTTTCTTAGTTTTGAACCAGACGTATAACGAACTATATTTTGAAAGGCTTTTACTGGAAATAAGAGAAGGAAACGAAAGAGTTTTCGCAAATATTCAAAATAAATATCATGGTTATAGAAAAGCCTTCATAAAATATCTTACAGCACATTTAACTGACTCAGATGTAAAATTTTTAAATCACCCCTTCTTTTATCGTGTAAAATGGGATATGATGACGTTGTATTGTATCTTGTTGAAAAATGGAACAGACTGTTAGAATATTCAATAAACGAAACTGAAACACCGCTAGGTGAAGCATGTAAAAAGGGATATTTTGATATTATCAAAATTTTAGTAAAATCAGAAAAGTATAGGGATACCGGTGTTATAGGAGATTCAGATCTGCCGATTGTGTGTGCTTGTAAAAATGGTTACACGAATATTGTCGAGTTTTTGTTAACAAATGGTGTATATCGAGATCTGTACAGCGGTTTCGATGCTTCCTGTAAAAATGGTCATACAGAGATAGTCTTACTACTTATAGATAAAGAACAGAAACTTTTGCAGCGGAACGGGCTAGACGTTTTGATGAGTGCTTGTGAAAATGGACACGAAGAAGTTGTCAAGATACTACTAAGACACAATATTGATTCTGAATCAATTTCATTATATTACCCGTCAATGAATGGTCATTTGAATATAGTCAAATTCTTATTAAATGCTTAGGCACAAGTGCATGAGTGTGATATAAATGTTGCAGAATGGAACGACCATGAAGACATTGTTAAATGTTTACGCAATCATTTGAATCTGTAAGATACCATTGATTTCGGAACTTATCATTAAAACAATATGGAAGCGATATTTGTTTGGCATATAACATATTGTGTGGCGATGTTTTCATTTACAAATCAATTAGTTTATTAGCGCAAAGCATAAACAAACCAACATAAATTATATTGTATCCGAAGCGCTTTTCTTGATCTATCTTCATCAGCTACGCTCAAATCTAAACATTAAAAGCCTAGGATGTTTTATTACCTAAACACCGAAAGATATCAAAAGGGACCTAAAAGAAAAACTAAACATGCTAAATATATTTAAGATCAAAAGTTAAAACCTTAGTTTTTAAAAATATTGTGTTAACTTATTTAACAGTGAATTTAAGATCGTTAGATCATTTGGATGAAAATGAGATGACGTTATTTACGTTCCAATTATGATAAGAAAAAGTCGTATGTACCGCAGAAGTTTTCTGAATATATACTGACATCTCTGTGTAGTTATTTGGTGTCTGTGGAATTTGATGCAACTGCGTACAAGTGAAAGGTTTGGCTAGCTATAAAACCAGGTTCATTTCAACATTGTGTACGTTAGAAATTGTCTGTACCAAGTCAGGAACATGACAGTTGTTATCCATTTGTCCGTTTGAAAATAACTAAATTAATGGTAGGCATAAAGTTACATTATTTTGATGTGTTTCTATCGGTTTTAACTTGTTGGCTGGTCTTGTATTTCCGTAATCAAACTATGAATATTAAACATTGGTAGACCTCAAAGGCAGATTTGGAGGGAGGGTCAGGGTGTCTGCACACCCTTTTGTGGGAAACTTTGGTTCATTATACAAGGAATCAATGAAGCTTAAATAGTATTATTGAAGTTAGCCGAAGTTGTTAAAGCCAAAATATCAATAAGGGAGCTACAATTGGATTTGTAAATGGAGGGCGGGGTGAAATTTGGAAAAAAAAGACAGGACAGGAATTTTGAGTGAAAAAAGGCCGGATAAACAATTTGACCAAACAACATGAACAAAAAGGGAGAAGGTCAATTTAGGTATAAAAATTGGATTGAACCAATGAAAAGAGGATGGACCGAATAGAGTGAAAAATAAAAAAGCAGGATGAGATTTGAACTTACATAAATGCAGGACAAAATTTTTCATCCAAGCCCCTCCCCCCAATAAAAATCAAATAGCATCTCCATTAATTGATAGTTTCATTGTTTTTTGTTTCATTCAAAATATAAAGTTACACTTCTTAATACTATGTTTTTTAAACCTCTCCTTTAAAAATCCTAAATCTGTTAATAAAAGACTATAGTCTGAATTCACAAAAATACAAGGTTCCCGATAGGTACTATTGTCCCTACAAAGTGTAGGGGGGGGGGGGGGGGAGAAAACATATCTCAAATCCTACCAAACTGGCCATTGATATGAAATGTCAATACCTTATTTATATAAAATAAATGTAATCAATATTAAGTTATTAACCCCAATGCATTTTGATGTTGAACTAGATACAACAACAAAAAACGAAATCTCGATAAATCATAACCATGTGTGCACTTTCCAATAGGACGTTACCCTCCCCTTCAGTGATCGTCTTTCATTATTTTCACAATATAAGCTAATAATGTACAATTTTTCCCATACCCAGCTTTATTTATCAGAACAGACGGTTACGATCATCTTAAATAAAAGTTGCGACCATCTTGGATATAAATAAAAAAGTTACGATCATCATCGTGATTTTTTGTATATCGATATTCGTTTTACTTGTTGCTTTTCCATTATGAACAAAACAATATTTATTGGCAATGCTTATAAAATATTTCTAGACATAATGCAAATCTGAAAATAAGCTGTCTAAAAGGTGAAATCGGCCGTCTAAAATGTCCCTAAAACTGTGTCCGCCATATTGGGATGATCGTAATTGCAGTTAAGATCATCACGATGACACCAGTGATACTCAAAAATAAAATTTACTGAAGTATTTCAAATTAACGCACGCACAGAACTCAACTATTATTTTTTTTTTTTTTTAAATGTTTGGATAACTGTAACACAAAATTTGTCTTGATTTTTGCAAATAGCTTGTTTGGCGTAAGATCTAGTTTTAGCACTTCGACCACCTTAGGAAAAACCTGCAATTTAACTAGTTTAGCTCTATTGTAACGTTTTCTGATCAACAAAATAACGATCGACAAGATTGGGTTTCGCAATAATCATAATCACGTCACACAGGAGTTCTCATCCTTTCTGAATGGGAACGGAATGTTAGTAAAGTGTAACAGTGTTTACACGTTAATTTTTCTTTGTCCTTTCTCCAAGTGCATTTTCCTTACTCGTCCAGAATACCACAATTTTATCGGTAATAAAATGCAGCTCATCAAACACAAAACAATAACAAGAGAATGTAAAATTGGTTTTTACTACAATAGTAGATACGGTCGTGGATATATATGGAAAACATAAAAAAAAAAACAAAGCATAGGAAAGAAAAGAAAGAACCGAGTTTGATCATTCTACGACAATTACGACAACTATGACATGGTCATCTTTCACATGTAAGTGAGACTGTCCTGCAAGTGAGAGGTTTAGTTAGTTTTAAAACCAGATTTAATCCACTATTTTCTACATAAGAAAATGCCTGTACTAAGGCAGAAATTTGACAGTTGTTATCTATTCGTTTGATGTGTTTGAGCTTTTGTTTTCGCCATTTGATTATGGACTTTCCTGTCTGAATATTTTGGAATACAGTATTTGTGTGATTAAATTTTTTGAAAAAAAAACGGTATACTCTTATGACATACGTTAAAATTTTTAACATATAACTTAAAAGATATATTTGAAACCCTTGTTTCAGTGGTTGCTTGCAAGTAGCGTCTGTTTATACCAATGAGCTCAGATCAAAGACACAATCAATGGAAAGTACAAACCTAGCTGTATATATACTCATTTTGCAAGTGTTACCAGAATGATGCTACTTCACGTCTGATGCACGAAAGGGAAAATAAATATGAAACTAAAAGTATATATCACCTAATTGTGTATATGGTAGACAAAAAAAATAATCACATTTTCGAGGTACGAAGTGAGATTACCTTTTCCGTAAATTAGCGTACCCCGAACATCTTTTCGTGATGCAGCTCCTCATGGTAAAAATCCCTTTTTTAACACAATAAGATTTTGAAAATTTAATACTTTGAACACATTTTATAGCTCCATAGCTTTTACACATTTATTCTATGTTCCTCTACTTTCCAAATCACCACAAATGATTAGGATCAGTCATTTGTGACAAATAGAAACATGTTTAATATCACTACACAGAGATTTTTTGTTTTCTCACAGCTTTTGAATTTCTCATTTCGAGGCACATTAGAGATATTGACCCAAGTATCAATTAGTTAACTACATAATATAATCCAGAAGTGTGACAAAAAAATTCTGCAGCCCACTCTATGAAGATTCGCGTACAACTACAGCTTTTTGTCAATATAAGTTGTTCTCGCTTATCGACAAACCGGAAAATCAAAAATGTCATTTTCTGAAAATTAAATGTATTACAAGTTTTAGCTTTCAACACAATCTGTGGACTGCTTCGCTTTATTCCAAATTAAAGTTAAATTTGTGCATGTGGTTTGTTGATTTATAATTGGAAATGTGGTATTTTCAGATATCGATTGATATAAAATAGATTTACTTATAAAGAGTGGGCGTAGTTTACCTCTGCTTTTAAAATTATGTTCACTTTACTTGTTGCAAATTAAAACATTTACAAATAGACACGACTCTAGATCTGGAGGTGTGCCTCTCATGGGATATGTCTATATTGGAAAGACGTTGTCTATTTGACATTGTTTCACCCCCCCCCCCCCCTTTGAGTATTAATTTTGTTTTTATATTGTGTCATGGATCAAATTAGTTTTTTCAATGGATGATAACTTGTGTTTGTTTGTTTTTTTGGTTAAGTAATTTCAGTTTAAACATCATAGGATATCTTTCTATGTTGTAATGATATACTGACCCCTGTTAGAAAGTTACAACCCTTTTATGTTATTGCAACGTGTCATAAGTGTTTCTCGATTTTATATCGATTAGATCATTGTTTTTCTGTATGAATTATTTCAAACTAGTCATGTTGTAGCTTGCTGATCGCTGTGGACAATTGCAAGTTTATTGTCGCCATTGACACAACCTAGTTCTCCTTACATTGAAATAGCTATACAAAAAGCAGACAGATACCGAAGTAGTAGGGTGCCCAATCAACGAATGTTACCAAATTCGGTTAACAGAAGAAAACACGGCTTTATTTTATATCATTGGAAAGAGGAGAATAAGATTCATCGAAATATTGTTGTCGTCGTTGTCTGCAGTGGTCACGTTTTTTATCATCAGGGCAAAAAAATCCAGGAAAATGCAGAGTCACATTTAAATAACGTGTTATCTCCACATAAATGCGTTTGAAGCAAAATAAAAACAACTAATTTATAGAAAAATATCTTTTCTTTCTACATTTAGAACTTATTTTGTATTTTTATCGCCAAAAAGTACTAAAGATTTTCATTTTTTGCCTATGGGTGCAAATTTGAAATTTTCAAACAATTGTTAAATAACAGTGCCCATAGACCTGTTATAATTTCAAGATTCGGAATTTTTATATTTAATTCGTTACAGGTCAGAATCTAAAGAATTTTTCTAGATCTTAATTTTTAGTTAATTTGTCAAAATTAAAATGTGTTTTTCACGTCTTTTGATAGTAAGCTTTCGTCAGCTTCTAGATATATCAAATTTCTTTTCATTGAGTGTGAAATGTATATATTATTGATTTGTTTCGAAATTTGTGTAACATAAACGTCGACGTTGGTTGAATATAATGCTTTTTGTATAGTTTGCTTTAAAGAAGTAAAGATTACTGCAAACGGAAAAAAGGGGGAGGTTAAAGTTGTGAAAACAAAATGTCTGTTAGAAACAAGTTAAGCACACAATCCTACATATACAGATGACTAGATGAGCAGCAATTGGCTGTAATTCAGTGGTTGTCGTTTGTTTATGTGTTACATATTTGTTTTTTGTTCATTTTTTTTTACATAAATAAGGCCGTTAGTTTTCTCGTTTGAATTGTTTTACTTTGTGGATAGTTGTCTCATTGGCAATCATACCACATCTTCTTTTTTATATCTAACGTTTACAAGAAGTCAAAGAATATAATCAGGGAGAGGGTTATGTACAACACCGATATGTATTTGACAAAAATTGCATGACACAAACACGACAATCGACGAAAGAAAGAACATGCTGATAAAGAAGAATTAATGAACGCATAAGATTGGTACATCTGTATCTAGTGACTTTGTTATTATCCAACCCTTGATTCTTTTCACACCAAATTCTTTGTCTACAGGAGTAGCATGTAAAGTCATGTGAGTATTAGCTTTATCGTGCATACAAAAATTCTTCAAAACTGAATGATATCCCTTTCGAGAGATTTAGGGTCAATGGAAAAAAAGTAAAATCACAAAAATACTTAACTCAGAGGACAAATCAAATCGAAAGTCCCTAATCACATGGCAAAATTAAATGACAAAACACATCAAAAAAGAATGGACAACAACTGTCATATTCCTGACTTGTTACAGGCATTTTCAAATGTAGAAGTGCCAACTAGATAATGACTTCTTCATGTGTTATGGTAACTGTTAATATACCATGATGCTGAACACTCGATTCTCAAGATATCTGATTAAGGCCTGCTTGTTCTCGCCGGCTCGAAGAAACTTTGTCAGTCAAGAATTCGACTACCTTCTATATATGACCTAAAACACGTTTAACAGACGAATAAAAACTTGATTCAGCTTTTAAAAAACTGCAGTTGTATCTGCTTGTTTACGATTTATAGCAAGAATGGTGGTACAATATTTTGTTGTCAACATTACAAAAGGGATCAAGGTCGGAAGAATCATGCAATATACTAAACAGACCTTCCGTGCCCCATTAAGCTTTTTTGCGATTTTCTCGCATATCAATAAGCAATTCAGTCTCGAAGAACCCTTACATATAACACACTATACCCATTGATTTTCATCCCAACTTTGTTTTAAAGGGCTTGATGATGGGCATATAGTTTAACAGGAATTTGAATGTTTGTCATATTCCGGGTCTGAAACGTGACCGAAGGATTTGATTTGTGTATTTCATATATAACAAAACTATCAATTCACAAAAACAATTAAAGTTGTAAAAACTACCAAAAAAATATTTCTTAAACAAAGCAACGATCTTCACTCTTACTTGAATATTCAAAACATACAAATCGACCACACAACAAGCAAAAAAGAGAAATGAATTGAGTGACAGTTGTCCTAGTTAAGGACCTGATAGTGTAAGCTACAAAATGATTAACGATATAAGATAAGGCTTGTTTGAATCAAGGCATAATTTTTATAATTGCTATTTTCTTCACATCGATTAACATAACACGAAAGATATTTGGCACACATATGAACCATGTCCTTTTTACTTAAATCCCGTTAAAGTAACAGGTAATAGATTTTCTTTCGTTCAAAATGAGGTAAATTTCAGCTAACATATAAATATAGCCGTGTGTTATCCGTTAACTTACACTCGTTAAATAGACACCTTTTGCGATGCCTGCATCCTAAAGGGACATCATATCTACTGGCTATAATGCAAACCTTTCCATTAGATAAGCGAATAGTAGTGTTACATTAAAAATATTTCAAATACAGATGTGTTCCTAATTCATGAATGTGATTTTAATGTATTAATTGATAACATCAATACTAAACTCGTCATAGATACTAGGATTGAAGCTTTGTATATGTGCCAGACGCACGTTTCGTCTACAAAAGACTCATTATCGATGCTCAATAAAAAAAAGTAAAAGGCCAAAGAGTACAAGTTGAAGCATTGAGGGCCGAATATTTCTACAAGTGTTGTCAAATACAGCTAAGGTAATCTATTCCTGATGTAGAAACATAGTATTTCAAAGTTTTGTAAACAGTAATATCGATGATAATTCATGTCAACACAGATGTGCTTAAAACACTTATGTGTAAATTCATTCTAAGTGTTAACCTTATTCTGCATCTGAGAGCTTTATTGTTTTAAGTCTAAAAAATATTATGCAAAGTTATTTAAATAAGATAGATCTAATGATTTATAAACTACGGATCAAATAGATGTTAGAAAGACACTTTTCAGGAGAAACTTATAGATTTTTGCCTAAATATCCATTTATTTTGAATGGTTGACGAGCGGTTATCAAGAAAACCAACTGATGATAATCGGGCAATGAATGATGAAAACAAAATAATAGATAATTATTAATCAAAAAGATAGTCACACAAAACGACATTTGTATTTACTTGTTAGAAACTAACGGACGAAGGATATCATATTCAAACTTTTAAAGTTTTTACTGAAAGTAAAGGAATGGGAACAACCAAATGTGGGATTGTCAGTCTACCCCTAAAGTAACTGGAATCAGGAATAGAAATATTGTCACTACAGGTCTACATCTGGATGGCAGAACAACCTTGGTCAAAGTGAGGTTTCCGATTTGCTATGCGGCGTGTCCATACTGCCACGTTCGGTCAGAATGTGGACGTTAACTCTATTGCGTCCTAAAGAGAAAATGCACGCTTTTTATTTACAGTTTTAAGAACCCTTGTATGAACTTCTTGGTGGGTCCTTTGATAAACTTTTGCAAGACAAAATATCAGTCCCCATCCAATAAAAATCATTTTCCAGTTTGCAGAGAGGAGGAGGGGCATTAACGCCCGGTTTTTGCCAAGGAAAATACAACTGTTTCAAATTTGCACATAATGTTTGGAATGCATCTAGTCAAGAAATATAAACAAAAAAACACAATTTTGTTCTATCTGATAACGTCAAAATTACGTTATAAAATTTACTAAAAGGGCATACAAAGGATGAAAAATACAGATTGGATGCAGTTTCTGATCGTTATATCCATAATTTAGGTAAACATATTTAGAATTCGAAAGGAAACAAGGACAAATCTATAAATGCAAAATATACAAACTCTCGTAATGGTTTGTTGCTGTGATAAACCGTTAAATATGAAATTTGCGTATATTTACTGAATACTGTTAATCATAGTCATGACACATTTCAGAATATGTAGGATAACTTTTAAATTTGCCCTTATATTTGCCTTATTGCCTTTTCATCTCGTCTGTCAACTAATATCTGAAAATTTAAGTTTGACTAGAAGGTTAGCATGCCTCTTCTTGGATCAGCGATATCAATAGACTAAAGTTTAAACTTAAGTTTATTAAACTGCATAGCGATTAACAAAATGCAATCGTATGATGAATGAATTAGCTATAGATTTTTACTGACCAATTCCATTCTGCAATAGGGTGTCTTATCATGCATAAGCCGCCCAAATACATATCACTAGCCTGTATATGTATACTCTATAGAATATAACATGGCATTTTTCATATCAGACCCCTTATCAGCCCTAGGTCAAGATATCAGCCCGAGAGCCTACATGCTCGATGGATAATTTTTACCATGGGCTGACAAGGGGTATGATATAAAAAATGACATGTTATGTTCTTTTTATCATATACTTCAACAGGAGACATACAGACAAAAACTTGAAAAAATGCTTTTCTTGTAACATTTGTTTTAAACTTTTTATAATACATTTGTCTGATTCCTTATATTTTCTTTTTATCCAACTGTGTTATATTTTAATAGAAAAAATATAAACGTACCATTGAGGCATATTTCCTGGAATTGGCCGAATGACGTCGAAATGTCACCCGATAACATTACGGCAAAGCATGCGATAATAACCGGAAGCAGTTGATATAAATGGAAGCAGTTGATATCAACCGGAAGCAGTTGATAACAAACGTCATATCACACGGCTAAGTCAATTCTTCAAATTGAATGAATAAATATATGACAAACACGTTTTGTAATGGGTAACATTTATACCATTATTTTCTATAAGTATATGATAAATATATTTATCATATACTTAGACTAAATAACATATGATTTTTACTGTATGATAATAGCATTAAACTAACGTAAATTCAATTTTTTTTCGAATTGGTGCTTACCGGGCTGATATAAAAAGTTTATCACATGCTTCGTTGTTATCACATGTATGAATCTGTTATTTTCTCCATTGTTGAAGCATATGATAAAAAGATCCAAACATGTAATTTTTCATATCGCATATATTATCAGCCCTCGAGCCATGCAGCTATTGGGCTGATATTCAACCTAGGGCTGATAATACATGCGATATAAAAAATGCCATGTAATAATCTGATAATATCGCACACTGCCGGATTACGTTGTGTACTGCTTTTGACGCGTGTTATGAGAACCTCCATGGCTTCAGAATGTGTAGTGCAGTCTCATCACAAATGTTCGTGTTGCTTAAACTTGTGTGAACCTGGATATTAATTTACGTTCTGTTTGTGTTCAAGCATTTCTTTATAGCAATATAAAATAAACCAATTTTCAGCTAACGGACGAACAAGAACCGCAGGATTCACACCATACTCTACGGTGCCAATCTTCAAGTTGATCTATCTTCATTCTGTCAAACATTTGCCGAGTTCAAACTTGAATCTTGCACATATAATCAACCGTGCAACAATTTCAATTTTACGCATGTTGCGTATACCGCTGATCGAAAGTCATCAATCGATTGATAAAAAACTTTTGGTTCAAACTCAAACCGTGGGAAACACATCAACTATAAGAGGAAAACACCGAAACAACAGAAACACACACGTGATAAAAAAAATCAAACGACAATATAACACACACATAAATGAACCCTGCGATAACAACTGCCATTTTCCTGAATTGGTACAGGACATGTATAGAAAAAATTGTGGGTTGAACCTGGTATTGTGGCCAGGCAAACATCGCGCTTTTATGACAATGTTGAATATAACAATAAAAGGACAACTTCAAATGACAGGACTACAGTACAAACAATTGCAAGAAAATTGTTGTGTTTTTTGTTTTTACTGTTGAAATGAGGTGTTGTGTTATATCAAATAGTAATTTTCTTTCAGTGATAGCTGAAGGCCGCATTACACCTGTTTCTTCGTTTCGTACAGCTGATATCACGAACACGTTACAGTTATTTCTTATATATAACTAATGCAACACATTATTATTATTTGTTTTTTTAGTTATGTTTTTTTTTTAGAGATGAGTGACTAGTATTTTCTCGATTTAAATTTTGGAGATATTTGCAATGGACTTACATAAAAATCACTTGTTTCTTTGGTGCCCTTTATGTAACATGAACGTCTAACCCAGTAAGAGTATAATAAAAAAGAAGATGTGTTATGATTTCCAACGAGAAAACTCTTCACAAGAGGCCAACATTATCTCTCATTAATATCATGAGGTCAATCTGGGGCCATACTTACTTGACATGTCCATCTTTTTTTTGCTATTAAAGATTCAAGTAAAACTTTTGAAAATGTATCGTGGCAAGCTGTCGAAGTCAAAACAAACAATGACCGATTTGGTGGTGTCTTTATGTTTTGTTTTTATTATTAATATAACATGTATTAGGCACAAACTCTGTCCTATTCTATATTCTACTGACTTCTGTTATACCAGAAATTCTTTAAATTAAATTATCGCATTTGTATTGTTCGATGAGGAGTTCTGAAATCGATGACATTTTACGAACTAAAATGGTTACGTAAACATTTAATAATCTCTTCATGGTCGTTCCATTCCGCCACACTTATATCACACTCATTCACGTGTGCCTTTGCATTTAATAACAATTTGACTATATTTAAATGACCTTTCATTGAAGCGTAATATAATGGTGTTGAGTCAGGGATTCAGGATTGTTAACACACATATTGTGGCTCAGTAAAATCTGGACAACTTCTTCATGTCCATTTTTACATGCCTCAATCAAAGCGTTCGAGACGCCATTACGCATGTCCTGCTCCAACAGTTTTGGTTCTTTCTTTATAAGAAGTAAAACTGTCTCTTCTATGACCATTTCCACAGGAAGCATCAAAACCGCGACAAAGACTTTTATAGACACTATGTGTTAACAATAACTCAACAATATCCGTATAACCTTTTTCGCAAGCACACGAAATTGGGTTATCTGAAATTCCTCTTATATCCTGATACTTATTAGATTCTACTAAAATCTTGACAATATTCAAATGTCCCCTTGAACATGCTTCATATAATGGTGTAAATAACATGTTTTGTTCATATGTTTGATTTTCTAATAAACTGTTCCCCGTTCTGGCAAAGTACGATACAAATTCATCATATCCCAATGTACACGAATTGAGAAGAGGCAATTTAAAATCGTATACATCTGATTCAGTCAATTGTACAGTAAGATACTCTATAAAGGCTTTTCTATAACTTTGGTTTTTATTCTGAATGTGTGCGAAAACTCTTTTGTTTCCAGATCTTATTTCCTGTAAAACTCTAGCAAAGAAATGCTCGTTATACGTCTGATTCACACTTATACTAGCTCTTTTGACTGTTTCCTCAATTTCAAAAGATTCCAGTCTAATTCGGTTTTCAATGAATGAATATTTTGAATATTTGAGTATACTTGTTATAAAGTGCTTTCCAATGCACGACACAACAATGTCTTGAATTTTTTCATGTATGAACAACAGTTGATTTTTTTTTCTTTTAATGTATGATCCTTCTATTGAATTCCATCCCTCCTGTAATACCTTACGACTTTTTGGTGCATTTTTAAAACTTGACTCCGATATAACATCGTGTAGAAAAGTATAATACTTCCCATATATAACACATTCAAACGAAGTATATTTTATATCAAATGCTCCTGCAACTAGTAACAAGGCAAGACAGATATACGATGGATCCTCCTTCGCCTTCATTTCCTCTATTTTGCTGGCTATAATTTTATCAGAGTCCATAAAAAAATCTTGAACCCTGTTGCAAAAATCCTTTCTATATAAAGTACAAAGTAACGGTAGCTGCTTTGAACTTAAAAATTCACTATCATGGTAAACACTGTCCTCGCAGTTAATATATAAATCAAAGATCTTTTGACGCTCATCAGGAGATAAATGACAGCTCTGGTGAATGTAAGTTACATTCTATGATAGATGGTAAGACGTATTTTATTTTGCTCATACTATTTACATGGTCGCTACATGTAAATAAAAACTTACATTTAATGTGCCTGCCTGCAATAGATTTAATTTCAGTTAACCTTGAAGTCAATATTATTTCATCAAAATCCGAAATTGAAAAATTTCCAACAAAATCGTCCAGAATGTATAAAATTTTTGTGTCGGGTATTCTGTGATCATTAAGTTGAAGAAATCTTTCGCAAGTGGCTGTGGGAAGGGGAACAACAAAATATCCATGCTTTCTGACATACGAAGAGCGGTGTAATGAGCCAATCGTCGATTTTCCAGACCCACACATTCCAGATATTGCAACAAACTGATTTTGTTGAACAGTTTCGAATATTGAAATTGCCGTTTTTGATAAAACAAAGGTTTCCTTGTGTAGTTTTGCCCTCCATTTTCTTTTCATGTAAGTGTCTTGTTCTGCAAATAAAAAATATCAAAATATTAAATCAGAAACGAGAACCTTATTCATTTATCATTCTTTTTATAACGTATAATAAACAAATAAAAAAACATAGTCATTATCAATATTCGTAATAGAAGACAAAAAAGAAAAAAAGAAAAAAAGTTTGTTTGTGGTTCAATCTCTCCGAAAGTTCATTATTTTGTAGCGTAAAGTAGAGAAAGTAACTGATTGAAATATGAGTTCTACTAGATTTTGGTCACACAGTTTAGTATTTGATTTATGATGAAAACATCAATTTAAACAAAGGTAACTTAAATTTCACATTCAATACGAGGCCGGCAAGAATGTGCTACCTCCGAAAGAGGACAAAGTATTTTTTAAGTTTTACTGATTATTTGCTTTTATTAATAGTTAAAACTACAATATAGTTTCAAGTTTACTCCAGAGTATTTGGTATTGGTTCCATTTTGTCATCGATGTTCATCAAGACGATAACAATGCGGAACATTTTGTTTTCACTGAGTAAAATAGAAGAAAATGAAAATAAAAGAGTAACAATTAAGAATATTGCTAAAGGAGGCTCGAAGGTACAAAAGTTTAAGAAAAGTTTCATCGTTTTTATTTTCATTATGAACTGTATATATTTCACAATTAGTTATTAATTTATGACATGGTTCAAAAGATCTCCCAAACGGTACAAGAATTTGTCTAGAACAAGAACGTTATAATTGGACGTATTGACGTATTGTCGATTTGTTTCTCTCTCGAAAAGATTGAAATTAAAATAAAATCAAGCTAAAACAAATGATATGTCCAATGCACGAAAGTTTGCAGTTATTTGTTTTCAATTGTCCTAAAAAAGGGGAAGTCCAGAGCAAACCCCATGTCATGTAAATAACTCTTTTACTAGTATTTTGTACAGAGCTCACACTTTCGACTCATGCATACAATAATCAAGATTTTTAAATTTTTTAAAATTTTTATTCGAGTTGAATAGCAATGTCCGACATTTCGTTCCCTTTATAAAACGAATCAAACGTAGGGTTACGATTTTCTGTGTTTTGCTCATGATGTTTATTTAATTCAGTGTCATTCGCTACATAAAAAAAAATATAAGGGATAAAAGTACAACAAATTATCTCTATATTGATATTAAATTCCCATAAATTTAATCGGATATACTAGATATCAGATAACACTAAAAAAATGTCGGATACAATGTCCTCATATACGATTTTGATGTTATATAATAAAATGTACAGAATGTTCCGTCTAATTGTCATTATTGCAGTTTTCATAGACGAATTGACATTCGGCTATTTTGTGTTGTTGCTTGATAGGAAAACACTAAAAGTAAAATTAATGTTTTATGTTAAATCTCTATCGATTCATAGGGCAAGGTTACGTCGTTGACCTGGAGTGTTCCCCAGCCTTTATTATGATCGACACTCCGATCCGCTAGCATACAAATTTATAGATAAAAACCAGCTATAATAATTGTGCCCTTGTATATCTTTGTGCAGAACTCAATGGCACTGCCGTGCTAGAAATATCGAAGATCTTTCGCCTTGACATTCTGTAGCGTAAATATTAGTGCATTTGCAGTGCATAGTTTATCCCCTAAAAAAATCGATTGCTTTTAAATGAAAATGTACAACATGGAAATCTATCTAAAAATAGAACAGGTTTTTTCCGAATTGGTCACGTGGTTTTACCTCATCAAGTAATGGGATAACCACATCAAAGAATGACAGGACCACATCAAAGAATGACAAGACCACTTCAATAATGAAACAACCACATCAAGTAGTGTAAAATCGTCAAATTTTGAAACATCATTACATAATTTTAAAACCATATAAAGAATAGACAAATCATCATTACGAAATAACAAAACCACATCATGTAATGAAACAACTACATTACGTTAAGTCACATGCACATCAAGTAATGTTAAAACCACATTGACTAATGACACAACCATATTAAATAATGGTGAAACCACATCAAGTAATGCCAAAACCATATTGGGTTATGACAAAACTATATCAAGTCAATACGAAACCATATGGGTCAATATCTTTAATTGTTTTTACATAGGCGGTAATGGTAACGTTTTTTCCTGTAGCTCAGTCCTTATCGTAAACTTGAATATGTATGATAGCTCGTTTCGTAGCTGTGACATTTTCACATATGTGGTTAAATTTTCGGGGTACGAAGTGAGATTACTTTTTCCGTAAATTAGCAAACCCCGAACATCCTTTTGTGATGCGGCTCCTTGTGGTAAAATATCCCCTTTTTAACACAATAAGTTATTTGAAAATCTAATACTTTGAACACATTCAATAACTCCATAGTTTTAACACATTTATTCTATGTTCCTCTACTTTCCTAATCACCACAAATAATTAAGTTCAGTCATTTGTAAAAATAGAAACATGTCCAATATCACTACACAGAGAGTTGTTCTTTACACGTGACTTTTGAGTTCCTCATTTCGAGGCGCATTAGGGATGTTGTCCCATATTGAAAACCATAGTTCTGATTTTTCCAAATATTTTTATGTGATCTTCATCGGTATGACATTCTGAATAAATCTGTGTATTTTTGTCCATTTCTGAAAAAAAATAAAGTTGTTTCAGCACTAAAGGCAATGACACTTTTATCGCTATATTTATTTATTTTGAATACAATGTGTATGCATAATCATTTCTTCCAGTATACCTTCACTAGTCGAAAGAAGGAGAAAACATCTGAATGAAACCTTAAATTACAATACACAGACCCTGTTAAATCATTCAATAAAATTTTCTGGTGCGGAAAAGTGCATGTTGACAGAGAAATAATGCAAAAATGAAGATTTCATAAAAAAAACAACAAAATACTTAATTATTCTAGCCAGTGGAAACCTGGTATTTTATACTGTAGAAACCACTATAAACTACTGTAAAAGTCATTTGAATCATATAGTTAGAGTGCAATGAAGTGCAAATTTTCAAAACTTGTTCTTTCACATAATTCTATTCGAGAAAAAATGTTTTTTACATGTATTTCAGTGAAAATCTTTTATCAGTGAGAAATCGACATGAGGTTTGAAAGGAAACATTGTGACATCACACGTAATATGGCGTCATTAAATAACGACATATCAAAATAATGCTAATTATAGTTTGCAGTGTTACATGAGGAACAGTTGCCGCAATGTTTAACTTGAAATAGGGAGTCGAAAAGATCAGTAACCAAGCATTTTCATTTAATACCATGACCATAGCAACAGTTTTCATATCAGTATATTTTTAACATACCGACTGTAATTTCTATTGCATAAATACCATAAATAAACAATTTAGAGCTTGCCAAATATAACAAAATGCTTACCAGTTATTCAGGACTTTTTAAAACCTCTAGTTTGCCATCTCAGATTAAAAAGTAATGATATGTCTGGAACTGTAATAAGACAAAAAAATTACCCAGGCTGTGTTATTATTTGGTTTAGATACATAAGTATTATTGAGAGATCACAAATCAAATTCTTGAAAGTTTTATCGCAAATATAGAAAAATGCTTCTCCCTTGTGGCTTATCAACCTTCATTTAAATCTTTTATATTAGAAGCAATGAGTGGTAGCTAACTAGCTTAATAGTTGAAAAGGTGCAGCAATGTTGTTTTCAAATGGTTTGACTCTCCCGCTTTTTCACCGAGAAAAGACAATATCTTGTGATTTGCTAGTGTGCATTAGAAATAATAATTCATGATTTTATTAATATATGTACATGTTTGTCTGTTTATTCATTTGCATATGATATCTGCTGACCAGGGGTCAAATTATTGGATAAAAGCACATGTGATGATGTATCTTACTTTACTCTTATGAAGTGTGTTATCTCCCTTGATTATCAGTTATTCCTGTAAACCGGAGTGATAATTACATAACAAAGACTGTATTGGGTCATGTTTACTTACAGCTAAAACTATATTATGTTAGTTCATGCCTTTTTCAATTAATAAACAAATTCCTTTCGGATCTCTCGGGGGTAAACAAAGTTAGAATTGTGCCTAAAAAAGTGTTCAGCCCCGTGCCAGTAATGCATTTTAAAAGCGAACATTTCATTGAGTATTTGCTGGTATTTATCGATAATGTTTATCTAAAAGCATCTTGGATATTTAGGTATAAATAAAAAAGTACTAACCATCATTTTCACAATTTTCTCTGGTGTACAAGGTGAAATCATCCATAGATCACTCTGAAAACTTTTGATAATCTTCTTGTAATTTGGGTCAATACCTTTAATTGTTTTTACATAGGCGGTAATGGTAACGTTTTTTCCTGTAGCTCAGTCCATATCGTAAACTTGAATATGTGTGATAGCTCGTTTCGAAGCTGTGACATTTTCACATATGTGGCTAAATTTTCGGGGTACGAAGTGAGATTACTTTTTCCGTAAATTAGCAAACCCCGAACATCCTTTTGTGATGCGGCTCCCCTTTTTAACACAATAAGTTATTTGAAAATTTAATACTTTGAACACATTCTTTTGAGTTCCTCATTTCGAGGCGCATTAGGGATGTTGTCCCATATCGTGTAATATCGAAATATCAATAAGTAATGACTAATCCATATTGAGTTATATTAAAACATCATTACGTAATGTCAAAACCATATTAAGAAAAGCAAAATAGCATTAAGTAATAATAAAACAACATAAAGTAATATCAGAGTTCCCAATAAGACAGCTGTGGCGTTCCATGCACATAGCTAGGCAAATCCTCATCTGGTATCCCTGGTCATATGTTTTCTAACAATTGCTAATATTAAGAATTGGTCGAATTTGATATTAAACAGTGTGAAGTAAACTATATGTTGGCATATGTGTCTTTCTGTAAAACGGAAGTAGCTTAATATCCCCATTAGGTCAAGTGCATTTGAGAGTTAGTTCTTTTTTTGCATTGAGTAATAAACAAATGTAGCTCATGAACCGTAAGTTTTAAGACCTTTAAAACTTTTGAGTATGGTTTCTTGACGTCAGATTTTTAACAGAAAGTTATGTCTCATTTTCCTGTAAAAAGTAGTATCACAACAATACTGAACTTAGAGGAAAATCAATTCGGAAAGTCCATAATCACATGGCAAAATAAAATAACAAAACGCATAAAAAACGAATGGACAAGAACTGTCATATTCCTGACTTAGTACAGGCATTTTCAAATGTAGAAAATGGTGGATTAAACCTGGTCTTATAGCGCTAACCCTATCACTTTGATGACAGTCTCATCAAATTCCGTTATATTTACATTGATGCGTTAACTAAGCAGACACAATAAATAAAATAGTCAAAATATGGGTACATCAGTCATCATCGTATAACAATTTTAAAAGGAACAATTTAACCGAACACAAATCATCTAGCTACAAACACATTCATTGATTTGTGTGTCTGACGTCAGAAAATTTTATACAGCACATAAATTTGTCGTTCAATGTGCATACAAACAATTTTAATTTACATAGGCAATGTTAGCATATACGGTTAAAAAATAAAAAAGTATGTAAAAATAAATTTCAGAAACAGACCGAGATTGAAAATAGTCCAAAGGCTATATACAGAATTTATAAGAATCCACAAATAGTTAATTCCAATACGCGATTGAATGATTTTGACATTTATGGTTCAACGTATTTTGTTATTCATAATAGAAATATATCATATTGACATAAACTAGAACAATATCATACTAACGGGATCTTTTAGAGTACAGAGTCACGTTATTAGAAAAAAAAATTGTTGACATAATTTGTGGTAATATGTGTCTGTAATCATTTTCGCTGTAAAAACCCATACACTCATTTACTCCATTCGAAGATAGGTGAAAATGAAATCTTGTTATTTTCAAGAATTGCTTTCTTAACTTTTCAAATTATTAATACATACTAAATTTTTCCTTATTGTAGTAAGAATCTTGCAATTCAACCTCTTCTTTATGTTGCACTCTTAATAAATCGATCTCCAATTTTTTTTCTTCTTTCATTCTTTCAATTTCTTCTTTCAAGTTTTCAGGTTCCTTTACTGAACTTTGCAACTCGTTGAGAATCTCAATAAGAACTCTTTGATCTGAATTCTCAATTTTTTGTTTCAATTTAAGACATTCTGCATACATTTCTGGTCCCCCTAAGCGTTGTATGGCCTGTAAATATAATTGTAATAAATCTTTTTGTACCAACTATTTTCATTGGATTAGTTATAAAAAGGAAGATATAGTATGATTGCCAATGAGACAACTCTCCACCAGAGACCAAATGGCACAAAAATTAACAACAATATGTCATCATACGGCCTTCAACAATGAGTAGATCCCATACCGCAAAATCAGCTATAAAAGGCCCCGTAATGACATTATAAAACTCAAACGAGAGTAATCTAGCTAACCATCAAATCAACAATTTACATGCTTCGGGACACCATTTTGAATTGCTGCAACCCATTCGGCCAGTTTTAATCAGCCAAAATGCCGAAAACATGTGTGACGTTGAACAAAATAGTGTAATCAAAAATATGAAATCATAAAGAATGGGGTTCTAGCACTTTCTACTGATCGTAGCAAAACGTTATGTGTACCACCATACGATTGTCTATCTTTTATTTTCTTACATTCATATAAACCAAAAAATAAGATTAAGGAAACAGTTTAATTCTTGTATGACTCAACAGAGGTGTGCGTCATTATAATTAATTGAATATGATTAGAATTTTAAGTGTTTTTGTTTTCAGATTTCTAACGTACTATTATACGAACTTCTTTAAGATGACAAAAAAGGCATATAATTTGTACTAAATGGACAACTCAAACACATAAAAATTGTCATCACATAATGGAGCCTATATTTCCCTGTTTGCTTTTGTTAAATTCAAGCATATTTATTTGTATTATAAAGAAGTCTAAATCAAAATAGCAACAAACCTCAGTTAAATCAGTCCAAATCCTATTGAAAGATTCTGTCGACAATTCAGATTTATTCATGTGAGCAAACTCGTTTCTATAATAACGAATTCTGCCGAGATCAGCCGATTGAATTTTGTCATTTGGTTGTGGAGTTTGATCATACACATCAATATTAGCAACGTGTTTCAACAAACAAAGCATCAGTGATGTGTCAAATGTTGATGATAAAGGTTCTATGCCTACAAAATATTCAACTCTTAGCTATGAAAATTGCTTCAGTTGACCAAATGTCATGAAATCCATGAAGTAAAGTCAATGCTCAACGCATACATTCCTGGTTTGTAATTTATATTATCAGAGTCTGACGCTAAGTTGATATAAACCATACATTACACATATGCTATTTTATAACGGATTACCTATGACCTAATTATGTTTTTTTCCCAAGTACCAGATATTTGTTTTTGACAGGTGCACGTCATTTTTTCTCTCTGTAAACCTCTGACTTTCTTTTATTAGTGTTCTGTAAAGCTTCAGACTTTGTCACATGTTAACAGGTACTATGATAACGATGTATATAACCCGGTAATTTCCTATATATATATAATGAGATCTCTGAGTTGTTATCAAATCGCAAAACTTAACACATTTGTAATCTGTAATCTATATATACATTTATAACAATGATATGTTAGGAAAATATATATGTTACCCTTGAAAGGTTTTGTAATTTTAGTTTGATACTATTATTTACGACACAGTCTTGACTCGTTTTTAATTAACTAGCCAAAGGCCAGAGCATTACACTAGCAAAACTATATATGATATAAATCAACTAAAAAAGATAAAACATCGTTTTGTTGGGTTAATGGCTTGTTTCAAATAACAAAAGAAAAAACATGTGTTCTGAACACGAAAATGTTAAAAAAAAAAGAAAATATACAACTTTAGTTTTTATGCATGTTATTATTAATATCTCCCCTCTCCCGTCCCCGTCTTTCAACTGTTAATAAAAAGTGAAAATAAAAAGTGAAAATAAAAACAGCCAGACGTGTTTTAAAATAATTCGCAGTTTGAATTTACTGTCACAATCACATGTGAATTGATATGTTTGCATGTTGTTAAATGTTAATCAATATTATCAAGTTTATAGTCAACACATAGCAAAGCGACACAAGTATGGATTTAAATTTTGATTTAAACAGGACCACAACAGCATTATTTCTGATAACATTGGTATTCTATTGTCAACTTATTGATCTGTCGTTATCAAGTAAAGTGGAGCGTCAAGTAAAGAGTTCGAATATCCTATTTTATTCTCGTTAAAAGGGACATGAACATATATGGCATATCAATTGCATATCTCTAAATCATAAAGTATATATGTCTATACAACCGAAAATAGACGAATATGCTGAAAATGGCAAAAATTATCTCATTACATCATTAAGCCTGCAATTCATATAATGTTTTAAAGATATTTCAGACTTTTCCCTTTTTGTCCTTTGTTTGGTAATTCGGTATAAATCAAAACAGTATAACTGGATATTTGTAACAAAAACTATTATTGTAGACATTTTCCAGTTCTATGATGCGTAGGATTTTAGTGAATCTGTACTTGTTGTTTTGTCCTGTGTATTGTTTCAAAAAGTAGCGTTCAATAATATTTTGAAACATACCTTATTATTTTGTTTCTTTCCAAGTATTAATATGTCTTCCCACAAGAATCAACATTAGTCATTTGTTTACGTATCTAAAACGTCCAATTTGTTTTGAAAATATTTATATGCCGTTTGCTCTTTGTTGTTTGATTACGCGTCACCCATTTGATAGATTATTTACTTGCTTCATGTATTTTCATATGAAAATGCTGGGTAAAACCTGTTTTTATAGCTAGTTTACTTTTCTACTTTTGTTTATAGTTCCATGGTAATGGCAAAAGTGAGACAGAAATAATAGATTTCACTTGACATTTATTGAGATCCAGCAGTCACAACATGTAAACTTACATCACAAGCATATAACAAAACGGACTAAAATTTCAAAAACAAACTAACTCATCTATCATAGACACTAGCACAAAAGTTATGATAGAGAGTTAATTTCATATATGACCATGACGTCAACATCACCACGTTTCCGTCTTGCATAGTCCATTCTGTATATATTATACTAGTATACACTTTCTTGATAAAGTAAAATTAAGTAAATATTAATACTAGGGTAAGCAAAATAAAATAATGAAAAAAACACTATAAAAAACGTTTGTGCCAGAATCAAAAAATCGTTTTATGTTAAAAAAGTCAAAATCTTGCAGGCAAAAGGTAAAAAATCCGACTCAGGTCAAAAGTCATACGACCAAAAAAAAACATAATTGGATAAGTATTATTCGTGAAATAAGAGCGAAACAAAAGGATCATAAGAAGATACATAGTAACTTCATCATCCAGAATCTAAAAGTTGTATACAAGACAATCTTTGGAATTTTTTAAGAAGACACTGGCAAATTATCTGTTTGGTCTTGGTACCTTCAGATCAATTTTTAGAGAAAAACGACGAGGTATTCTTGTATAACACACATGATCATTAATCATTTTCTCAATTGTAAGCTCAAGAATATCGTAAACATGGTAAATGAGATATGAGATAATCCTTACGTCGATACAATTGGTATATTGCTGCTGCTAAATCAAAAATTTTGATACATTTACTTAGACGATCGCTGTTAATGTTAATGTTTATGAATATATACAATCCAGGGGAATCTTGATATGTTGTTTCTCTAATTTCTGGATCCGGAACTGAGACACAAAGAGGTATATAACCACAAAAAATAATATATCGTATGATAGAATTGACAGAACTCGACGGTTGGGTTAAATAAATCCTTTAAATGTATTACATGATTCTTTTACTTTACTTCTCATCAAAACAACTCACCTCCTCTTGGATAAAGCAGATCCATTTGTGTCTGGTTCAAAACTCTTATATTTTTCAGCTGTTGGATCTTTTTCCTCTCCTTACTTAGTTCACTTTTTAAACAAACAGGGTGAAGTTCTCTGTCAAATATTTTACGCACAGCTAATGGTGAAATACCTGTCAACGTACACTGGACAACATTGTAGTTGTTTACGTCGTTTGAAATAGACTCCATTTTAATTTAATTCTGCTGCCAGTCAGACTTGCTTCTTATTTGTAGCATCTAAATTGATATGGGTATGTTGTATTAGAAAGTGGCATTACATACGATCGATCAGTTTTACTGTAACATAATAAATATAGTACACTGTTGTCTCGATTGTTCTTATTTTGGTAGGAAAATTCAAATGTTGAAATCAAAATAGAAATAATTTAACATGTAAGTTAGGCAACAATTTTTAATGTCAATAGATCATGTCTGAAGAGTCAAATAATTACATTGAAATGAGATGTCCCATTGATTATAAGACTGTTTATAAAATATCATTTAAATCTTAAACAGAAGTAGGCGTAATTCTTAGCTACATAGATAGTTAGCTTGGTATTATTCCCGATTGAGTTAGTTTCAAAGACAAAAAGTCAATTTATTTTATCTATACTTCCCAATTCTAGAAAGAGCATTTGCGTTTAAGTATTGATATAAAAAAAGGAAGGAAAAAAAAAAGAAACATTATTATGTGGAATTTACGAACTAGCTCCATGGCATGTCCGTTATATCAAATAAAACACCTAATTGAATGTTCTCTCGAAAATGAGGACAGCAATAACATCGGTTTAGTTTTTAGACGTCCATTGATAAAAATGATTGTAAATACAAGTAGGATCATAATATTGTTATAACCCGTAATAACACAAGTGCTGATATGTGAATATATGTAATATGTTGCTTAATCATTAACTAACTATTTTAAAACAAATTTGTTTTAGATAATTATGTGTACCATTACCCTTATTAATGTTAAAATACGCGTGATAACCACCTTAGTGAAATCATAAAACTTGTTTGATTTATTCCTCTTTGCAATTTGAACAATAAAATCGTATCATTTTTTACATATGATACGAGCCGGATTATATTGAAAAATACATAACATTTAACCAGTTATAATCGGGATCGTTTTTTACTAAAATTAGATATGTTTTAACACCTTATTTCAAATTATTTTCAATTAATAATAAATCATGTCCATTATTTCTATAGTTGTCCCAATCAGTTTAGTAATTGGATCGATATTTTCTATTATGAAGCATACATCTGTGCATCATTCCATGCTTGTTTGTTTAAACTTAATAATCGAATTAGCGTATGATCTTCATTAAACATATACCATAGTGATGTTTTGATTGCTGTATGATATTTGTTATTTCATGAAAATATATATTGAACTTACCAGGAAAGAAACTATAAACATGGCGGATAGTCCATAGTGTACACATGTAACTATTTCCGTCCTTTAGCTATCAGTTAAAGCTGTTTATATAGAATATAGATAAGATAAATAAATACATAATACACCTATTTTCCTTCATACAAGTGCAACCTTAGTACAAATTACACGGAGGACTATTAGGTTAACAGTGGCGGATCCAGATATTTTCCTTAGAGGGGGGGGGGGGGCTCCAGTCATGCTTCTGTTATTCCCTATATAATCAACCAATTTTTTCCACGAAAGTGGGGGCCCCCATGCCCCCCTGGATCCGCCTATGGAGTATATATCACTATCAGGGGTGGGATATTTGATCCATTTAACAATGAATAATGTGTATCATCACCCCGATATTTTGTGTACTAATGAAACAAATGGAAAGGGAAAAAAATAAATCAAGAAATCCTTTTATTCAAACAATTTCTACTAGTACTGTTTTGATGAAGTTATCGATTTAGAACCAACTTTCTGATATTTATAGTGTTATTTTTATACCAACAAGCAGCAAATAAAGCCAACATTTTGTGTTTTGCTAAAATAAAAAAGAGTATACTTGGTTCAAGAAATGTTGAGGTCAATCGCCCTCTGTCGTCCCATTTGCCATTTGTAATTTGTATCACGTTATAAGGCGAATCGCAAAATAACACAACTTGTTTTCTGTACGGCGTCTTGTAATATATTGTAATGTAAAGATGATATTAATCACGTTATAGTTACTAAGAATGGGAGATATGGTGTATATAGCAATTCTTAACCAGCTTATACATGTAAATATACGAGATAAACTACACACCAAAAAAAATCATACTTGCCGTTAATCTGATTCAGATGTCATTATGGTGTACCTTCAATGGAATTGGTGTTTGGAAGACAAACAAGTTTTCTTCGACTTTTATAACCTTTCAACCGTCCTTCACCTTTTAACTGAACTGAAAATTGAAACTTTAAACTACCAATATACATTCTACATAGTTTGATATATAAAAATGTAAACTGTCGGTAGGGAACAAAATGTTGTAAATATTTTTAAACGTATTCGAGTTGTTGTTACCTCTTTTAAAGTCTTTACGAATTGTTTGCTACACACTGTTTACATTGGCAGAATATCGATTCTAAATTTCTGTATACCTTATGACAAAATTATTTTTGTTAACCTGTGTACATTTTCTATTTGGCGATATTATGTTCGAAGTTATGGCTGTCTTATTGAAATAATTAATCTTCTAATCGATTATTTTATTGATTTTGTATTTACATTGTATCTTTGACAAATTTATTCGTTCAGTGTACATGTATGTATGTTCACATGTTTGCGTTATAATGTCATTTGATTCAGTTTAAACCCGGGCATTTTTTGCACCTTTACTAAGTCAGGAACCTGATATTCATTGGTTGTCGTTTGTTGTTGTTGTTGTTCACACGTGTTTCTGGTCTTTAGTTTTTTTATGAAAATAAGACTGTTGGTTTTTCAGTTTGAATGGTTTTACACTATCCGTTTTAGGGGGTCCTTTATAACTTGCTGTTTTGGTGTAAGCCAAAGCTCCGTGTTAAAGATGGAACTTTGACCTATAATGGTTTATATATAGATTCAAAATGTGACTTCACCACAATCTGAATTAACTTTAGATTGCGGCGAACATGGTGCGATTTTGGTCTAGTCTGACATTTTTTCCGACTAATTGCATATGATAAATTTAACATCTGTAATTAATCTGCTGTTAATAATACACTGTTTTGAGTTATTGTCTGGATCCTCTTAACTTCGAGAGTGTTGATCCTGCTACTTGCAAAAGCATATTTTTATTGTTTAGGTGTATTTGAATTACTCTATTCTCGAAAGACAGATACATTTCTCCTATTTAACCTTCCCCGTACACAAACACAAACAATGTACACATACGCACACAAACACGTAAACTGAACGACCACAGTACTCTAGAGACACCACATTTAATCAGATGCTTTAATGAGATATTATAATTGAAACCTACATAAAACATTTAAACTGTTTTTAAACAGAATATACATGAAAACAAAATTAGATGTATTTCCCTATAATAATAAAATGATTGGAAAATTACCTTGAACTATCATACATTAATCACAAAGAAGGATAAGCAATCTTGCAAATTTTATTTAGAGCTTGGTTAACTTCAACTCAAAATGAGTTACTTTATTTAATTACAAGGACTTAGTAGCCAAATCTATAAATGTTATTCAATATGATTACTTGTATGATAATAGATAAACATACTATACAAATCAAGTAAGTCCCTGCGTTGTTTTTTTCTAAATATCTGTAATGCAGTCTTTGTTCTGTTAAATACCTAAATGTTATTCTATATAATTGATATTCAATGTGCTCGCTCATGGATGAAATGTTAAAATGTACTATTAAATTATTTCCACCATGTTTTGATATGTGATAAAAATGGGTAATTAAGTTTTTATATTTTCTATTAACACGTAAAAGTCTTAGGATACTTTTAACGGTAACAAACAACTGTATTAAAATGCCGTGAATAATTTACGACAGAGATAATATATATATAAAGATAGACTTTGAGTTGTATATAAATGCGATTCAACTGTAAACAACAAACAAAAAATCTTTAAATACAAAAAACAAACATGACGCAGGTTAAACAAAATATAAATGTTCGATATGCATATGATATTTATCCTGGTATCTATACTGAGTTTGTTTAATACGTGTACAGAAGCATATATTTTAAAATATATTTTAAATAAACTATATTGTGAGTAAAAAGCCATTTAGAAACATCTTCTAAAAAATGTTTTGTTTTTGACGGTTTTTGAAAAAAGTTAACAAAGTTACATAAAGGAAAGGCTACTGTAGATAGAGTCATTTCGTGCCAAATTTAAATGGCTGATATCCTAAAACCAAGGACACGAAACTTTTAAAATTCTTTCTGCTTTTTGTCGGTTATGATGTTAATAGATCATCGATTCAACACAGACTTTTCAAAGTTCTTCTTTGACGATAGCCATGCTATTCTATAAAAAAAAACATATAATAACACGTCAATGGATCGAGACAACAAAATACAGAGTCAACATCAATGATATTAATATGATCAATTGTAATCATGTCTTCATTGGACGATTAAACAGGATGAAACCAAAGGCATGTACAGTCCTTGGATGGTGTTATCTTCCCACTAACACCATACATCATTAAACTATTCACCATATACCATTACACCATACACCCTGTTCCATTACACCATACACGTCACACTTTGGCACCATAAACCTTACACCTTACACTGTATTACAATTTAATTACAAAGGAAGCGTGCGACTACAAAAAAATATATTTTAAAAACAATACGGTAAAATAATGAATAAAATTAAAAATCAATTCATTCATACAGTGGAGATCACTTCTAACCTCTCATTAAATCTGTCAGAATCTGTCAGGAGAACTGTTCTAGGACAGTACGTAGAACTGTCAGCCTGACACTTTTTAGTCAGTTCTAGCTAGAACAGTTCTAACCTAGAACTGATTTTGTCAGTTCTACCTAGAACTGATTTGGACAGTTCTACCTAGAACTGATTCTGACAGTTCTACCCTAGAACAGTTTTAGACAGTTCTACGGTTAGAATTGATTTCAAATTCTACGGCTAGAATTGATTTATAAATTCTACGGCTAGAATTGATTTATAAATTCTACGGCTTATATTGATTTATAAGTTCTACGTCTAGAATTGATTTATAAGTTTTAAGAACTCTTTGTCTAAATATAAAGGCTTCGGCAAAATAGCTATCAATATTATATAGAGTTTTGCTATTTTGACGGTTTTATTTCAGAATTATAATCGGCAAAAGAACATGCTTAACCCCGCCATATTCTGCATGTATGTGCCTGTTCCAAGTCAGGAGCCTGTAATTCAGTGATTTTCTTTTGTTGGTATGTTATATAAATAATTTGTTTTTCTTTCATTTTTAGCTCACCTGGCCCAAAGGGCCAAGTGAGCTTTTCCCATCACTTGGCGTCCGGCGTCGTCCGCATCGTCCGTCGTAGTCCGTCGTCGTCGTCCGTCGTCGTTAACTTTTACAAAAATCTTCTCCTCTGAAACTACTGGGCCAAATTGAACCAAACTTGGCCTATATCATCATTGGGGTATCTAGTTTAAAGATTATGTCCGGTGACCCGGCCAACCAACCAAGATGGCCGCCATGGCTAAAAATAGAACATAGGGGTAAAATGCAGTTTTTGGCTTATAACTCAAAAACCAAAGCATTTAGAGCAAATCTGACTGAGGTAAATTGTTTATCAGGTCAAGATCTATCTGCTCTGAAATTTTCAGATGAATCTGACAACCCGTTGTTGGGTTGCTGCCCCTGAATTGGTAATTTTAAGGAAATTTTGCTGTTTTTGGTTATTATCTTGAATATTATTATAGATAGAGATAAACTGTAAACAGCAATAATGTTCAGCAAAGTCAGATTTACAAATAAGTTGACATGACTAAAATGGTCAGTTGATCTCTTTAGGAGTTATTGCCCTTTATAGTCATTTTTTAACCGATTTTCGTAAATCTTAGTAATCTTTTACAAAAATCTTCTCCTCTGAAACTACGTATACTGGGCCAAATTAAACCAAACTTGGCCACAATCATCATTGGGGTATCTAGTTTGAAAATTGTGTCCGGTGACCCGGCCAACCAACCAAGATGGCCGCCATGACTAAAAATAGAACATAGGGGTAAAATGCAGTTTTTGGCTTATAACTCAAAAACCAAAGCATTTAGAGCAAATCTGACGTGGGGTATAACTATTTATCAGGTCAAGATCTCTCTGCCCTGATTTTTTCAGACAAATCAGACAACCTTTTGTTGGGTTGCTGCCCCCGAATTGGTAATTTTAAGGAAATTTTGCAGATTTTTGTTAATATCGTGTATATTATTATAGATAGAGATAAACTGTAAACAGCAATAATGTTCAGCAAAGTAAGATCTACAAATAAGTCAGAATGAACAAAATGGTCTGTTGATCCCTTAAGGAGTTATTGGTCTTTATAGTCAATTTTTTACAATTTTCATAAATTTTTAGAAAATATTTTCCACTGTAATTATTCGGCCAAGTTCATTATAGATAGAGATAATTGTAGCAACAAAAATGTTCAGTAAATAAAGATCTAAAAACACATCACCATAACCAAAACAATTTTGTCATGAATTTATCTGTGTCCATTGTTTGATATGCACATAGACCAAGGTGAGCGACACAGGCTGTCATTCCGGGAGTCAGGATGGTTCGTTAACCAAATGCAATAACTTGTTTCCCAATCCACAAATGTGATATCTGTTTACGAGTAGTTTTCATACCTCGGACGGACCTGTTTAACAAAAATCTTTTGACCGCATCAATCTTAACTGACATTATTTGCTCTTTCTTTCTGCAAATCTATAGTGCTGCACAGTACTTCAGTTATGATCTTAGGTCAAGAGGGACAAGAAAGAGGGACTGTAATATACAAGTTACAGCAATATTGGAAAACAATTTTGTTCAAATCAATTTATAGTGCCAGCATGTAGGGGCGGATCCAAACTTTTTAAAAAGGGGGGGGGGGGCTCCCAACCCAGAGTAAAGGGGGGTTCCAACGTTATGCTCCCATTCAAATGCATTGATCTTCCAAAAAAAAAGGGGGGTTCCAACCCCTAGATCCGCCAAGGAGCATGTCCTCTTTTTATTTAAAAAATTGAATCATAAACAAATATCAGTAGTTTTCATACTTCAAACTGAGTCGTGTTATAAAATCTTTTTTTTTTTATGTAAATCTATATAGCTGCACAGTAATTCAGTTATAATTTTAGGTCTAGAGGGACTGTAGTACAGACCTTCTAAAAATTGACCACACGCACGATACACGCACGCACGATACACGCACAGTGAATGCACGATACACACACGATACACGCACGATGAGCGATGAGCGTTACACGGAGGATTAACGCAAAATGAATGATGAATGATGAACGCATGATACACGCACGATGCACGATGAATGATAAATACACGATACACGCACGATACACGACTGACCATATTTGACAGCATCAACCAAAACTGACCATATTTGACCGCATCTACCAAAACTGACCATATTTGCTCTTTTTTATGTAACTCTTATAGTCGCATAGTAAATCTGTAATATTTTTATGTAAGGATGGATTGTATAATCATGATAATACAAATGATAGAAATATTGGAACACAATGCTACCTAATTTAGTTTGCATCAATTTAGAGTGCCAGGATGTCCTCTTTTTATTCAAAATATTGCATCATAAACAAATATCAGTAGTTTTCATACCTCAGACTGACTGGTATAACAAAATTATTTGTCAGCATCAACCAAAACTGACCATATTTGCACTTTATTATGTACATGATGTCAATATTAATAGCCGCAAAGTAAATCACTTATATTTTTATATCAGGATGGATTGTTTAATATAAATGAAAGCAATATTGGAAAACAAAATTATGCTCGCATCAGTTTATAGTGCCAGCATGTCCTCTTTTAATCAAAATTTTGAATCGTAAACTAATTTCAGTAGTTTTGATATCTCAGACTGACTCATATAACAAAATTATTTGTCCGCATCAACCAAAACTGACCATATTTGACAGCATCAACCAAAACTGACCATATGTGACAGGTTCAATCAAAACTGACCATATTTACACTTTATTATGTACATGATGTAAATCTTAATATATATACATGTATAGCCGCATAGTAAATCACTTATAGTTCTACATGTTATATATCACGATGGATCGTATAAATCAAATGACAGCAATATTGGAACACATTAGCTACAAAATAAAAATCCACATCAATTTAGAGTACCAGCAAGTCCTCTTTTTATTCAAAATATTGAATTGTAAACACATTTCAGTAGTTTCGATATATCAGACTGAGTCGTTTTAACAAAATCATTTGACCGCATCGACCAAAACTGAACATATTTACACTTTATCATGTAAATATATATGGCCTCATTGTAAACCAATAATATTTCTATGTCAGGACGGATTGTATGATAACAATAACATCAACTTTGGAACTTTGGATAAGGTGTATTTTAATTTATACCATATCTAAAAATTTAGCGCGCCGCTATTTCCTCTCTGTATCCATAATAATGAACCGTCACTAAACATGCTAAACATGCTAAAGTGACTTTTTAAGTCAGTAGTTTGTGATGTTTTTTTTTTTTTTAAACAAAACTATTTAACGGTATCACCCAACACTCACATGACTGATTTATATACTTTATTTTAAAATGAAAAGTACCTGTATGGGAAGTTCTCTTCTTGGAATGGTATACTTTTAATATAATTTGAAGAAGGCAAAGAAAAATGCATGATTTTGTTTGTAGCCTAACGTCCAGAGGCAAATGTTTCATTCATGTTCAGAACGAGTATATTTTTTTGACGTTCCAGACTCCCAGATATCATTTATAATCGTTATGGATAAGTCTGGCTAAATTGACGAGATGGTGCAAATGTATATAGTTTTTTTACGTTATACAACACTTATTTCATTAATATCCCATAATTCATCCACTGTACAATTTTCGTTTGAACATTTGTCAAAAGAGAATCGTAAATCATGAATGTAAATCCAAGACAAACAAGGTAAATTACGATTAAAATTCCAGGAATTAAATGCAGAGTTATATTTAGGAAGAGACTATTAAAAACAGGAACGAAGAAACGTAACCAATGATGTTTCATATGCAATCTTATAAAAAATATTTCTACAATGAGTTAGATAACCACTTCGATATTTGTACATGTAACGTTTGATCATTAAAAAATATAGAAACACATTTTGTGCCATATCTACGTCATTTAGAACTGTTCTACAGTCCTGACTAATTTAGTCAGTTCTACTGACAGTTCTACGGTTAGAACTGATTTGGACAGTTCTACCTAGAACAGTTTTAGATAGTTCTACCCTAGAACTGATCCTGACAGTTCTACCTAGAACTGATTTAGTCAGTTCTACCTAGAACTGATTCTGACAGTTCTACTTAGAACAGTTCTAGGGTAGAATTGTTCTAGGTAGTATTGTTCTTGGACAGGTTAGAACAGTTCTATAACAGATTATTCTGGCAGTTCTAATGAGAGGTTAGAAGTGATCTCCACTGTACCTTTCCCGATCGCACGATCCATCATGAAATCATTCCCCTTACACCATACACGGTTTTTTTTTAAATTTACACCTTCAAAGGGCTGTACGAGAATCTGGATGTAACCCTTCTTTTTTGTATTCCTTTAATTTTTCAAAACTATTTTCTGGTTCTTTCTCTTTTTCGCCCATTATTTTCTATTTTTTTTTTGTTTTGACCTATTTTACTCTTTTTTTTTATTGTGCTATTTATTTTGCACTGTTGTTCATTATTCTCCAGTCTGACATCTTAAATACAAACGCCATTGAAGATACAAACTATCTCTAATCATTAAATAATTTCTATATACGTGAGAGTAAAGAGAGGTAATATTTATAAAAAAGAAGATGTGGTATGATTGCCAATGAGAAAACTGTCCACAAGAGACCAAAATTACACAGACATTAACAACTATAGGTCACTTTACGGCCTTCATCAATGAGCAAAGCCCATACCGCATAGTCAGCTATAAAAGGCCCCGATATGATCATGTAAAACAATTCAAACGAGAAAACTAACGACCTTATTTGTATAAAAGAATGAACGAAAAACAAATATGTAACACATAAACAAACGACAACCACTGAATTACAGGCTCCTGACTTGGGACATGCACTTACATAAATAATGTGGCGGGATTTTTGTTTTAATTGAGATTGTGTCACAGTGATCACTGTTGTACCCTATTTTAACATTTTTCCCCATTATGTCTCTTTTGTTCACGCATTGTTGTAATGGAACTTGATGCGACTGTCATACAAATGAGAGGTTTAGCTCTACATACCAGGTAAAATTCACCATTTTTTATATTTGAAAATGCCTATACCAAGTCAGCAATATGACAGTTGTTGACCATTCGTTTGTTTGGTGTGTTTGATCATTTGATTTTACCATTTGATTAGGGACTTTCCGTTTTGAATTTTCCTCGAAGTTCAGTATTTTTGTGATTTTACTATTTATTTTTACATATATATATTTTAACATGTCATTTTCTTGAGGAAAAAGTAGGAACAGAAGATACATAATCGCAAAGACTTGCTAAATGCAACACCAAATGCGGGAAATAAAAATGAAAAAAAACCCCTGAAAAGATGAGCATGCGTAGTTACAGATGACAAACAAGATTTAAAAACCGCAATAAATTCTCTAAACAATACATTTAAGATGTTCAAAAAAGTTATTTTTCAATTAAGTTTTAGTTGCTGATCATGTTTGTGCATTGTATGAGATCTTTTTAGGGGATAATTTGAAGATTGAATCTGAATTCCAGTTCTCGATGAGTAAGTCTGCAATATGTATATGCAAATCATATGTATATAATTTATGACTTCAAGCAAAACAAAACAGTCGCCATGGAGGGAATTCCAGATGACGAAAAGAACTATATAATTATACAGTTAGTGTTGACAGGAATTTCGCCATTAGCGGTCCGTAAAATATTTGACAATGAATTTCACCCAACTCGTTTAAAAAGTTCGCTCAACAAGGAGTTTGGAAAAATCAATCAGCTTAAAAACAGGGGAGTCTTGAACCAAGCTCAAATAGATATACTTTACCCAAAAGATGGTGAGTATCTGTTTTATAAACACTTACAATATATATTTTTTTCTTAAAATCAAAAAACAAATCTTAAATATACTAGATTTCGTCAAATTTGTAGTAAAAACAAGAACATCTGAACTTCTTTTTTTTTAAACAATTATATTCAAATTTAGTGCGTTGTTTTTGTTGTTAACATGGTAAAGTATAGTACCATACAATCATACGGAAAGTAAAAAAAGTTTAATAATTCATGTTAAACAATACAGCTTCAACCAACAATGTAATGTTAATTGACCTACATTTTATATCCGGGCAAAACATGCATCATAGTACAAAATAATGTACATGATGTAAGCATTCGAAATGTAAAAATAATGTAGTCTACATTATTTGGGACAAGACCCCTAAAGGACCTTGAGATGAGGAACACAGATTTTTGACTCTCATTAAAAAATTAGTCCGCCATGCATATGTGGGAGCTGTGATTTTAAAAATTGACATAAATGAACTAGGACTGGTGTTTTATAGAGCTGATGTGATGTGAAAAAAAGTATACAAAAATAAACCTGATCAAAAAATTACAAAGGACATATTTTTTAATGATTTTTATGGTCAGAATTTTGGGATTATTTCCTGTGGAGAGTGACATTTTTCACTATCTTTCGGGGTTGGGCACTTGACGGGAAAACGAATCACACTTGCCACCCCGAAAATCGCACCACATGTGTCCAAGTGTCTCAGCTTCAAAACGAGCTATCATACATATCCAAGTTTACGATATGGCCTGAGCAACAGAAGAAAACGTTAACATTATGGCCTATGGAGAATCTAATGCGCATATTGACCCATCTTGTGACCTTTAATTTCAAAGGTGATGGAGTGTTTCATGGCTCAGTGACTACAATATTAGGATGAAAGCTGCTGAAATCAAGGTCAGTTACACTCTTTTAGTGCTAATTAATCAAAACAATACAAAATGGCTTCTCAAACTTTTGATTTTTATCAAAAATATACCAATATTCTGTTGTTAAATTGCATTGATGCAGAAAATGGGTCGTGTAAAATCTGGACAGGGGCCATTCAGAGGAAAAGAAATTATATGTTAGGGATGCTAAATGTGGCTTATCCAAATGGAAAAAGGACAAAAATGAATGTTGCACGCTTGTCAAAAATGTTGCAGCTAAAAACAATTGATATTGATAGAAATTTAGATGCCTCCCATCTCTGTCATAATGCCTTGTGTGTTAATGCTGACCATATAATTTTTGAGCCCCATGATTTAAATAACCACCGTAAGGTCTGTGTAGCTTCACAAAAATGCACCACTCATGAACTGCATGGCACAACATATCCTAACTGCATGCTGCATCTTAAACTGTGGTTTGTTATATTTTTATTTCTAAAATTTAAGTCTCCCCGAGGTGACAACTGCACATTTCATTATGCACGAATCATTTACTCAAATACAAGTTTCTTACACTGCTCAAAAAAATGAAAATGGGATAAAAGCCCTCCCTCTTACCCTCCAAGACACTGAAACAAACATGCATGTTTATTAACCTGAGGTAAAACATTTACGGCTGGTTTCACGAGTGTTTACATTTTACTTTACATAGAAGGGGGAGTAACTCTTGTTGTTTACAAATGTATTTTTACCTGTGTCAGGAAATTGGGACAATCAAACCACATGAACCAACTGAAGTAAGCAGGAGTGAAAAGAAATCCTCAATATAAAAACCAAACAACTCAAACAAAAACTACAAAATTATAAAATTAGGATATCAAAAAGTAAAAGAAAAAGCCTACAGAACTAAAATAGTTGCAAAACAGAATGGAAGTAAATATGGACATGATTTTATTTTATTTTATTTTATTTTATTTCCTTGTATGTTCAGTTTCAACTAATGTGTGCAGTATAGGAAACACAAATTTTTATGCAATATATACATGTGTCTAAATTTGCATGTATGATGCTGTGTGTGGTATGTTTCAATGTCTTGGACCTTTATCCCATTTTCAAAACAGTTAAAATGAAACAAACTCTTTATTATAGAAATAGAAATAACTCAACTCAAAACAACATGCACATGCATATTACTGAAAAAGATTTTGATTTATCATCACAATAATTTATATAACATTTATTAGTCCCTGTAATCATAAAAAATAAATAAATAGCTAAATAAATTAATACATTTGTACATGTACTATTTCCTGAAATAGCTGAAAGAGAAATGGGAATTGTGACCTTGTTAATCTGGCCAAAAACTACAACCAGACTGCGGAACAAACTCTTTGCAGTTAGTTAACTGACTAAGCTTTGGTTCCAACTGATGTTTTTTGTACCCGTCATTTCGGTTACTTTTGTGAAGCAGAAAATTAATCGCCTGCCTTTTACGAGCCTGTAACCTTCGATATTTTACTTTTGAACTTTTTTGATATGCACTATCATACATTTCAAGTTTACGTATTTTTTTCAGAGCTACTGCAGCACGAGACTTTTTACCCATTGTGCAGCCAACAGCTTTTAGAGTTTTAACCAAGGCAACATCTCTATTATTATTTACTTTCAAGACTGCTGCAGGAGCACGACCTATGGCATTGCGGGAGAAATTCTTATTTGTTGGTAGGTATGTGGAAATAGTCCTATTTACAGACTCACACTTGTTAGTGTTACTGAAAAATTTCATTTGATCTAACGCACTCTGCGAGAGTTTCATCTCTAGCAATGATTCTATTAATAATTTGTCTCTGTCAGTTGGTATCAGAGACCCATTTTGTAAGCCATGGCTATTTAGGTTTATTGATTTATACCACCAGCTTGTTTTTTTACCACCATTACAAAGTGTTATGCTCCATCTACACGTATCACCGCAATTACCACTGTAGCAATTTACCACAGACCGAACAATACCAGGCAAGCATTTTGAAATTTGTTGTCGGTCACCATTGTACTTCATAAATAATGATTTCATTATACCATGCGACCTTAGTTTTATATCATTTGCAAAAGTTGTTTTTATGTCATTTTTCTGAGCTTTTGTTACACCAGGGAACATACCAACACTAAAATTTGCTCGAATTCCTTCACGGAACTGACTTTGACCCCTATGAATTGTATCGGCAAGTCTGTTAACCGACCATAAGGGACCAAATACCTCTTGCATGGCCTCTTGTAAACCTTTTACACTTTTTGCATCACCATCAGTAGTGCAATAATCTACAAGTAACTCATTTGTGGCAATTTTTTTACCTATTTCATACCCTAGATCCTTTTCACTCAAAGGATCATACCTATTGGTATTTGCTGTACAATGCTCATGGTTAGGACATTCAACATCATAACCTTTACCCCGTAACCATGCACCGACCCAGCATAGTTTGTTTATTAAGTGAAGTCCTATAACATCATGACTGTCAGTTTCATTCTCACAGGCAATGCCAATTGCTTGTGAGGCAGTTTGACCCATTTTATGTCTACTTTTAATATAAACACTCTGGTAAGTACCATCCATTTGTAATTTTATTGGACTATTTTTATTTAACCCTAAGGTTTCATTTCTCCTTTTAAAATTCTCAACCACCTTTTTAGTTTCCTCATTAGCAAGTTTAACAACCTTGTCACATACATTATTGGTTATTCTTTGCATTGTTGTTCTTGCCATGGGAGGAATACACGAACTGGTCAAAAGTACTCGCGCGCTATCATTACCTATGTTAGAGTTTATTACACCAGTTTGAAACCCATAGTTTATGCTGGCACTCTTGCGGCCAGGGCGCCCAGTCTCAATTTCTCTAAACAGTTTATATTTTTCTGATATAAACTTACACTTTGTACATTTTAATTCCCAAATCCAACCGAGACCCCACTGAGTCTCTTGCACAAGTTCAAAATGTGGAACATTACAATGTGGACTTTCATTTATATGACAAATTATTAGATTATTCATCATTAAAATATTTAAATCTCTATCCACTGTTCTATTTTCTGTATTTGTATCCCCTAAATATTCATCCAAATAGTCATCAGACACTTTATGTGGACGAAGGAGTTTCACGGTAGTAGCACACTTTTCAGTCTGAGGTGCTACATATGACTTCTTATCATAACTTTCTTTAGAATACAATTTAAAATCCTTTTCAGTAAGGCGGGGTAACCAGAGGGATTCAGTGGGTTTTTTTTGGCAATACATTTGTAGTTGAATTAGTAAATTCACTTTTAGATGATGCAGATGATACTTGCATAGATGAATTTTTTAAAACCTGTGTAGATGGAGCTGTAGATGGAGCAACACCATTGCAATCTTGATTTGTTGCTAGGGAATCATAACGTGATAAAAATGCTTGGTTACCAACCTTAAATTTGTTGCGTTTCTTTTTGCCTTTCATTTTTCAAAATTACTACACTCTGTAAGTTGTGTACAACTCTAAATTATGATGTCATAATGCAATGACGTCACAAAAACCATGACGTCACAATGTACTCTTCACCAAAAAAATAACCCATTTTTCCCACTTTCATGACACATACAAAGAAAACCTCTAAAATTCTTATTACTTGATGGATTTTAAAAACAAGACTAGTTTTGGAAAGGTCTATGACTAATCTTTACAGTAATGCAAAGATATAAGAGCTTTTTATTCAATAAAAAAAAAATATAATAGAAAACAAGACTCTCAGGGTGGAAAAAATTCTTAAATCTGATAGTTTTTAAGTGAAAACCACTATATTTTCTTGATTTATCAACAAAAAAAGATGATTTGTAGAAAGTCTGTAAGGTAAAAGAGGCTTATGAATTGCAGTTATACCAAAAAAAGTTTAAACAAATGTTTAAAATGAAAATTTATAGCATATGCTTATTGTGTTTTTTTCTTTCTTAAAAATGATATTAAACAGTTATAAACATTGCTACCTAAAAGTATTAAAATGACCTTATTTTATTTCAGATATGGCTAAAACTTCACAGAATTGTTCAGAAATGTGTACTGAAGGGATACAAACTGCAAAATAAGTGGAATCTGACATTAGCTGATCTAATATGGGACAAGACCCCTAAAGGACCTTGAGATGAGGAACACAGATTTTTGACTCTCATTAAAAAATTAGTCCGCCATGCATATGTGGGAACTGTGATTTTAAAAATTGACATAAATGAACTAGGACTGGTGTTTTATAGAGCTGATGTGATGTGAAAAAAAGTATACAAAAATAAACCTGATCAAAAAATTACAAAGGACATATTTTTTAATGATTTTTATGGTCAGAATTTCGGGATTATTTCCTGTGGAGAGTGACATTTTTCACTATCTTTCGGGGTTGGGCACTTGACGGGAAAACGAATCACACTTGCCACCCCGAAAATCGCACCACATGTGTCCAAGTGTCTCAGCTTCAAAACGAGCTATCATACATATCCAAGTTTACGATATGGCCTGAGCAACAGAAGAAAACGTTAACATTATGGCCTATGGAGAATCTAATGCGCATATTGACCCATTTCCTTTTTGATCGAAATTAATGTTTAAATTCAGTTTTTGACAACTATTTTTTATCAAAAATACAAGCTTATATTGATGCGGTTATTTGATTGAAAACATACCATTTATGTAAAAAATCTCTTGTCAACCAGATTTATTATTTAATCATACTGATAAGCAGCTAAAACATTATGAATAGAAACTATTTCTTAATTTAAATTTTATACTGTGATGGACTGTACATTAATTCAAATATGATGTTTTTATTTGAAGGCATTGAACCGTCATCATCAAAATTTGATATATCATTAATGCTTTGTTTGCTGAGAAATTTCACAGACATCGATGTTCATGATCAGACTCCTCAACCAAACGACACAAGTATAGCAGCGGATCTCGGCAGAATTAAGTATTATAGAAACAAGTGTAGTCACACAAATGATAGTAAACTGTCATCAGAACGTTTCAGTCTAATTTGGAATGATATAACAGAAGTAAGTATATAGGGTCATTGGGCCTAGCCTTAAAAATAGACTGTTTATTTTTCAATGTAATATTACCTATACCTTCAATTCCTGAAAATAAAACACGATGAATTGCCATCCGATAGGGTTTCAAATCTGTGACATTGTCTGAAGAAACTCAAATACAAACAGCAAACTCATCAATTTGCAAATATTTTTGGAAGAGGTTTATATTCTGAAATAGCACGGTTTAACCTAGGAGAGTAAATCATGTATCGCAGAGTCAAATTAAATGTTTTAGTTTAACATATATGTTTACGCTTGACTCTCATTTATGAAGATTTGCATTCAATTCGTATATCATGTGTCACCTATGTGTTGATCCTCACATAACTTGTTGTACAGATGGATATGCATATATTATCGATGAGCCGGTTCGGTGAAAGTGAGTTAAGCAATCAAGTTTTATTAATAACGGCACGTGCGCCCTTAGTTTCTAGCGATAATTTTTCATGTCACTCTACTGTGCTGGGAATATGAGAATATTTAAGCGAACTGCCGTAAACACCCCTTTCATGCTTTCATATAACAAATAGTGTTTTCGATAGTCTTTCTGATATTTGTGTATTTTATTTACTTAGCAGATTAATGCTACATTTCTTACAAAGAATTTTATTCTGACCTGCAGATTCAACATTGTCCTATCGTTGTTAACATGCATATCATTACGCCCCACTTGCGCTTGTTCTAATATTCAACCTCAGTATACTGTCGTCACACATCAGCGTAAAGCTCCAACGCATGCCGGGCGTGATAAAAAATCATGTACGCTGCAAATACGTTATAAATTTTGGATGCATTGAATCTGGCAATCATATCTGTATCGTGTGCACACAGAGCTTTAAACGTATATTGGGCGTACGAAAAGCGTACATAAGCGTTTATCGGGCATTTAAGTATCGTATGTTGGCGTATTTCTGGCGTTTGTCTAACGTAGATGTAATGCATGCTACGAAGAAAAAAAAGTTTCTTGAACGTATTTGAGAAATGTCTCGGTCGTATCTGCGTGTCTGGGACGATTAAATATGGTGTGTTTGTGACAAACACACCCGCATACGTTTTTGTTAAAGTCGAGTGATTTTGAAGTGTGTAAAACGTGCCCTAAATGTGTCTCAAACTTATCTGTAGCGTTTTCAACGGGCTTGTAGCGTATGTATTACATGCTTGTAGCGTACAGGTATACGCTTGACACACATTTGAGCTGGTTAAAAAATTAAAAGATGCATAAATATTTCCTAGATTCATAATGTGCTCCAAGCGTATACCTTTCCATTTCGACGTACTTCAAACTTATGCAACGCGCGTTTAACGATTGCTTAGCGTTCCTCTGTCGTGCAACTAACGTATACGGACTTTGTCATTTGTTTCTGTACGTCTGGTACACGCTGGTCTATACGCCAATGTGTGATGTCAGCATAAGCTTTTCAACGTGTTTTCTTAATGAATTTATATTTAACAATGCTATCAAGATGGGACGTTTGGCTTGCCACGAAACCAGGATCAAACCACCATTTTTTTCTTAAATGTCCAGGAATAGATTACACATGCTGTATTTGGCACAACCTTTTCAAATTTGTGGTCCCTGATGCTCTTTAACTTTGTACTTGTTTGTCTTTATAAATATGTTGATCTCAGCGTCACTGATGAGTTTATTTTGACGAAACGCGTGTCTGGTGTATACAAGTATAACTTTGGTACCTTTTATAACTATTTGCACCGCTGGGTCAATGCCACCGCTGGTGGACGTTTCGTCCCTGAGGGTATCACCAGTCCAGTAGTCAGCACTTCGGTGTTGATATAAATATCAATTAATTGGTAATTTTTATAAATTTTCTGTTACAAACTTTGATTTTTTTCGTAAAACTAAGGATGTTCTTATTCAAATAAAGGATTACCTTAGCCGTATTTGGCACAACTTTTGGGAATTTTGAATTCCTAATGCTCTTCAACTTTGTACTTGTTTGGCTTTATAACTTTTTTTTTCTGAGCGTCACTGATGAGTCTTATGTTTGACGAAACGGGCGTCTGGCGTATAAAATGATAATCCTGATACCTTTGATAACTTTCCTGTACCAAGTCAGTAAAATGGCCATTGTTATTATAGTTTGTTTCTGTGTGTGTTGCATGTTAGTGTTACGATTCTGTTGTGTTGTTGTTCTTTTCTTATATTTGATGTTTTCCCTCAGTTTTAGTTTGTGACCCAGATTTGTTTTTTTCTCAATCGATTTGTGAATTTCAAACAGCGGAATACTACTGTTGCCTTTATATGTATAAAAAAGTTAAACAATAACATGTCGTGCAAATTATAATAGAATCTATACACTATGAGTTTGAGTTTAGTTACTTAAAAGCTGTTATGAAAAACATAGAGACACATTTTCTACTCACAACTTTGAATCATTCATATCTATGAATACCATCATGATTGTATGTTAATTGTGCTTTCTAGCAATTTGCGTATGAATGAACAGCCATATCATTTATCGATCCAATTGAAGAGATTGATTTCTTTTCTTCTGAACCAAATGATTTTTAGAAGTCAGATAATTTAAAACCATTAAACGTTATTCATAGCATTAGTTTGTCTATAAATAAAGGCAACAGTAGTATACCGCTGTTCAAACTCATAAATCCATGGACAAAAAACAAAATCGGGGTAACAAACTAAAACTGAGGGAAACGCATAAATATAAGAGGAGAACAACGACACAACACTACAATGTAACTAACACACACAGAAACGGACCAAGCATCAGACACAATCCCACGAGAATAACAAATATAACATCAAAACCAAATACATGAATTTGGGATAGACAAGTACCGTGACACGTCTTATCGCAATGTCAATATACACTCAAAAATAAGAGAAAACAAACGACTCAACGTTAAATTGTAACACACACAGAAACGAACTATAATATAACAATGGCCATATTCCTGACTTGGTAAAGGACATTTTTAAAGGAAAAAAATGGTGGGTTGAACCTGGTTTTGTGGCATGCCAAACCTCGCACTTTAATGGCAATGTTAAATATAACATAGAAATGACAACATAATATTACAGGACTACAATACAAATAAATAGGAAAACGTATCAGACAAAGAAACACATGATTAATGAATAACAAAAAGCATCAGGTTAAAAAACAATTCCATTAACTCCGTACAGGCAATACAACGCATAGGAGGCATCCAACTCTATGCAGAATGCCAAACATTGAAACAAAGGCTAGAAACTTCAGATCAAACAATAATGTGTGAGATTATCAATGAGATGCAAAGTTCAAGGAAGGAAATTGAAGATGTTAAGGAGGAAATGCTAAGATCAAAAGAAAAACACTCATTGGAAATCGATTTATTAAGAGCAGAACAACAGGAAAAGGATGAATTACAGGAGCTTTCCATGGAAAAAGACGAAATCAGTACGTGCTTTACTTTATGAAATTTGCTTACAATCTAATACATTTTTAATAATGGGGATGATTTTTAGTATATTTAATATTCTAAGTATGTCTAACGTGTAACAGTCTACAATAACGCCCAAGTTATAAGCATATATTTGATTTAACCATAGCGGGAATGAACAAATAGTTTCATCACATTAGTTTCACATAGCTTACTGCATTTCGACATATTGCTATGGTTTGTAGTTTCAGTTGAATCTTTTCTTTGTCGATTTCTTCTAGGATTGCATGTGGCTATAACAATTTTCAGACCAACTTCGTATACCATTGTTAATGTTACAGAAAAAGAAAAAAAAAGACCTTCCATATAGTTGTCAATATATGTTTCACATTTACGACCGTTATTCGCAAGCTCATTATATATACAATACACTTCTTAAACCATAATTTACGCATGTATCGTTGGTCTGAAATTTATTTCTTCAATCGGACGGGCTTTTAAGTCACAGACAAGACTCCCGTTTCGGACGGTTTAAAATTACACATTATTTTATATTAATGAATAAAGATAAATAAATACATAAGCTTTATTCAGAGTCGTCATAGTGTACAAACAATGACATCCTAGTAACATCCGCTCTAATGAGCTTGTAACCGACATGTGAACTTGAGGACAAGACAATTATTTTCACGTTTTTTTTGTCTACTATGAACATACATATATACTATAAAAGTGTATATTGCTATTTTATTAATTCCAAGTTAATTATACACAGCGGTCACTGATATATTAAGACAGTTGATATATAATACACCATTGACTAATTTGGCCTTTTTAACTACTTTGGATTCGAGCGTCACTGATGATTCAAAATTTGACTCCTGGTATACATGATGAGATATTTGTTCATAGTATACAGTTTACCAAAAAAACGCAATAATAATTGAAATTAATAGAAAACAAAATATAACGGATTTTGGAAAAAAAGGGGAGGGCTACGCAAACATTTCCTGTCCCCAAATACCTATGACTTTTATATTAAAAATCTATGGCGTATATATAAAATTTATTCCTGGTATCTTTGATGAGTTAATTTAAGACCTTTCCTAAATTCTAGTCATAATCTTTAACAACATTTCATCCATACTATACTTGACTTGAACTGTTCATACTATGTTTGTAAACGTCCCAGTGCGTGACAACAGTTTACATATACTATCAACTACGCTCCTCTAAATGCCCCCTATTTTACTGGTGTGTTCTAGTAGAATATATTTATAAAAGTTAATTTTTCCATGTCGTATGCCATTCAGATGATTGAGAATAAAGCATGCTATTTATTAAATAATGAACCAAATTCAGTTCCTGGTTTCAGGTGCCCTGGTGCCAGTCGAAATCTGAAACGTCTGATGTTATATGTGTCTGTTTGCTCATTTTATATATTATATATTTTGTTAAGGAGACTTGTCTTGGACTAGAGATAAACCACATTTTTGTTCTTTTGTGATTTTCTAATTGCAATATCGCGCAGTGAATAAAAGATCAATTTCTTATTTAATGTCATTTTAAATCTCTTTTGTAGAACAAAATATTGAAATGAAAAGAAAATGGAGAGAACATTTAAACAGTAAAACATTTTTTGTAACAAAAGCGGTGCTCTCAATGTTCGAAACAGTACTACAGAACCAGTATGTAGCGGTTTCAGGAATATCCGGGTCTGGCAAATCGATGGTTGCTCATCATACAGCTCTTCGGATGTCTGAAAGTCATGGTTATATAGTGGTTCTCGTGTCTTCATTTGTAGGGAAGTTTCCATTGAAATATGATCATACAGAAACTAGTCCGAACATTTTATATGTTTTAGACGATGTTTTCGGAAAGTTTTCAATATCAGGTTATGACAACGTCAATTTAAATGCAATGTTTGTTGAAATGAAGACTATAGCAGAAAATAACATCAATTGTAGGTTTCTTATTACAACTAGACCAGATGCTATAAATGTAAGCAAAATAAAAGAAGTGCTACCGTCTATTATAGAATGTAATTTGCACTCGCCGGAGCTAACATTATCTCTTAATGAGCGGCGAAAGATCTTTGACTTACATATCCCTGGTTATATAATCGGTTACGTGAATAATGATATATTGGAAAGAACAGAACAGCTACCGTTATTATGTACCCTGTATAAAAATTATTTTTGCAACAGTGTACAAGATTTCTTTTTGTATTCTGATGAGATTATTGCCAGTAAAATTGAAGACATGAGGAAGATGGAGAATATATCATATATCTGCCTTGCTCTGTTGCTTGTTGTGGGAGAAGACAATACATTTTTTAGTTTAGAAGAATGCATAAAAACGGTGCATTCATATAATGTTTTTCAGAGCGTTATTTCAGAGTCAACATTCACAAAAACATCGCTCAGTCGAGGACTATTACTTTCGGGTTGGAAAGCTATTGAGGGAATATATGTAAAAAGAGAAGGAAAGTGTCTGTCGTTTATACATGATAAGGTTTATGACATTATTATATCATATATGGGACGTAGGTTTATAAAAAATATACTAATGTATGCAGAATATTCATTAATTGAGAACAGAGTTCGATTGGAATCATTTATAACTCAAGAAAACACTCAAAGTACATGCATTATTTTAGATAAGTCTTTTACTGAAATGTTTTTCGCTAGGATGTTAACGGAAATAAAAAGACATAACGAAAGAGTGTTCGGAAATATACATAATGAAGATCCATGTTATAGAAAAGCCTTCCTGGATTATCTTAAGCAACATTTGAGTAACTCAGATTTGAAATATATAAAATCACCGTTAGCAATATCATGCAGATTTGGATACGAAGACTTTGTTTCATACATTGTTGGAAGATGGAAAACACAATTAATAAAAACTTTAAATTGTAACAAAGAATCTCCATTATCTGCAGCGTGTTTGATTGGGAACATCAATATTGTCAAGATGCTGATAGAATCATGTACCAATCCAGACTTGATCATTATGTATCCACTTATAAATGCCAGCGAGAAAGGATACTTAGACATTGTTAAGTTTTTAATAACGCACTGTGTTTATCCAGATGTCCACAGCGCTCTCGATATTGCCTGTAAAAATGGCAATTCGAATTTAGTAGAAGTGCTACTGGAAACAAAAGTTAAATGGTTTAATCCATCTTCTAGTGATACGTCTTTACGCATAGCTTGTGAAAATGGGCATGACGAGATTGTTCTGATTTTACTAAATAACGGTGTACCTGTCAATTATACTGCTTTAAAACCAAAGCAACGTTTTCCAAGAGACCATCCTTTTTATGAAGTTAGATTAACACCATTATATTGTGCTTCAATGAAAGGATATTTGAATACAGTAAAACTGTTAATAAAAGCTGGGGCCATAGTAGATGAGAGTGATATAAGTGTTGCTGAATGGAATGATAATGAAGATATTGCCAAACATTTACGTCAACATTTTGAACTACAGAATGAAAACAATAAAAACCTTTATAATTAAAACATAGCAACGTAGACAAATAGCACTAAACTATGAATGAAGTGATACCAGCGGACAAAATTTAAAACATATTTGATTTTCTTGAGTTTTTTTTTTATTATGTTTCATCTCTTTGTTACCACACATATGTTTAATAATTTCAGTTCATTTCTTCAATTATTCTGGAAAGACGAATAAATCACAGTTTTGTAAAGTTTGGACACTAAAGCCAAGCTCTTCAACCAATTAACATGTTGTACGTTTTTCGGTAGAATGTTTAAGGTTAAATTTAATCTGAGATGTAAACATCCATTTGAACTTCAATTCGTCAATCATAGCTGATATTAGTTCAATGATTTCTTCCATGATTGTGACCTATCTCGATAGCTACGCGAGACATCAATACCTATTCCATAACGTGTTAAGATGTTCCTGAACACACAAGTAGCAAAAACAAAATAGTTTTATATAAAAAAAGAAGATGTGGTATGCTTTGTAATGAGAAAACTCTCCATTAGACACCAAATAACACAGTAATTAACCACTATAGATCATGGTACGGCAATTTAACAATGAACAAAGCCAATACCGCATAGTTAAGTAAGAAAGTAAGTAAGTAATTAACTATTTATTATACAAATTATAGTGACATGACTTTCATAACATACATTTACACAAGTATATACATAGCAATTAGATATTTACACCCTGCCCATTTGACCTACATTTGTCACTTCAGTAATATTATATCATATTCGAAAATTGAATAAGTTTACAAATTAGAAATTAAGAATTAGACGTAAAGGTTTTTTCTGTAAATGAATGCTGAATTTACAAAGCTTCCAGTTGGAGTTTGATTTATTCAGTAAATTAATAAGTCTCTAGCTATCGTCACTCACATTGGCTTATGCGGCCATATGTCTAAGTTTATACAAGCATGGGCAGTTTAAAAGAAAAAGTTTTTCATCTTCGATCTTATGTTTTTCACACAATACACATTTTCTGTCCACTAGCGTCTCTTTACGGAACCTTCCAGTCTCGATACCTATTGGAAGAATTCAACATCTCAATTGGGATATAAAACCAATTATCACGTCGATCTTACAAGATAGCTCTCCAGTATTCTTATATTCAATTCTTATCAATTCATGAACGATTCCACGAGTTGGTTGACCTTTATGGAATCTCCATTTCACAGATGATAGTGGATATATTATTAACGTAGCTACAACCTCATCACCTTTTACACAAATGTGACATACCTAGTCAGAATGCTGGTAAACCAGTTTATAAAACCATAAACAGCACGACGGTTGTTACATGCATGTGGAGCAAAATTTGCTTACCCTTTCGGTCACCTGAGATAACCCCCAGTTTTCTATGTTGTGATTTGTGTACGTTGTTCTTTTGTCTTTTTGTCTTTTTTTAAATATCAAAAATTTTGAAATTTACCTGTTACTTTTACCTCTGATGTCACTTTTACCTCTGATGTCACTTTTGTAATGTATCCAGTCGGTGACAATACATGTTTGTTTTGTGCTGTTAAATGTGATATTTTATTTTGTATAACGTGGTGTTCGTTTTTATTATGTGGTTTGTCACCACTTCGGTGTTGACATGATAATCTAGTATATGGTCATTTATATAAATTTACTGTTTGCAAAAGTAAGAATTATTCTAAATACTATGGATTTTCTTATCACACGCATAATAACCTACGCCGTATTTGGCATGTTTGGCATAACTTTTGGGTTTTCAATGCTCTTCAATTTTGTACTTGATTGACTTTCTTTACTATTTTGATCTGAGCGTCACTGGTGAATCTTATTTAAACGAAACGCACGTCTTGTGTATTAAATTATAAGTCCCTTTGATAACTATTAGCATGTCGAAATGTCCTATTGTAATGTTTATTTGTGTATTTCTCTGTCATCAATGTTCGTGCATTTATTTGTGTTAAATTTATCATTGCCATTAAAACACAAGGTTTTGCTAGCAGCAAATCCAGGTTCAGCCCAACATTTATTTCTTTAAATGTCCTGTACCAACTCAGGGAAATGACAGTTGTTATATTATAGTTCGTTTCTGTGTGTGTTGCATTGTCGGTTTGGTTTTCGTCTCACTTCAGTGTTTCTGTTGTTTCGTTGTTTCCCTCTTATATATGATGTGTTTACCTCAATTTTAGTTGTTAACCCGGATTTGTTTTACTCTCAATCGATTTATGACTGTTGAAAGGCGGTATACTACTGTTGCCTTTATTAACCATGGCTTTGCAAGTTTATTTTCGACTTATTCGTTTGAACGTCTCTCTGGTATATATCGCCACACCTTTTTTGGCATACTACATAGAGAATACTTCCGAGATAAAACTGTTTTTCTTCGTCTGAATTAATGGGAATTAGTGGTGAGCTTCAATTTTTACAATGTTTTCAAAGCTCTATCACTCTAAGTCCCTGACGCCAGTCGGTTTCCTGATTTTCATTTGAAGATCTTCTTTCTGATTATTTTATGATCATTTTCAAAATCCTGTAGCATTTGTTTATATTCAATTTTAGCAAACAAGTTCATTCTCCTGTTTCGCTGTTTATAAATAAGCGTGTAATAATATTATCCTTTATAAGGATACGGATGAGTGATTACTGTTACTTTAATGATGATTTGTTACTCGAAAACTGACATAATTACACTAGGAAATTAGTTATGAATACAAACATATTTGTATCTGATGCAAATATAATTAAAAATAAAGGCAGAACAAAACACAGTTAACATGATTCATTTGAATCAATTTTGCAATTGACCCTGTTGACCTTTTGTCACAAAAAACATGTATTCGATACTTCATCATTAACTTCAAGGAACTCGCTATTATCATTTTCATTACTACTTTACGGTTATCCTCAAATATAATAGATGCATCTCAATATTAATTAAAAACCAATTGTTCAGAGAACAATTGAAAGTCTTTCCACATCAAAGTTATTGAAAAGAAGCCAGTTCCGGTTTACTCAAAGTTAAAAATGGCACCCAATTAAAAGTTTCTTCATACTGATGAGATAAATAAATAGTTTCTATATACTTTTGAGTCAAATAAGGGATATAAGATGCTTCTTCTGGTGAATTAAATGTTACTTCTAGTCTCATATGATAGCTTCTTTCACAGTGGTTCCAAAACTATAAAGATTTTTATACTTTAACCAGGAGATAATTAGTACGGCGGCTTTTTGAAAAATTGTGCACATGCTAATAGAAGCATGAAATTTTGCACAGACCTTCCGCAACTAATTTTCAATTATTTCAGATAGGGAGGCATTTGAAAAAAATGTCTCACTTTCGGTAAAATCCAAAATGGCGGACATCATACTTAAATTAGCCAAATATCGAAGACTAGTATGTGAAAAGATTTTATTAACATGCTACTATCATAATATTTGGTACAAACCTTTGTTTTGTACTACTTGTGGATATATGATATAGATGAGATGTCTTCAAAAACCCTACTTCCGGTAAAATCCAACATGGCGGATATAGTAGTAGAATAAGCTTATTTTTAGGGAGGGTAATTGAAATGTGTTTTAAAGTATTGCTACTATCATTATATTGTGCAGGAACCTTTATTTGGTGCTTCTCATGGATACAATGTATAAGACATTTGTCTTTAAAACCCTTACTTCCGGTGATATCCAATATGGCGATCATAGAAATATTGATCATTTTTTATTTTAATATTCAACTTTTTTCAAAATATATATACAATTGGCTTTAAGTCATCCTCAAAACCCCTAATTATATTCAGCTTTATATGTTTAAATACAAAATTAACACTTCCGGTAAAAAAACCAATATGGCGTAAATTACAAAGATGAGTCCTCAATCCATATCTTCAATGAAGAGTTTTGGATAGATTGATCAAAACAAAATAAAATCGTTAAAGTTCTCAAACACCTTTAGAATGACTTATTTATGGCCGCAAATACATGTTTATTCACAATCGGAGAGCCATATCCAGAAATCAACGCAACTTTGCTTATTTGAATATTATACTAAAGAAATCGGATACGGGTCACGGAAATTACATTAAAATGATAGGGAATTTTGAAACAAATGTCTGTTGTAATTTTAATTTAAGTGATAGATAGGTTGCCGGGGCAGAAAATGAATATACACAACAATATACACCATGAAACGAAACATAATGACTGTTGTTGCAAAAATACAGGTTCCTGAGCTATTTTAAAAATCGAAGCGAGAGGCTTTTAACATTGCAGTGTAAAATACAGGCTAAAATGGCTGAAACGTCAAATTTGCAAACTTCGTGTTGAAAATTGGCTTACAAGGGCATTACAAAAACAGGTTGCCGGGGTAAAATATGAAACTTGAATTTCCAAAGAATAAGCAAGTCCAAACCTTGTATGTGTAGTCGTTGAACTCTAGGTTCCCACGTAAAATTAAAATGTCACTATTTCAAGAAGAATAAACTCACGAAAGCACGAAAAATTCACTAAAATCGCGTTCATTGTTTTGATTTTGACCCGCCTGACAACTTTACGGAAATACCAAAGTGATTGTAAATAAGGACTCTGTGACGGGCAACTTATAATATCCGTGTTTTAAAGATTTTAATGATATTAAGCCTATCAAGCCAGTCCAGTTCAAAGTACTATCACGTGGTACAATTCTCATTTACATATTATGAATATTAATTAGCAAAACCACTACTAATTTCTGGCTATGCTTACTTTTTTAATTTACAAAGATCGGGGTATAATTGTTTCTTACATCTATAATGTACAAGCTCCTTATAAGATGAAGAGGCCTCACAAAGAGTTGTCCAAAAAGGGTTCCCATGGATCATATTTTCCCCTTCGCCATTCATAAGCTATGGACTAGTTAGCATAGGAACTAATACCAAGCTTGTTACTTATTCGCACCCGCCATGGTATATTGCACGTTTTACTTGCTGAAAAAGACTAGACCGGAGTCGTGGGAATAGCCTCAATATTAACAATAAGTATTTCCTCTTCCAAAAACACATTTTTCTTGCAACAAACAACAAAACCACGTATCGTTCTATCAATGACATTGTCAAATCCATATCCGGTAATGTTGGCTGATCAATCATCATTCTAAATGATAGAGTAACATCTTTAAACACCATCCATGTCACAAACGCAGTTCCTTTTCCAGCAAACGTGTAATCTCTCAATGCCTAGTGTATTTTAAAGGTCATGGTAGATATATATCTGAAGCTTTTCCCACTTCCAAATGCAAGCCAAAGTTTGTCTGCCCCTATGTCACTGAAAAGCGAAACAGCAACAACAACAAAATCAGTATCGACTGTTCGAGTCATGACTCAGTTAATATCAAAAAAGAAGATGTGGTATGATTGCCAATGAGACAATTGTCCACAAGAGTCCAAAATGACACATACATTAACAACTATAGGTCACCTTCAGTTAAGTCTGTGTTTCACTGCATCAGACACATGCATCTTGATTCATGTGTCAGCCTCTTCACGTGAACATGATGCTAAGCTTGACAATCATCATGTGGTGGATAACACAGAACATCCTGAGCAACTACCTTTTCTTCAAAATCTATTCAGCAAGCAGTTGCGAATGAAAACTTAAAAGTTCTTTCTTATTTTCGTCATCTTGTTTTGACTCTGGATTCGTCTGTGTATTCCCTTTCCCCTAAATGTAGCTCTTGCTTCTTATGAAAAATGCTCAGGATATTCTATCTTATCTACATCGAGATGTATTTCAAGTTTATCAACATGTTCACATTAGAGAATTTTAAGTTTCAAACGAAACTTACGTACGTTAACGCATGTAACTTAAGCTTACAATTCTACGGACTTTTAAGACAGAATTCAAATTGGGGTTGTCTCCCTTCACCGGTTTCATCATTTCAGATTTCAGCCAGATAGTTATAATATTGTTTTAATTCTAAAATAACATTCATTATTGTATCAGGTACAGACATTTCGATTTTAGGGTGTGTGGGGACAGCGCTTTAATATCAAAATGAAGATATTTCTGGTCCTGATTTTGACTGCATGAAATTGATTTCACAGCTACCAACTTGAGTTAAAAAAAAAAAGACCTACATTTCTCCATGAGATAATTATCAAATTGGAAATAAGCAGGCTAGCTCCTCATATTTAGGGTGAAACAAATTTTGGAAGAGCATTTACAAAATCTTTACAAAAGTGATGTGTAAAGGTTAACAAGTCTACAGGTTGACAAGTTTAATTTTATAATCAAACAAATAATTAAGAATAATTAGAAAGGAGTAGGTACAGTAAGACCCCTTTTTGGCCCCAAAATACAGCAGTTTTACAAAATTGTTAAAATGTACTAGCATCATTAAGTCATGCTAAATTACTAAAATGTTCGCAGTTTTTGCATTTTTGTAAATTTTTACACGCTGAGTTTAGTTTTGCAAGGTTGACTGAAATAATTTAAATTAATAGGGATCACGTAAAATTTGTTTTTCGTAGCTTTGGGACTTTCAAAGAGTAGCAATTGAAGAAAACGGGTGTAAAATGATGGCAATAACTTTTTGGCCGTGTAACTGTGCCAGTTAATTGTCGTTCAATCCAAACACCAAATATCATTTCTCTGTATTTAAATAACCAGAATAACTTTTGTACAATTAAAAAGGACTTATTGTATTGTTTTCCATTCGAAATACTCTCTTCGAACTTGTTAGTGATAACGAAACAACTCATTTAAGGGATCTGTCGTGTAACAAATATAATAATCTACTACTTAGGAATAGTTCATGACATGAACATATCAACCCGGTTGAACTAAGAAGAAGATTGTAAAAAAGAGTGCACACGCTGAAATGTCTCACATTTTTACTTATCATAGATATTATATTGATAGTCATAGATATTATAAGTTCAGTACCCTGTACACCCTTCGGCTACGCCTCAAGGTGTACTGGGGTACTTCAGGGTGTTAAAATATCCATATCTACGGATATGAACGTAGATAACGAATTTATCCCCGGTCTTAGTCCGAATCGGGCGAGTTTTATGGAAATTCGGGTACAAAGTGTAACGCGAAAACAACGTTTTTTTTATTATCTAAAAAAGTTTTATTGAAATTTGGAAATTTTACATATTTTTTACGGGGTGTAGGGTACTACCTTTGGTAGAACCCTACAGGTAGTCAAATATAAGACGTTTTTAATACGGAAACAGAGAAACTGGATTGAGTCAAATTTGGCGCTCAATGTTGTGAGCGTTACGCCATAGATGGTGTGACGTCAACGTGGGTAATTTGCATAGCAAGGTCAGTAGTCCCATTCCTTGAAAATGTGGCAGTCAAGTGATGCATTTAATAAAATGAGATCAAATGAGTGTAAATGATCGGCAGAATAGGACAACATCGTTAATGAATTAAATATTTAATTACAAACATCATGTATGATTTACAGAATTCAATATTTCACAAGGAGCAATCATGGTACTAAGGAAAACTTGCGTGAAGTTCCCCGGGATAATGGTTAGCAACGTCCGGGGATATGGGTTAGCAACACCCAGGGGCTATGGGTTTTGTAACGACGTGCGTTAACCAATCAAAATCCTAGATATATACTAAGCCGGGGATAAAAATATTTACTACAACTAGCATGAAAACTTGACATGATCAAAGAAAATGAGATCATGGTCATATAAACCAAACAAGAGATACTAAAAAAAGTTGACCTATAGCTCATAGGTTCTAAGAAACAGACTTAACCAAGTAAAACTAAATTATTTATGTATGTGCCTGCAATTCAGTGGTTGCCGTTTGTTTATGTGTTACATATTTGTTTTTCTTTCATGTTTTTTATATAAATAAGGCCGTTAGTTTTCTCGTTTGAATTGTTTTACATTGTCATAACGGGGCCTTTACTAGCGGACTATGTGGTATGGGCTTTGCTCATTGTTGAAGGCCATACGGTGACCTATGGTTGTTAATGTCTGTGTCATTTTGGTCTCTTGTGGGCAGCTGTCCCATTGGCAATCATATCACATCTTCTTTTTTTTATATATAAACATTGACATCAACCATGAAAATGATCCATTGAGGTCGAGATCAGATGAACAACACAAGGCAGACATATAAACATCTTTAAATTCTTCCATACAACAAATATAGTTGACCTATTACTTATAGTTCAGGAAAACTAAAACACAAGAAAATGAGGTCAAGGTCAAATAAAACATGCGAGACTAACATATAAAATATCCCATACACCAAATATAGTATTTGAAAAAATACCAAAACTAAATAAAAACTTTACTTTGACAACTGAACCATGAAAATGAGTTCAAGGTCAGATGGTATCTGCCAGCTAGACACGTACACCTTAGTCTTTCCATACAGTGAATATACTAGACCACTCTTACTTATAGACTTGACCGTTAAAACTTAACCTTGTTCACTTATCCATGAAAAGCGGTAGAGGTCAACTGTAAACTGTCTGACGGGCATGAGAAACTTGCAAGGTACGCACATACCAAATATAGTTATCATATTACTCACTATTACAAAAAAAAAGAATTTTAAGTAGTCACTGAACTATGGAAATGAGGTCAAGGACAATGGACATGTGACAGACGATAAATTCATCACACGACTGAGGCATTTTTATACAAAATATGAAGCATTTAGATCTCCAACCTTCAATTTAAGAAGGTAGCTAACGCCGCCGCCGCCGCCACCGTATCACTATCCCTATGTCGAGCTTTCTGCGACAAAAGTCGCAGACTGGACCAAAAATAGGGGATAAAAAATAAAAAATTGTTTTGTTATGTTGAGAAAGATGCAATACTTAATTTCAACTAAAATCAATATTTTTCCAAAAATTATTACCAAGTAACTGTGTGAGCGATTTTTATCAAATATATACCAAAAGATGTAGAAATGTCTGAAGTTTTTTGTTCATTTGGTTATCATATTATTCATGCTCATTTTTGTACTTTTTTTGTTATATAATGAAACAATTTGGCCATTTGTGTGAAATGTGTCATCCGAGCTTCTAAGAATATAATACAAGTATGTTTTTTAGTGTTATCTTTGTATTGCTATACTCATGATACCAGCTATTCATATCTCGCTGCAAACGTTTCCACATTATTAGAGACCTGGGTGTGACCTCTGGATGACGATTTTATTTTGATATTATAGTTTGAAGGAGCCTTTCGTAGCTCACTATGCGGTATAGACTTAGCACATTGTTGAAGGCCGAACCATGACCTGTGTAATTTCTGTGTCATATGGTCTCTTGTGGAGAGTTTTGTTATTGGCAATCATATCACATTTTTTTTTATGAATGCCAAGATATACAACTGAACAACATATTGGTATCAAAAAATAACTTCATTTCTCAAAAATCACATGGATAAAAACTTGTCCATGCATTTGTCCATCTTTGATTCTAATTGTTTTCCTCGGCCTATGCTCTCCTTGACCGCTTCATGTGCCCCTCTTGCCAATTAAGATGTGGATTTCCTTGGCGCTGGTGGTGGGCCTTGTACCAAAGGAGGTTCATCGTCATCCGAACTAGACGGATTTTCTTCTGGTACCTGTATCGCTCCTTCCCTGTGGTCATCATCTAGCATTCTCCTTTTCATCACAGCTTCTATTTCTTTTTGTGCTACAGGCACACCAGAATGTCCTCTTTTGCACAGCTGTAAAAAAACATATCACGAAAGATGTCCTGATTATTTAAGTTAATTCTCAACAAAAAAGCAATATAACAAAAAGGGAAAAAAAATCAAAAAAAAAAAAAATCAGATAGTTGTCGCTTTATATTTGCTGATTTGTTAAGTTATTTCCCTAATATTTTTTCACGAATGGGTCAATGGGATTAAATTATCAGAAAATAATAAATCAATCTAACTATTGATAACTGTCCAGATCATTTGAACAGTAAATATAGAAGTTTATGGCGAGGCCTACATCCTGCTACACTTTTCAAATTACAAAACTAAGCAAGAAAAACGATAAAAAGTATTTTTTTTGGAAATAATCACCAACGTAACATGTAGTTCTAAAACAACGCTATAGTAATTGTTGTTCATTCATCGTTTTTGACCTTTTTTTAAGAGTAAGAGCACACATCTATTATCTTCAATTTGTCGAAAAAGTCGTCAGAATTTTCAATTTGTTTTCTTAAAGAAAGGATGTCTACCGATCGAGGGGTCAACCAAAAACTTCAAAAATATAGTAAGGCAGTAATCATTTGGATTTTTTGGGGGAGGGGTAGTTTTTTAGGTGAAAATACGGCCATATTTGTCCATTTGTTATGATGAACCTTAATTTGTGGCCAAAAAAAATAGATCATTGTTTTTCGCCATAGGCCATAGGCGAAAAACAAGTTTGTCCGGGAAAAAACCCATAGCACACTCCCCCCCCCCCCCCCCCCCCTAGAATTTCAAATGGTTGCTGTCTTATAACTCTTGAAAACAGACTGTTGATGACTCCGCCAATATCCAACATATTCAATGTTATCTCAATATTTTGGCAGGAGTGTACCAACTGTTTGTACTATTATAAAGAAAATGTGGGTAATTTTATGGGAAGAAGTTGCCAGAACAATAGTGTGGCCAGATAGGAATACTTGGCATCGGAGAAATGGAAAGTGGCCCGAAATGCCCAACGTTTTGGGATGCATCGATGGAACTTCGTATGAAATTTTGGTGCCGCAAACCGAACCACAAGAAGAATTTTACAGCGGTCACAAAAAGTTCCATTGTATACATACCCAGGTACAAGTATGTAAAGTATATGTTGAATTATATTTGTTCGCATATTGTTACAGTGAGTTGACTATGGGTGTTACTGTAAAACTTTACCTATAGCTCAACCTGTTTTTAAAATTTATATTTTACTTAAGATTTTTCTTTTTTAAAATTGATAGGGAAGAAAATAGTTTTGGTTTTCATTGTTTTAAATCCCTAATATATATTATTTATCTAATTTTCTAAATCAGTAAAAAATTAAATTAACTACATGTTAATATGTTTGAAAATGTAAACTGTTTTTCCATACTAAATGCTTCTGTAAAGTTTTACAGTAACACCCATAGTCAACTCACTGTAAGACACCTTAAAAAGGATCACATAGTAATGATTACGCCGCAAACGCAACATACCCCCTCCCTAAATGATAGCTATACATTTAAAACGTACAAAAAGAAATTAAAAACACTTATGTGAGCATGTGTTTTTTACGGCAAAATATTTGACATTTTTTTATGATGAAAATTTAAGCAATTTTTTTCGGTACTTACCCCTATCTACAAACACTCATTGACAAGACTATTACGATTCGACTATAAGTATTTCAAGATTTACACATACAGCATTTATTAGTGATCACATGATACGGAATTTTCAAAGTAACTATTTGCACGAGTTTAAATTTTAAAACTTTATTGGCAAAGGACACAGACACAAGCACTCGACTGAATACCGAACCTCTAAAACTCGCCCCTCCCCCTTTTTTTGGTTTGATTTTTATTAGAATGTATTTATAACGTAAAAATTGATATGGAATATTTGTTTGTGGTAAGGTTAAAATACATATTCTATGAAAACTAAAAAGCTCAATTTCGCATTTTTTTATTCGAAATATGTATACATGTGAATTCAAATATTAGAATAATTTGGAACCAAATCGAAGGACTAACGAGTTCTATCCCCTAGTTGTTTTAAGCTTGTAATAGATTCAGATTAAGTATGCTAATTAAATATGTGCCCATAAAAAGTGCGCACAAATCTCAGTGTGTAATTTTCAATTCTCAGTGTGTTTTCAGTTTACTTATTCTCAGTGTGTCCTTTTGGAATCTCAGTGTGTAACTTTCAATTCTCAGTGTGTAATTTTCAATTCTCGGTGTGTGTTTTTAATTTTTGTAATCTCAGTGCGTCTTTATGAAATCTCAGTGTGTAATTTTTAATTCTCAGTGCGTAAATTTTTCGAAAAATGGTTTAAACATAGTTTTGACGAGAACGGCTTGCCATACAATCCAACCTTTTTCTCTCCATTGATCGGTTGACAGGGTTAAACAAAAATAATGAAAAGATTCACCAGTGTTTAATAAACTTAAATGAAAAAAATCATAAAAAATCAAGCTATACAAACTTTCTCTGACAGCAAAGCACTATTTGATTCGCCATATCTTTTTTTATATAGAATTCAATTTTGTTGTTCATGAATTTTAGCAAGAAAAAGTGGTTGTATACACACATTATTCTTTCCACTTGTCCGTACCCTTTTCATATCTCTATTTCTGAAATACTATATTCTTTCTCATCACATTAGCAACTCTGTTTTGCGGGGGGATCCATAATTCAAGCTCATCGGGTTTGAGGAATATGGATGTTTCTATCGTTTCTATTTTTAGTAACTTTTGTCTGAATTTATGCAAGAAAAACCGGAGAGGGGGAGAGGGGACATGCCCGGGGGACTTCTAATGTTCGGTACCTACCTATCAATCAGCCAACGTATGAAATAATTTTATCCATACGAATAATAAAAAACGATGCACAACAATTTTCAGAATGCTATCAAATCTACATGTATATGCTTACATTACTGTAATTATGTTGTTAACGGAGTATACTTTGATCGATAAGGGTCATGTTTATTTTCACTATCAACTTAATTCATGTTTTACAGGTGGTTATAGATAACGAAAAACATATCTATCACATTCATTCCGGATTTCTGGGCCATGATAATGACGCTTTCGCGTATCAACAGATGAAGCGTTTAGGACCTGGACTTGATCTTGATTTTCCTGCCAATGGGTTTATCCTTGTAAGAAAGTATTTATCCAAATACAAGACCTCTGGTGACGCCATATTAAGCAAATGAAATAGAAAGACTGCCTCGCAATGAAAAAAGGAAACGAAAATTTAACAAACTGCACAAGAAGAGGAGAATTTTTGTTGAGCATGTTATAAAAGAGCTTAAAACTTTCCGGGTTATCGGAGCAATTTACCGCCACACTAGATGGGAACTATTGTATAGTTGAGATGTGTGCTGGACTTGCAAAAAGAAGGGCTGAATTTATCAATAATCTTGATTAAGGACAAGATGTTCCTACGGTTGCAAATAAACCCATACAAGATTTGTTTTATTGCGTTCTTACTTAAAATTATCAAGATTAAAAACCTTAACGTCAAATTTGCAAATTACACTCCATGCGGTAAATTAATATTGGACGAGTCCTTTTCATTTTTTATGGGTGTAGATGAGATGAGTCAGAAAAAAACTTGAAGAAACTCAACTGACTGTAATTTGCAAAATTGGACTGAAAAAACCCCCAGAAAAATCAAAACAAAATGTATTCCTGGCCATTTACAGCACTTCTATATTAACATGCATGCAAAACAACTCATCTCAGAGAACTCATTGATTAACTTGCTTGCTATATTTGTTTGGATCTTTGTTTACTATTTCTGAAATTTGATTGGACAATAAACATTAACTTCATTTCATGTCAATTCTTATTGTCCAATCAAATTCCAGTATATGTAAAAACTGACTGAAACTCCGTCTGCCTATTGTTTGCAAACAACTAAGCAAGCAAGTTTGATCAATGATTTTTTAGAAGCACTGTAACATGTTTAATACTTTTCAGTTCGATTTTGTCGTTTCAGTCTGATTACTGGTTTCTATAACCAGTGCGAAATTTTACGTCGTCACTACGAAAACATTTTTGTGCATTAAGTTTCATGAATTTATAATATATAGATTATAAGTATAATAACTGAAACGTTGTCTCTTGATTATATGACTCGTAACACATTTTGAAATTGTCAGATACATCAAGGGAAAAGGATATACTGAACAATAATGTATGCATACCACACAAGCTTATCGTGTACTTTAGATAAAAAAAAAACCATTGGAAATAGTTTACTCAGTGGCTGTACCAAGGGTGAGGGGCTGTGATTGGATCCTACTTTGTTTTCCGGAAAATTACAATTGCTTTTTTTTCTTCTTTTATTCTGAAATCTTTCTGTTTGAGAACCACGGTTTTGCTATATATCCAAGTTTATTGTAGTCTGGATTATCATGAAGCAGATATAGTGAGATAGCTACCAGAATTAAAACAACAGGAACTTAACTCTCACAATGATAGAAATGTATGTCGTATATATGTACGATTGAATGAATCTTTCTAACAGTTTTTCAAATGCCCTAAACTATGATTTCTTGCTCTCGATTTTAAAATATTTTCACATGTTTTTCTTTGACTGAACATGCTAAAAGAAATTCTGATGCATTTGTCAGAAAGTAATACAAAAGTTAATTTTAGCGCTAGGTAAGTCCTAAGCTTACTTTGGAACCTCCTTGAGCAGACATTTACCAATCAAGTATGCTGCTTCATTCAGTTGTGATTGTCGCGCATCTATACTATTAAACGAGAAGACCTCATGTTGTGTGTCGCTTCTCTTCCTTCCACAATAAATAAATCATCATGCCTCTGTGTTCTTTAGGTAACATGAATAGTCGCATTTGTCTATTCTTATGATTATTCAGATTGAGTTATTTTGGGGGGAAAACGACAAAATAGGTGTCCGGATATTGTTTCCGTTAGCATACTGACTTTTAGTCAAAGATAAGACTTCCGGTTTTAAACATGCACAAGAACAACCAATCGTATGATAGATTACAAAAATGAAAAATAAATAAGCCAATCAGAGCGTTCTTAATATCATGGTTTTTAGATCACAACTATTATTATACCTCCTTAGAAACAATTATTTTTCGCGTTTAGACTAGAAAACATAATTCCCATAAATGGGCATAAACATTTATTGTTGAAAGTGAAAGTAGTGATTTCGCCAACATGAAAGTAGGGTAGAGATTAGAGGGAAGCAGGACTTATTCGGGACGTCGGAATCGGGTGTTTTTAAGCTCGGGATTTCGGGATCGATCCTTACGGGATGCGGGAATATTTTTTTTTTATTTCGGGATGTCGGGAAATGAATTTCGTTAAAATACGCCCCTCGGGATTTCATGTTTTTAAGCCCGGGATTTCGGGATCAGGGCCCCTCAGACCACCCCTCAAATGAGCCTTAGTCATTTATACGAGATTCAAATCCTACCATTGGCATGTTAATAGGACTCTCAAAAGGAAAAGCACTGATGGTTGCTGATAGAAGCACATTTTATAAGAATAATAATGGTCTATAAGCAGTTTAATTTATTTCATGTTTGAAGCGGTGCATATTTTTCATTTAATTTGACTTTTACCAAAAAATTCATTGTAGCAAAGGGGAAGAATAATTGTGGTATAAGGCCAGAAACACCAAAATAATTGAATTGAACAGAAAGGAAACACATAACGGACTTTGGAAAAAGGGAGAGGGCTTTTGATACCTTATATGAAATTCTCCAGTCATAATATCTTTTACAAAAATTCATCCTATAACAGTTTACCAGCTGTATATGCCCGCTATTTCGAGGGTGTCTTCTAGTGCATATAACAAGATGATGTGGTATAATTGCCCGTTAGACAACACTCTACCAAGATCAAATGACACAGACATTAACAACTATTTGTCAACGTACGACCTTTAACATTGAGCAGATCCCAATCCGCATAATTGGCTATAAAAGGCCCCTAAATGGCAATGTAAAAAAAATCAAACGTGAAAACTATGTACCAAAAAAAAAGGAACGACAGACAAATATGTAACTCATCAACAAACGGCAACCACTGAATTACAGGCTACTGGCTTAGGACAGGCAAATAAATACAGAATGTGGCGGGATTAAACATGTTATCCGTATCCCAACCCTCCCCTAATCTGGGACAGTGGTGTAACAGTACATCATAAGAACGAACTATAGAAATCAGTTGAAAAAGGCTTAACTCATCAGATGGATAAAAATACAAATACTTCAAACACAAGCCTAGTTTGGCTTCAATATTTAAGGCAAGGCTACGTCAGCTAAGCCAGTACAACATTGCCATCTGACATGCAATTTCTATATAGGTAATAAAAAGTACCACAATGCTACCATCGATCCCTCTGCTTGTCCGTCTGGGCGTCCGTTTGTAACATCCCTGTTGACACTATTGAATCTGCATATAAGAAGGGATTCTAAACATGGCAAATTTGTCACACTGCGATATGGTTTTTTTTTCACTTGCTAGAATGAACTTTCCAGGTAAAGGTTTACAAACACCTTTTCTGGATAAATTATTTTTAATGGCACATACGACACAGATCATTCATTTAAAAAAAACAAAAACGGAGTTATCATTAAGACAAGAATACTCATGTTTGGAGTTCTCACAAATATTTACAAAAGTCCTTAATTATGTTAATGGCAATCCGACAGAATAACTCCGAAAACTTTCTGATAATCAAATAATCCGGGTATTTTTTATATGCTTATATTAGAAAATCAATACAATCTTTGATCAACGTTATCCTTTTTAGAATAAATATGTTCAAAATCTCATTTTCCCGTGCATACTTTTTGAACGCGGCGTGCCATATTCAGAAATTAGTTGAAAATCAAATCTTTTTCTACGAAAATAGGAAAATTTCATTCAAAATATACATGTTTTCTCTGTGAACAAAGTTTGCTTTTTCGTAAGTTCAGATGATAACGTATAAGACTAATGTAAACTGAGAGATTTAAACAAAACGGAGAAAGGGAGACAAACATAAGTTTACAACACCCAAGTAGTCTCGATCACCCAGACGCATTATGAATATAGCGTCTGGATTTTTGTGTCTTTGGATTTCGTTCATAGATGGCGTTTTAAAATTAGGTAATGACCTTGACTACATGTTCCCGGAAGGAAAAACTTCAGGAAATTATATGGACGATAACATGCGGCAGTGGTTGACCAGAGTTGATCAGAGTTGTGAGGTTCAGTGTAAAATGAAACGTTTAAACAGCATGGAAAATAGACAATTAACTTATCAAGGTTCATGTTCACGAATGTCTCTTTTAATAGGATAGGGAAAAGGTAGTTTTTTTAACACATAACTCAGAAAGGGGGGGGGGGGTGCAAACTTATCCTTGGTTGTTACAACCTACTGTTTTTGTACACCTTTATGCAACCAAGGATTAGTTTGCAAAATCATAACAACCAGAGGCGGATTTAGGGGGGGGGGGCCTGGCCTCCCCTTTTTGAGAAAAAAAATTGGTTGCTTATATATATAGGGAATCATTGAAGCGTGACTGGAGCGCCCTCTTAGGTCAGTCAGTGGGCCCCAACTTTGAAAATTTCTAGATCCGCCACTGACAACTAGTATCATAAAAATAAAATATTTGACAGTTTGTATTAGGTTTGTAGTTTTAAATATTTTACCTCATGCATCGATCAATGAAATCTGAGACAACACAGTAATCTCAGCTGAAATCTCAATATAAAAAAAACCTAAAACTACCAAAACATTTGACTCTTGAGTTATACTGCAAATCACAAGGATATTTAATATGACTAATCTGCAGTAAGCACCAAGAATTGATGCTTAAAGGGAAGTCCCTTCTTGTACTTTATGCAGATGAGTCAAACTCCTAAATTATTTAAAATATATTTTAAAAGCATATTTTTAAGATTATAGATTCTGTGTCCAACCAGCAAAGATCATCAAGGGACGGTGCAAGAGAATATGAAATTCTTCTTACAATAAGACAATTTATCCTCATGCTATATGGATTATGCCATTTAGAATTTAGAAAGCACTTAATGAAACTAACAATTAAACAAATACAGATTTACCGTTGTAACAATTGTTGATTGCCATAACAGGCTGATTAGTATTGAGAATGAAATAAATAATATGACCAACAGAATAAAGTATATTATAACTATCTATAATCTATGTACATTGTAATCTATGCTTAAAGTATCTGCATTGAGTTGCATCTGAAATAGTAAAATACTGACATATTATATCTTTTCCAGGTCAGTTATCTGTATTGAATGGCTGGAGAATACAAACCTAGTACAAATGTATATAGGGGAACGAAGAGGCCTCACATATAACTGACTGTCATTGGGTAATTTTATTATTAATAAAAAATTGAGAATGGAAATGGGGAATGTGTCAAAGAGACAACAACCTGACCAAAGAGCAGAAAACAGCCAAAGACCACCAATGGATCTACAAAACACTGAGAAAATCACGCACACAGAGGCATGCTTCAGCTGCCACCTTAACAAAAATGTGTACTACTCCTGGTAACATGGGGTCAAGGTGATAATGAATGTTATACTAGACTCCGAAATATATAAATGAACTAAAATTAAATATCATACAAGACTAACAAAGGCCAGAGGCTCCTGACTTGGGACATGCGAAAAAATGTGTAGGGGTTAAACATGTTTTGCAAGATCTCAACCTATCCAGCTAGCCATTGTAGAAAAACAAAAACAATAGGCACATTAAATCTCAGTTTAAAGAAGTCATATTTAGTCCTATGTCAGAATAGGAAAAAACCAAACTAAGCAAAATGACGATGAAAAAATTTACAAAGGACTACTAGCAGTTACTGACATGTTCCTCTGACATATGTGAACTTAACTTTAAATGTCATACACTATATGCATGATATGTTTTATCACTTTTTGACTTTTTTTTTTTTAGCATATGAAATATATCTTGAATATATTGTACCAATGGTTTTTTTAAGAATATTTTTTTTGGCACCCTAATACCGGTACGACATGAATTACCAATAAGAAAAATAATTTCATTGGTTTTATTCCGATACAGATACATGAAGTCAGACTAAATGTTTTTGAACCTTGCATATCTACTTGAACTTGTTTCTTAGTTTTGCAAAATTACTTTATTCAGTAAAATTTCTAAACAAATGTATAGTTTTGTAGACATTGGCCTCACACAAATTGCATTTTATTAAACTTGAGCTAATTATATTTCAGCAAAAGGCTTTGCAGCCATACAAAACATGTATTTCATCTTGGAAGAAAAAGAACAACAGTCCTGATGATGGTGACAGGTCAAATTAATCTACCAGGTAACACATACACAACATATTGTTTTAAGGCTTTTCCATTTAAACATACATGCATGCATATTGGGACCAGGGAAGACACTTAGAGATCCAAAGTTATAATGTGGGGTGGGGTTAATTGCAATGAAAATGTTAGTGAAATTCTCAATTGGCTTCTATCAGTTGATTATTGATTAAGTATAAATTTAACTTTATTAGCTATAGTTGAAAAATCTACTTTTTTCATCTGTTATATTTATCCTTCCATGGATGGGCACTTGTTGTTTAACTTACATACATTATTGTTATGTTAGTTTAGTAAAATATAATAATGGATTAAACCCAGATTTTGGTTAAATATAGCCTCCTTTTGTTGTGCTTGATATCCTGAATTTTTTTTATATTAAGATAAGTAAGTTAACACTTATAGATATTCTCCATCAAATATAATATTTTTTTACAACCAGTATATATTTTAAATGGAACGTCAGAAAGCGAGAGTAAAAAAAAAACAATTCACAAAAACAGAAAAATTGAAACAAATGCATGACATAGATGTGTTGAAAAACAAAAGGAATGTTTCTCTGTTTAAGAGTTATTGTATGGACTACAAACACAATACAACCCTCTTAAAACCCAGGTTATATCAGGTGTTAAAAGTGAACATACACTGCTTGTATATGATTTATAGTTCATAACAGTCTCATTCTGTACCTCTGTCAAATTAGCCATACTTGGTATAGAATAAAGATTATTTGTACACAATGATTTTCAATGTAAAGTTTCACATAGGAAAATAACTTTGTATAATTTTCATATGTCTGTTTCCTGTAAACTAGTAACGATTACCAGTATAGTTGTATAGTTCTGAGCATTTTGTCAAACATATAAACTTGTAATAATATTCCCTGAACATTTTGGTACAGGATTGTGGGTAAAACTCTTAAAATATAAATATTTCTGTAACAATTGTACATGTAATAACAATTAGCCACTTCATGATATCCATTACCAAAAATGTTGTATAGTCTGATTATAACCACAGAATTTACTTTGCTTTTCAGATACTAGTGAAGAAATAAAGAAACAAGAGTAGACACCATTTGACCAACTGTGCTTACAATACTTGTGCAATAGTTGTAATTGATGTCCATACTACATTGTAGTGTCATACATGTATGATAATACATTACAGCATCCATAGAATTATCATCTTGGTCGTCAATGCCTCTCATTTCTTAATAAATTGCATTTGTTATTTTGGTTGTATGATTTTCTAAAAAGCCTTTTTTGTTATTAATGGAGTAGAATGTTGAAAAAACAAATGACAAAGATCATTGCTGAATGAAGTACAAGTATTTTTTTAAAGTTTAAATAGACAATTGGTATGGTGTTTTGAGTGATGTAAAATAGATATTTCTTATTTGTTTCCAGTACATTAATAAGCACTTTATCACACAATCAGTGGCAGATCCAGAAATTTTCATAAGTTGGGGCCCACTGACTGCCTAAGAGGGGGTCCGGCCCACTCCAGTCATGCTTCAGTGATTCCCTATATAATCAACCAAATTTCTTTCCAAAAAAGGGGAAGCCAGGGGCCCCTGGCCCCCTCTAAATCCGCCTCTGACAATACCATGAAAATAAATTAGCTGTAGCTATTTGTTGTATTTCGTTTTACATTGTTTATTTCTGACATAAAACCCGCTTAAAAAAATACAATTTGAAACTAGAAACACTTATCCTAAAAATTGCATTTTAATATTAAAACCAAAGAGAATGAAGAAAGAACACTATCGAGTGTACCTTAATATGATTCTGAAAAGTAATCATTACATTGAATGCTTATAATTATAATGATATGGTATGATTGCCACTGAGATTTATATCCACCAGAGTTCAAATATTGTGCATTCAATTTGTAGGTCACCTTTCAACCTTCAACAATGAGCAAAATCCATAGCCTATAGTAAGCTTTAAAATGCTCTAACATGGCAAAAAACATTGTTAATCTAACTGATATTTCTAAATTACTGAATGTTCAATTGTTATGATGGAGAAAATAAGTGGCATTACAGTTTATCATGTTTATGTCATGGACACAAAGACCATCTAGGAGTTTTGCAAATGCCTACTTTGGACAGTCAAACGACAAGTAGGAATAAAAAAATCTACTTTAATGTTGAATATATTAAATTGAGAATAGATATGGGGAATGTGTCAAAGAGACAATTAAGTAGAAGAAAACAGCCAAAGGACACCAATGCTTCTTATCACAGCAAAGAAAATCCAGCTCCCTCAGGCAGGCTTTAGCTGAACTCTAAAACAAAATGTGTACTAGTTCAGTGAAAATAGATGTCATACAAAACTTCAAAACATAAATGAACTAAGATTGAAAGTCCTACAAGGCTATTTAACATGCATAAAAATAAGAAGATGAGTATAAAAAAGATGTGATATAATTTCCAATGAAAAACTATAGGTTACTGTACAGCCTTCAACAATGAGCAAAACCCATACAACGTAATACCAATATACAGTTGTATAAAGATGAAGGAAAAACAAACGACAACCACTGAATTAGAGGCTGTTGCCTTGGGACAGGCACATATATACATACATACAGAATGTGGTTGGGTTAAACATGTTAGCGGTATCCCAACCCGCCCCCCATACCTAGGACAGTGGTGTAACAGTACAACATAAGAACGAACTATAAAAAAATCAGTTGAAAAAGGCTAGTCATCAGATGGATACAATTAGAAATACTACATAGAGTGGACGTGGCCGGGTACTTGTATATCCCAACAACAAAGGTACATTTGAGTATGATTGCCAATGAGACAACTCAATCAAAGTTCAAATCAAGTGGATGTTATCAATTATAGGCAACTGTACAGTCTTCAACAATGAGTAAAACCCATATATAGTCTGCTGTTAAAGGCCCAGACATAAATTATATGAACAATTCAAATGAGAAACTGACGGCCTAATTTATTACAAAACCAAAAATATCGAAAATTAAAAATTACATGCATGAACCAACAACAACCACTGAACTAAAGCTTAAGGCATAACACTGTACAAGGGTTAAATAATACTATTAATTTGAAAGCATGCCTTTTATGGCTTTATTTGTAAATACCCAGCTATCTATCTAATTGCCAACTGCAGAAATTGTAATATTTCATAAAAGGCTATCAGGAACTATGATACTGAAAATATATGGTTTTTGGTAGGGTTTGTGTTGCTTTCTTTAGTTTTTGTTGTTGCGTTGTGTCCTTCTTTATGACTATAAATACTAGGAAAAAAAATAACCTAGTAAACTGAATTAGTAAGTCTATCAAGCCTCTAATCCTTGTTGTTAGGGTATATTAAGAAAATAAAATTGCAATGAATAACAATACAGTAGAAAGTAGGTCAACAAACACTATCTCGATGTGGCTACAATGTATATATGTATGTAGATTTATGTTAAATTGAAGGGCATGTAAATAAAATAATCAGATTTTCCTGTTCTTTTAGTTAAAACCATTCACAGCCAAAAATATCTGGTGAAATTCTGTTGATTGATGTGCAACTCAGTATATTATATAAAGGCATACGACTACAATTCACACATATGCACAGTACATAAAATCATGAGTTACTTAATCCTGCAAAAATCCATAGAAGAATATTGACAGCAATAGATCAATGCAATACTGCTTTGCTACAAAATAAAACAAATTTATTATACATTAAATATTGAATCACCTGAGTAAAAAATTGTCTATAATAATAGTCTGAGGTCTTACTCAATAAAATAAGACCTTGTACAGCTGTTGCATACTTGCAGTGTTTTATTCATATTATAAACCATTACCAGGGTAACAAAGAAATACAATATTAAAGACTTCAAATCAAAGAGGACTGACAGAAGACCAAATAAGGTACACAAGCTCCATACAAATTTAAAAAAGAATGTTTAGAGAGGGAAGGCATCACAGAAAAAAACATGCCTAGTCCTATAATTTTTGCATCTACATGTAAGCAAAAATATAAAATAGTCTTTCAAAGTGTCAAAATTATTTGGACTCTTGGACATGTTTTGAACTTACGATACCAGATAGATGTAAATAGTTCTTTCAATGCCAATGGGAAACATTTCTTCAAATAATATAAATATATGCTCATTTGACATAAATTTTGTACTAAAAAGTGGCTTTTACAACAAAAACAAAATTAATCACTTCAAATGTATTACTCATGTAAGGGAGCTACCATTTGATTTTTATGGGGGGGGGGGCTAGGATGAAATTTGAAAAAAATAGGCAGGACAGGAGTTTTGAGTAAAAAAAAAGGCAGGATGAGACATTTGCAAAAAAAAAAGTCAGGACGGCAATTTAGGTAAAAAAAAGTCAGGATAAACTAAAAAAAAAAAGGCAGGACCGAACAGAGTGAAAAATAAAAAGGCAGGACAGATATTACAGCTAAAAAAAAATTCAGGACAAAATTTTTCATCCTAGCCCCCCCCCATAAAAATCAAATGGTAGCTCCCTAAGGGATAGTCATGCAATTGAGGGGTTGTTCCTAACCTGTTGGAGGCAATGTCTTTTTAATACAATTATTAAATTAAAATTATTTTGAAACTCAGATCACAGGGGTTTGTTTCAAACCCTGTGCTCAGATGTTCAACTGTTCAATAAATTTATGTTGCGCGACTTTACTGTTTTTGCTTTTTAACCTATCAACTATAACCTACAATTCACCTACTGCCTTTTGACAACACATTAATTACACCATGACCCTTTAACACGTATATGCTAGCTGCATGTTGATGTTCTGTGGTTGAAGTCGATAAAAAACAAGCACTCATGGAGGTTGCCATTTTGGATGTTGTGGGTCAAACTATCATTTCGGATACTATCGTTACTTTTCATAGGGTCTACGAATAATCCAAAATGTTCCGAGTCTCTGACAGAAATCTGTCATAAGAATTTTTACCATTGCGAAAACCCAGACGTTTGATTTGTAAAATTCAAGCGTCTGGGTAATCGAGACTAAACACCCAAGTTGCCTTAGTTGTATTACGTACGTCAAAATATACGATTTTTGTTTAGTTTACAAGGGGAGATAACAATAAACCTTTTTTTATTACATGTTAAGGTATGTTACGTTTAAGTAAGTCAAAAACCTAAAATTCTCTATTAGCACAAAAATGTAATTATAAGAAATGAATGTTTTCTTTTTGTAATTTCATTGGGGTGTAAAAATGTTGATAGTGCACACATTTTTAGAATGAAATTACAAAAAGAAGCATTCATTTCTTAAATAATTGTTTCATTACTCCTCTGTATGAGCGGTTCGTTTGTTGGTAAGACTTTACCTTGAGAACCTTCCAAAGTACATTTAATTCTAAAAATCCGATGTTTTTTCATATTCATTTTGTTTATTTTACCTTACTTGATGAGACGTTACGCTCGAACGTCGTAACGTCAAAATCATGTTATATGATTGACGTTTTGTAATATTGACGTCCATTATATTTAACAACTTAACCACACGTTTAACTCTTGGTTTTCTGGTAATAAAAGGAGATACGGGTGTATGCCAGGGGACCTCTAGACAAATGGAAATATATATAAGGAATACGTATGGTGTTTTGTGAAAACAGAAATTGTGGGATTTACGCTACATTCAAGTCCATTCATGCACAATTTGTTTTAAAATAATGTTTACCGGTCGAAAAAACAAGATTTTTTTATTATGAAAATCGCACTGAAGAGGAGAAACCCTTACAATTTTTAGATTTTTTTTATACTTGTTCTTTTTGTTTTTAACTTTAAATATGGCTGTAGGGAGTATAATCTTTTTATATCAACCTTTAACAAATTAACTTTTGCGTATTTTCAATGATTGTAGGATTTTAAAGTCTGTCAAAATTCTACGATAACAATATTTGATTGTCAAGTTTGATTTTTTGGGGAATTGGATGGTTATAAAAGGCGCGCCTCCGGGTGCAGGATATTCTCGCTGAATTGGTGGCCTTCGGCTGCTGTCTGCTTTTTAATTTGGTCGGGTTGTTGTCTCTTTGACATATTCCCCGTTTCCATTCTCAATTTTATATTTTATGTTTTACCTGTTTTGTCGTTGATGGTATCTTATTTAATTGTTCTTATTTGGCACATTCTTGATTTCTCAACGAAATGATTTTCTGTTCCTTAGAATACAATTTAAGTAAAGTTGTACGTTAATGTCATGTGATTTTCTCCCGAGTAATTTTTTTAATTTTGCATTTCTCTAAAATATCACAAACAAAATACTCATTGTTTAATGCAAGAGCTATTAAACGCGAGAGAAAAGATAAATAACGCGTCATACATTTCTAAATCACTTCTTTTAATATCAATTGGAGAAATAAAAAAATAATAAAAAAATTCTTCAATGTAAAAGATATTATTGCTTCGGACAATATTGATACAATATTGAGAAAGTTCTATAGTTCTCTCATCCTGTGCCGTGACACATTATTAAGCCGTGACAAAATAAAAATTTCAAATGAAAATCAATGAATCAGTTCACATAAATTAACACATTCCAAAACATTATTATTCTCTTCTTCGATTATAGGTTGCATTTCTGTAAATATTGACAATGCAATTTCCCATAGGAACTCCTTTTACGGCTAAAACTGTACCACTTTTACCATGAAGTTTTGAAAAATATCTTATCCTAGAATTGAAAGTTTATATGCATCACAATTTTTGGCAAAGATCAAAATATAGGGCTGTGCGGCATATTTTCAACGTTTATATGCCCTGAACTTCTCAGAGTTTAAACTGACACTAATTTTCCTAACTACCCCTACCTCGAATGAAAGGTTACCACAGATTTCAATGTAAACAATATGCAGGTGTATATTTACTGGTAACATTCCCAAGTTATGTCTCTGTGAGATGGAACACAGAGAGCATAACTGGGAACCAGTATGTAAACAAAATTAATTTTCTATGAATATTCAAGATCTTCCCAAAAGAGGCGTGGTTTGAGAAACAGCTGTATTTACAAAGTGCAACCAAAAATGAGCTTATTTCTTTTCAAAACATTGTCTTGACATACATACAACACGGAAGCGCTTGAGACAATTGTCTTTTGATTTTTAAAAAGACTGTACTGTAAAACGTGATGTTTTTTTCTTTATGAAATATTAATGTCCATTAATTACAGATGTTCCATCAGAAAAAGTCGACCCCCACTCATTAGTTTCTTCTCCTGTTAACATAATTATGACTCCCCGATGTAGCTTTAAGGAGGAAGAGACAATTTTCCTCATCATCACATAAATTGCAAAAAATTTACCGGTATTTATCATATCAACGAATATCTCATATCTGTCATCTTCTAATGTCTCGTCCTCTGAATTGGAATCCTAGCTCTTGCTCTACTTTGACTTCCAACGAAATGCCAACTAGATCAGTAAACAAACAATGGTCATGCTCAAGGCACCCGCCACAATAGCATGACACGGTTCGAACTAGTACCGTTTGTAGATTTTTTGTTTCTACTCGATGTATGGTCCGGTCCGTATCCCCTTTATTGGTTTAAACGATTTTCTATTTCTAGGAATTTCTTCTACATATTTAAAAATTCTTCGATTGCACGCATATGACAGTGGTGTTGTTAATCGTGAACAATTCTACAGCCGGACGTATCCGAAATTGTCCGCTTGATTTTTCAAAAGTCCACCAGCAGCATACTGTTGACCTTTCTATGACAACTTTTAAAATAGTTCCTAATTATTTGTTTATATCCAAATTCGGCTACAGATTCTACTTGGGTACCAATGCAATGACCTATAATTGCATTTGTCTTCGTCATTAGAACTTAAGTCTTACTAGTGGATAAATGTCTCATTTGCAACCACACCACATCTCCTTATTTATATACTTTGACAATATACAGATTATTTCTAGTAGTATGTTTTTGTTCTACTATTAAGTATATGGCGTTAAAGAGCTTGGGTTGCGGTTTTTGTTGTATTTAAGTCACATTGTTTGGTATGGTGACACGATTATCTACTATATCGACTTCAATATCTCACACGTCGACCTAACATCTAACAAGTCAGTATAATTATCTAACAAGTCAACTTGAAAATATCAGACATGTTGAGTTGAATATTTGACATGCCAACCTGAATATCCAACATGTTGATTTAATGTCCGAAACTTTCTTCATCAATATCTATGTAAGGCAACATACAGTATCGATGATTTTTATTTGATACATATATACTTTCAAAATTATACTCATAAAACGGAAAAATTTCAACCTATGTTTGGAAATATTAATATCCAATTAGCTGTACGTATAACATATCTCCGTATTTGATTGTTTACATATCGATATGTGTCAGTGTGTCCGTATTCGTATACATATATGTATTTCAATACTTTAATTAATACGAATATCCATTATGTATGATATGCTAGTTCAACTTGAGGCGATAATTATGTTCTCCACTGAAGCTATTAATTTTGTATATAATACATGTAGAATTTTGTTGTTGTTGGGTTTCTTTTTCATTAGCTTAACAAAAAATGACACGAAAGAAAAAACATTTGAAAGAAAAAGTATATTCTGAATTAAGTTTTAAATGTTTTTGTAACAAAATAAATACGTTTCAAAAACCGCCATAACGCAAAAAAAAAAACGGTGAACGTCAAAAACGTCAAATAAGCGACGCTGTGACATTTTGGTAGACCACCATGTGACCAATGTATTTTGATAATTTGTACATTAATCTTTATCCTATTTATATTGAAATGTTCCTTCGGTTTGAGAATTTCCGATTATCGCTTAAATTTTCTTATTAATTATACAGTTTTCACTTATTTCTAAAGATTTGTAACAACTTATTTTTTAGTATTTTAGAAAAAAATGAAGATGCCATTTTTGTGACATTTTGGTAGACACCCTTTCAACGCATCAGTAATCGAAATAAATTGACAAAAATTTAAACGAATGCATACTACCGTTTCTTTTTTATTAGGAATTTATCATATTGGCTTCATTTCTCCGTTCCGAAATGCACAATCCCTTTTTTTTCTTCGTTTTCTTTAAAAACCATCGAAATTACTAACGTTAAACGTTAGTTAAAAGTTTTGTGACGGGAGCCCTGTGGGGACTCATATACATAATTAGATTTTATGTAATGCTAAAAAAGAGACTGCTATATGAATAAATGCAGTTCAGATGTTCCAGTTTAACGGACATATAGTATTTTCGGACTAGATACCATGCTTTACATATTTTTACTCGGTATTGATAATTTCAAGTAGAGCATGTTTTTTTAAACGTTGTTGTGACAGTGTTTTTCGGGGCTTCGATTTTGATTATGATGTCGAAGTTCTAATTGAATTCGTTCTTTTAAATTGGGAATCAATGTTTTTTAAGCATTTTCCAAGTTCGTTTTACATAATGATAATTGATATAAAGACTTTAATGACAAACAATCTCGCTATCGATGGATTCTCATCTGTTATGCCGCAAAGGGCTTATATTTTTCCTTTAGTGTCTACAAGCTGAAATGGATTCTTCCAAGGTCTACTCGATTCGAAAATGGTGTCGATTACGTCATACAAATATGACATCACAAAACCCTAACGTTCCTCTTCCAAATGGTATACAATTTTTATATTTTATTTACTTATGGGTATCCGAAATTTGGAGGAACCCTCAAAAACAATATTAGTATGTTACCCGTCTACACGCAAAAACATATGATTTGTCTTGTTTGTTTTTGAAAAGCTTATTGACAAAAGTGAATAAAAACTAATAAGCCACCGTAAAAATAATGTTTTAAGTGCTCCGAAGATTTAAACACAAAAAACCATTTGATCTTCTCGGTATTTTTCTTATTTTAAGCCGATAATTGGTCAGAGGTACATGAAATTAGAAAACGTCACCAACACCGAGCGTAACGTCACTGTATTTTCCGATTTTCCACGAAGACGATATACAGAGTGTAACAAATGCTGTAGTGTCTAAATATTCAAATATCTACAGCTCTATTCATGGATAAAACAACAACCTTTTACCCGCAGGGAAATCCCCTTGTTCTGGATGGACAACATTCTGGAAACTATTATGTCTATCAAGAAGATGCAGTGACCAGACCGATATTGAATATATTTCAGATTGTGGTATCAAGAAATGTAGGCTTGGTCTGCGTTGGTACTTTCGGACCTGCAAATGCGTTAGGAAAATGTTTATTTAGCGCTAAAAATATTAACGTTGCTGGAAACATGATACTTAGTAAAGCACCGATAGAAAACGCTGAATCATCGTTTTATGTAACTGAAAAACAGGCCAACAGATGAGCAAATTAATTGTTGAAGTATGTATACATGTTAAACATATATTTAATTTCTTCTTTTCAATTTATTATGAATCATTTTGTCTGACAATGATCGATCTGACAATACTCCGTCCTACTTTCTAGTTTAATAACTTTTATATTAATTAATGAAATGTCTGCCTCCAATATTTGAAGATGTGTATCATTACGACAAACCTTGAGGATCCATTTTTCTGTATTCTTTATATTTTTTGCCCATTATTCTCTATTCTGTAAACACCCATCCAGACCCCATACATGTGCATTTACTGTTCATTTTTCTGTTATTTTAAATTGCAGGTCGTACAATAGCTTTCACGAATATGGAACAAGCTTCAAATGATATTTATTACGAACGTAAGTTTTTTCTAAATATGTTTAGTTATTTCAAAGATGCATTGAATAAGAATCTGCTAAGAGGTGGAAAATAAGTTTGTTTAACAACTTGGGTTGTTTTATGTCGGAAATAATTTATCAATGTTTTCTTAATGTAAGGGTGGTAAAATATCAGTCTTATATTAACTGATTGATTGGTGTTTAACGCCACTTTCAGTAATCTTTGCTTTTTCGTGGGGGTCAGTTTTTATTGGCGATGGAAGCCTCTGCCCGAAGAGAACCTCCGACCTTTCAACTTGGTTCAAAAACTGACAATCTTAGTCAATTAAGATTGGAGTCGAATGCACCTGCAACGTTCTCAGTCTCAGACACATTGGCGTTACTTTCATCTTTAAATAATTTACTCAATGGCTGTTTTGAGATTTGATGATATTTGAATTAAACCATAAACTTTGCTAGGGAATTACATGTTTAACAAGTATCTTTAGCACAGGAACAACTTAATACAAGTTACAATGAAAGACGCTCAGTGAGTCCAAATATTGAATTGTAATTAACACATCCGATCAAGCTCTGCATTTAAATATATGAATAATTCAACTGTAACACGTCTTAAAAATGAAAAAAAATTATATATACATTTATTAACTGACATTAATTGCTTTTATTGTCTTATATAATATGCGATCAGCTGATACGCAGTATTTTGGCTCTTTTGCAAAAGAGAACACAGAGCAAGCTAAATGTATAAATTCTAAATTCCAACAACAATGTCAAGTTATTCTGAAGGGCGACCTTGAGTGTGGACCAGAAATTCCTTCAGCTATGCCTAGTATTCCAAGAGAGCATGAACGTAAGTTGACTGACTTCAATGTTGCAAACAACTATTTTTTTCAGAGGGATAAAGGGACAGTTTTATTCTATCTTTTGTGACAGATAAATTGTCCAGTATATTGATTGCTATTGTAACTGTTAATCCAAAACACATAGAATTAATAAGAACTTAGAAAATTTGTCTTTCAGCTCGGGGCAAGATCTTAAGTAAACATAGTTAGTATACATGTTTTTTAGTGACTTTAGATCAGTAATCCGATTAAATAATTTACTTCATTTTTTCCCCTTATCTTATATTGCGTAGACCTACATCTAAATGTGCAACCTCCATCGTGCAAGACTTTGACATACTTTAAAGAAATGCCAACTCAAAAATTGTGAAATTCAAATCAGCATAAATGTATATAATTTATAATTCATGGTACGAATAACAAGCTTAATCTTTTTAAATTGAAATTCAACATTAAAATTGAAATTGAAATATTATTTTCTGAGACATCAAGAGAAAATGAAATATCGCATTATCGGTTTCAGAAATTTTCTATTCGACGAGTTCAAGACGTTGTTTTTTTAATTTGTCAATCTGAAGTTATTTCAAACACCATAGTAGATACGGTGTACTAGATTATTAAAGTTAAACTTCGCAAGGAATCCTCACAGACAAGCCTTGTAATGCAAAAAAAAAACGACGTACAAACTTTATTCCATCGTATTAAAAAAAAATCATACATGTTTAGGGTACAATAGATAAGATCTTTCAAACATCAACTTAAACTACCGGTTAATCGGTCGAACGATTACCCGAGTACCCGGTTAGGCAAAACTGTACGATTTGACAACACTAATTTATATCTATATTTATGTTTTACTTATATCGCTTAGAGGGGCATCGATGGTCTTCGGGAGGTCAACTCGACAGCTAATTGGATGGCGTCTAGACTAAAATACAAACGAAACAAAGCTTCATACTATCGACCCCATGACCTGTAAATTGTTTATTTTAGACTTTATATAATTTGGATAAATGTTTTACATTGCTTTTAATCAAATATGAGAATTTGAGTCAAATCGGTGTACATGAATTTGGCAGCTAGTGCCCCTAAAATAGAAAACAATTAGGAAATTCCACTTTAGAATATAGAATAACACCATTCTTGAATTATCTTATCACCTGTATAAATATAAAAATAAGAATATGTGATATGATTGCCAATGAGAACTATCCTCCTCCACATTCTGTATGTGCCCGTTCCAAGTCAGGAGCCAGTAAATCAGTGGTTGTCGTTTGTTGCTGTGTTACATATTTGTTTTTCGTTCATTATTTTGAACATTGATTATGCCTTTTATAGCTGACTATGCAATATGGGCTTTGCTCATTGTTGAAGGCTGCAAGGTGACATATAGTTGTTGTCATTTGTCAGTTGGTCTCTTGTTAAGAGTTGTCTCATTGGCAATCATACCACATCTCCTTTTTTTTTTTTTATATCAATCCAATTTCAAATGAAGTGATTGTAAGCAAGTAAAGGCAACACCGTACGGCCTTCAACAATGAGAAAACCCACTATCTTATAGTCGGCTATTTATTGGTAGGCCCCGACATAAAAAAAATGAAATAATTCAATTGAGAAAACTAACGGCTTAATCTATATCAAAACAATTTACGAAAAAAACAAGTATGATAGACATGAATCAACGACAACCACTGACGTACATATTCCTGACAGGCAAATAATAAATGTAGCGGTGTTATACATGTTTGTTAGCACCCAACACTCCCCTAACCTAGGAAAATGGTGTTACAGCACAACATAAGAACACATTATAATAATCAATTGAAAACGACTTGACTCATGATCAGATCGATACAAGTTAAAAATTAAAAATTTGGAAAAGAGAATCAGGTCCGAACATAAAAGACGAATCAAGAAGGGAAGGTTAACACAGTTATGGAAACATTATTTCTTTATATGTGTAGGCTTAACGTTTAAAATCGAAATTAATAAAAATAATTATATCAGCTATCGTCAAAAGGTCACCTGGAATAAAACATGCAATTTAACCACCAGTTCATTTAGTTTCATACGATATTCACGCCATCTTAGAATTATTATGTTATAAATTCAGGTTCTCAGTGGTGCTTTATATTTGTCATAAGACACCAATGAGAACCTGAATTTGTAAGGGAATGATTCTTTTGGCTAGTATTGAATTGGGATCATGTAACAGTCAGCAGAAGATAAACACTGCAGAGAAAGTTACAGTATGGGTATTCACGATCCGATCCAATATCCAATCAATGAATAATTGTACATTGCTGTATGATGTCAATCAATCAATCAATCAATCATTTATTACAGGTATTGTCTATTCCATGTCCTGAAAACCAACGTTATCCTTTCAAAAATTTAAACTTTATAGTTCATAAATTTGTAACTGTTATACTAACTATTTTAGAGTGAGAAAAACATTTTATCAATCTGCTTTTGTTTGGTGCTTACTCACTGGTAGTGACTTATTCAAAAATTCAGAATCTGAAGTATAATTGATTATTTTATATTATTAAAATGAAAATGACATGAATTTTCATTGGTTAAGGACGTATTAACCAATCAATGTTTTGTTGAAAATTTTAAACCAAAATGCATTAGATTATAAAACGGTGAATTAAATGATGTAACCAAGAACTAAAAACTACTAATTATTTAGAGAATAATCGAAGGGATTTCAACCTGACATTTTGATCAGAACTAAAATATAGATATTCAAAACGTTTTTTAGTGTACAAAAAAGTTACCTTTGAAAACAAAAATGGTTTGAACAGATAAGAAATCTACACAGATTCCCCAAAATATATAGTTGATAGTTTTTGTTACTGAAATCAGAAAGTTCAGATACTTCCGGTTGAAAATAGTCACTTCCGATGTTATTCGAAAACTTACTTTTCACTGTTCTGAACTCTATGGTTTTAACGTATTTCTTTTTTTTTCAAAGGGAACTAATTGGCTACCTTCGATGTACAAATGTCACATCCGGTGTCGTATGATAGCTGTTATTGCACTGATTCGAAATAAATATATGGTGTCGATATACCATTGCTTGCAATTAGGGAGATAATTGTCTACCTACAGTTTAGGAAATGTTGAAAACTTTGAGCGCATATGAAACATGATTCACACTGATTCTGAAAATATATGCTTTCTGGGTTCTGTATCATGATATAAGTGAAAAAATACTTCCGGTCGTAAAGCTCATTACAAATACCATATGACTTTATTATCTACTAGTATGTTTTTTTATCAGCCATTCGCGGCTTCCATCAGGAAATCCTTTCCACACTGCATGACAAATATGAATCCCCTTCTACATCCCTTCCCTTAATCAAAACTAGATTTTTTTTTCAGAATCTACACCATATAATGACATTGTGTACCTCCTATTTTGATTTTGAAATCAATAATTTTTAGGGTTTTTATTACAAATCATGGACTTTAAAGGGGTAGAGGTATCGTTTTTCATAATTTTAATTTTGTAATAAAGAATATGAAAATAATGAAATTCATAATTTTTCGGTGTAAAAAGTTCATGCTATCGATGAATCATGTTCTTTTAAAGCTCTTTGTCATTCAATTATGTTAAAAAAAAAGAATCCAGAGATGAGCGGTGATGTTGTTCAAAGAGATAAATTGTAAAGGAAGGTACGATTAAAACGTTTTACTGTTTTATTCTAAAATAAACTTGTTCTAAAGATTTTCAATTTGATAATACTACGTTAGCATGATGGTTGGGTTTTGACAAAGCAAAATTTGTTTTCGCCAGAGGCAATGGTTGATTGTGACAAGACAAGACAAGACAAGACAAGACAAGACAAGACAAGACAATGTATTACAACTTAGGCACACATATGGTGCTACAAGAGGATAACAATTATACATTAACAATTACATATATAATTATACATTAACAATTACATATATAATTATACATTTACAAGCAAGAAGTAAATTTTCAAATGTTATCGCAAAGCACAGCCATGAACAATACCACTGGTTGGATTGTCACATCGTTCACATCAAACTTATTTAAACTTCATGATAAACTTCGAGATATAAGCCATTGAAAATATGGCAGGAAATGTAGATTTTTCATACATTTAACATTGGCACCTTTTTCCTTTCAAAAGCTATAAAAAAAATAACAAGGTCTTTATAAGATTTTTAAATATGACTTTTAAAACTATATGTAATAAAATTATGAAAAGAAAAGTAGGGGTTAGCGGGCAAAATTTATAATGACACTACAAGGATAAAACCAGAGGATTCCGAATATCTTGTAAAAATTCAAAAACAAGAGTAGCGAACATCCTCAAAAAGAGAATTGGACGTTTGTCAAGTACAGTTGTCTTCTACAAAAATAAGAAACGTAGACACAAATATCTTGTCTAAGGTAAACAAAAATCTTACTGTGTGAAGGACCACCTTGATTCGAACAACAATTACAACGAAGAGAATAACATAAAAAAGCTGGACATTTTTTATTGACAACACATTTGCTGAGTAAGGTGTATTGATATTTCAACAAACAGTCAGTATTCCAATGAAAAGGTTTTTTTTTATTATTATTTTTTATTTTTGTACTCATATGAAGCATAATTCATACAGAACCTCAACAGAGATACAAAGTTTTATTATTTCACTTTCATATTTATTGATGATAAAATTGAAAATGGTAACGGGGAATGTGTCAAAGAGAAAACAAATTGACCAAAGAGCAGAACAGAGCCCGAGGCCACCAATGGATCTTCTTTGAAACTCCTGCACCCGGAGGCGGGCTTCAGCTGGCCACTAAACAAAAAAATGAATTAGTTCAGCAAAAATGAACTCACACTTAACTCCAAAATATATAAATGAACCAAAATTAAAAAAAAAACCAAACCAAACTAACAAAGTCTTGGGACAGGCGCTAAAAAACGGCGGGGTTAAACTGTTTTTTGAGATATCAACCCTCCCCTATTCCTCTAGCCAATGTACAATAAACATCCAAACATTAATATGCATAGTAAAAGGCACTTCAAAAAGGAAATACGAGTCAGATGTTAGAATAGGTAACAGAAAAAAACTAAGCAAAATGACAATGATACATACATTAACAAAGGACTACTAGCAGTTACTGGCATGCCAGCTCCAGACCTCAATTAAACTGGTTGGAGGATTATGTCTTCATCGCAAAATCCTTCCTGTTAGGTGCTTAGTATCATACCGTCATACAATATACGAGAAGAACATTCATATTTTTACATAGATAAGGCCGTTAGTTTTCTCGTTTGAATTGTTTTACATTAGTTTCCATAAGGTTTGCATCTAATATATCCCAGTGAACTTGTGGTTAAGAATAACAGAAAACATAGAAGGTCGTCTTTTTATTTGAATCTTCTGCTCGATACTAACACAGATGGATTATTTTCAACTAGAATATTTTGCAAACATGATGATTTTTATTTTGTCAATCCCCATTTCACAGCAGTCATATACTCTTTGGTGTTTACAAAATACTAAATACTACATTAGAGTTATGAGGAAGAATGACTGAAGTCGACGCCACATTAGTCTTATGGTCACCACCGCGAATTTTTAAACTGAAACTATGTATCTGTCTCTCAACTCACAAGCGACACGTTTTCTTGGTCTTGGGTCTTTAGATACAAAGACAGTCATCTGAACTGTTAATTTACTGATTGTGACGGTTTTAACTAAGTGGTGATTCGTATGGCGGGTGATGTTTGCATAGCAGGAAACGTTTACCCTGTCGACGCACCCATTTTCTTATTGGAGTCTTCATTGATTTTTGAGTTGGAATATTGGTACACTTCATTAACTGATGCTTCTAATTTGATAACGCAATGCTTGTTATTGCTTATAAAAAGATTTGTGCTATTTCATTTCTAAATTAATTGAAAATTACTTTTCATATTCTGCAGTTTAAATTTAAATATCAGATGTCAGATTGATCGAGTTGTGCTATGAGTGTGCTGTTTATGGTCACCGGTATTACGTTCTTTTATCTATCGCGAAAAAAATAGTTAAAATTTAACATTCAATGCATAAACCCAACATCGAAAACCTATTTATACAAATATTGTAAAAACTCATCAAAGATACCAGGTGCCTGGTTTTTGAAAGTATCCAAAGACGTTTTCTAAGACACAACTTATGACCGTTTTGAGATACATCCTAGACTGCAAACCAAAGCTGTCTCAACATAATCCTAATCAGAATGTCCTACTAACTGATAGAAAACTTTAAACACAAAATAATCCCCCCCTTTTGAATTTACCATGGAGTTCGATATTTTTGTTAACATTTATTTGCAAGCAGTTGACTGCTTCCTGTTGTAAAAATGATATTCACTTTTTTTGTACAGATTTTTTAAATTGTTCTCCCATTTATTTGTATTGTAGTCCTGTCATGTAATGTTGTAATTTTAATGTTCTATTTAACATTGCCATAAAAGCGGGAGGTTTTGGCATGCCACAAAACCAGGTTCAACTTACCATTTTTTCTTAAAATGTGCAGTACCAAATCAGGAAAATGGTCATTGTTATATTATAGTTCGTTTCCCTGTGTAATACATTTTAATTGGTGTTTCTGTAGTTTTCCTCTTATATTTGACGTGTTTCCCACAGTTTTAGTTTGTAATCCTGATTTGTTTTTTCGCAATCGATTTATGAATTTCGAACAGCGGTATACTACTGTTGCCTTTATTGTAGTGTTTTAATGTTGATAAAATAAGCCTTTCAAATCTGGTATGTATCAATTCGTAATTGAATATTTCATTTATCTAATAGTATTTAAAAGAAATGTGTAAAGGTATTCTATTTATACATTTATGGCCATGCGGCAAGCGTTGACTTATACTGCAGTTGGAAAACATTTTGCTTATCATTATGTCTCTTTTGTGTAGAAATTGAATATATTGTCTTTTCTTTGCTAAATATTAATTAGATTTTCTGAATTTTTCAATTCCAATCATGAACGTACCATCCAATCAGATGCGACACATTATTCTGTTCTAATTACTACATTATTCAATGTAAAAACCACTTGCCGGTAAATGTAAATAGATAGCAGCGCTCTTGTTCCCTAGAATTGGTACCAATAATGTTATTTCAATACACCTTCTGTTGTAAGATTTTAATTGTATAGTCGTATGTAAAGGCCCATGTGATCATATTTCTCTACGTTTCTATATATACCAAATGTGTATTAATAACTAAAAGTAAATCAATACATCATCATTCTTGTTTTGTTGTCTTTTACTCACAATAATGTGTTAAACTTGTTCATTTGCACACCATGCACTTGATCGATTTTCTATTAATTGAACATTTTTCACTAATTCTACCCCTAAACTAAAGTCATTTTTCGTTCAAACGTACTTTCATAAGTCTCAAAAACATATTTGATAAATGAACATGATGAAATTTAACCCAAAACAATTCTGCAAGAAACACACATGAGAAGATAATATCGAATTCTCATATTTTTATTTTCATTTAACGAGAATAAGTTACATTAATTTTGCACGTTTCAATGTCTGGTTATTCAAACATCCCACCCCGAATAAATATGATAGGGAAATTGCACTTGTTTGTAGGAAAATTTAAACCGGTGTATTTCCGGTATGTATATAAATGTACCTATCTCATCAATATAAAAGTGCTGATCACTTACGGATGAAATAGTTACAGGTACACACGATGAACACAATCCGCCATGTTTATAATTTATAAGTGAAGAACAGTCAATTATTGGAAATTCAATTTAAATGAACAAGCGGGGAATAAACAATTTTAATTCACAATAGAGAAGATCGATGCATAACAAAATTTAAAATTTATGATTAATTAAACAGACCGGAACATATACAAAGATGTTGAACGGTAAAAGTGGTTTAACATTTCTTAACTGTAAACAGGTCAATTGATTTAAAATAATTATATTTAATATATTATTGACTATAATTGCTAAATCCCGATCTCGCTTGTAAATTGTACTATAATACTCCAATACAATCAGACTATTATTATTCGATTTGTACGATTTTATTGTGAACATTGAAAAAATGAATAAATCAAGCTAGTATTAAGATTTCAATAAAGTGGCTCTCATGCTTATCTTTACATTAAAACAGGACAATGGCACAATTCTCATTTATTTTTCATAAAAAAATATAGCAATTGGATATTTGGTAGGATTCACTGAAGAAAAATATTATAAGGATCTATATGATTAAACAATATTCTAAAAATATTACAGGCATTCACGTATCGAGTGTTATGGCGGTTCTAAAACTATTATGATTTTATCTGATTTAGCACATATTTTCGTCAAAGAACTACACAAACAAAACATATGTTATTTCTATTCGTATTTCACGATTACATTGATGTTTGAATTGTAACAATTGACGGTTTTGTTAATTTTATCCAACAAAAATATTGTTTTTGTTAATTACTTTTCGCTGCATTTCGTTGTAGTGATCATGTTTGTTGTTTATTCAGCTGTATTGAATCATAGTTTTTTTTTTTATTTTTTTTTTTTTATTTTTGCGGAGTTTCGTCATTATAGGTTTAGTGCTTATAATTTTGTGGTACTTTTATTACGATATCATTACGTAAGTATTTCTGTATTGGTGTTGTTATTGGTCCGAGGCTTGCTGTATTGGCCTGAGGCGAAGCCGAAGACCAATACAGCTGGTCGAGGACCAAAACAAGGCCAATACAGAAATACACGTAATAGTATCTTTATTAATTAACTACAGTGTTACAATATTTTTTTTAATTTCATTTCACAAGAGATAAATAGTTTTACCTTGAAGAAGGAGTCTATCCAAATCTCTGTTTCTTTTTATTAGATGCAATATATAATGATCTGTTGCTGTTTCCAGGTGTCTACAGCATTTTCTCATCTGATGAATTTTTCTACCCTTTCCAGTCACTATAAAGTGTTACAATTTATATTTAGACGCAACACATAAATAGTAATTGAAAAGTTACTGCCATTGCATGTGGTATGCAGAAACTAATTGAATAATTTAAAAAAAATTAATGTAGGAGATGAAAATGATACAACTATCCATAAGCCAAATGACCAAAGAACGAAGATTTGCATAATTACAGAATACCTATGCCTGCTTCGGGTTTAAAAATAAATGAAAGTTTACCAAAAAAAGCGAAAGTAAAAAGTTAATCGATTTGTACCATCGTGAAATTATGAGTTCGTCAAGAAATGAGCTTTATGATAATCTACTCGTTCCCAAAACCTGAAATAATTCCATCGTCTGCTTTTAAAATGCTTTTTAAATGAATGTGACCGTCTTAAGCTTAAAATATATGCCATACTGAACTTTTCAGCATGTTCAAGGCTTTATGATGACTAAATTCATGAAAACTGCGTCTTCCAAACAACTGTTTACTTTCAGTTTGTGTTTAACGTGTTGGATACGCATTTAATCTCCTGACATACAAATGTTAACCCTAAGATATGCTTTATCCTGCAATTGGTTGTCTTTCTATACAGATACATCCCTACAGATATAGCTATGCGGTATCTGTATACTATACAGATATCGCTTTTAAGCTCCGCCCACTGCCGGACTAGTGGTGAATGTGTCTGCGTGACCTCAGAATGTGTATTGCAGTCGCATTCCAATGCGAACCAACGATTACTTTTATACATTCTGTTTGTTTCATTTTTTTTTAGAGCAATGAGAATTAAACCAATTTTCTGATAACAAACTAACATGGAGAGCAGTATTTTTTTCGACGACAATTATCGATTTCAAAACTTGAATATTTACATGTGTAACAAAATTAATCATGTCAATTTCAGCATGCATGTTTAGTGAATGTCAAATTCAGTTCAAAATTCTGAAGCGTAGGACAAATGGTATATTTATGTTTCAAATTGGACATCGTTTTCTGATTTGTTTTTACTGTTGAAATTAGATGTTATGTTAAAATAGATAATTATTCACTTGAGCGATGTATTATTGTGACCATTCGAGATTATTTTTTCGAACCCGTCTTCAGCTGAGTGTGTGATTTTGAATATTACAAATACAGTTGATATTTAAACACACTATACAGTTATTGTCTATGTATCTAACTAATGTATCGTAAAATAAATTACTTGCTTGAATTTCTTCATTTTACCGATTTTATGACAAGGGGTATTTCTTATCCGTTCATGTATGAAAAACAGACTTATTTAAGAAAGATCATTTAATAACAAAAATCACTGATGTGTATACGTATGTCGTGATCTACATGTGCTACATACATTTTAAATACATAAAGATATTGTCCAATTTATCATTTATTTATAAAGTTGTCATTGGGAACTTATATCTAAGTGGTAAGTAAAATATCTTCCTCTTTCCTTTCATAAGTAATATTTGCCATATTTGCTTCAATAAATATCATGAAAAAGCAGAAACCATTGTTTGGAGAACTTCAGTATTTGCGGAGTTCAAGTTAAATATATCGACTTTTGAAAAGAGTTTGGATTTATATTAAGCTTTAAGATATAAAATGAATGGGTTATTTCATACAAACGTTGTGGTATACGCATCTTCTGCATTGTTTTCTTATTGGTTACAACACCAAATATTTTCTTTTCTTTATGCACTACATCTAAATCTGCCTCATTTTTCTCATAAATATAGTTCATTGAAGAAATGTACAACTACATCATGCATATCCAAACTGCCACAATCTAAAATTTAAATCCTTTGGTTAGAAAGGCAAATCATAGTAAATTTTTATCTGGCATTTCATAATTCATTCAATTCATCTATTAATTATATTAATGTCATTCTCACATTTTAGATGTAATTTATTTAAACTAGCTGTCATGAAGTTACTGCGGGTACTTTCAGATATGAACTCAGTGTCATTTTTGTTTTTTTTGTTTTTAGAGATGAGGATATAAATCATGTCACATCCTGTTTGTGTTTTTCTTTGTAGCGATCTGATGTTTATGTTATTACGTCACGTTGAACAAGTTGTCCAAGTGCAATGAATAATCGGGCTACATAGATAAAACAAAAATTCTCAGAAGGAAAACAGTCGATGAATTACTGTATTACTAGGCTGTCAACACTGCGGTTGTGAATCCGATTATCGTACGTTCGAATGTAATTATAGTTGACTATCGAAGGTCGATGGTTCAATCCAGGCACTCTGGCTTCCTACACCGCCACGAAATTTACTTTATCAAAAATAAAGTATTGATTTGCACAAATATAAAGATTTGTAACATCCATATTGTTCTGTTTAAACTTTGCCGGAAGTGTTTATGTCTAAATGTGAAAAAAAACTAAATTTGTAAGTCTAATATTCAAATCTGAAAAAAAGAATACAGAGCGTACTATTCTATTGTGTTTAATTATAGTGTTAGAAAATTATAGAATGATAAAATAGAAATAAAATAGTCTTGTAAGAATCTGTACAGCTCCGACCGTTGGTCGAATATGGTTCACACGTTGACTCAGTTTAAAAACGGATGAGGTGTAGGTCAAAAATGAGTTTGAACTGTTTAACACTGGTCCAATACCAGTTTAGACTTTAAAGTATCGTCAGTTTTAAGGACAAGGACAAATCAGTACAGTCTATTATAATTATAATGCAATAAAGTAATTTCCAGCAAACTGTTGACTTATAATAAGAGTAAAAATACTTTCAACTTTAGACTGTAATTAGTTTGCTTAGTTCAAATTTGACTATTTTTGCAAGGATGAATAAATAAACAAAACGCTTTTAATGATATACCTTCAACAGGGGCGTCGTTCGATTAAAATCATTTAAGAGCTATATGTATTAGATAAAAACAAAGGTGAAGACATATTTTACAGGGACTAACAAAACATTAAAGTTATTATAATGTTAACTTTCCATGAAGGTGAATCTATAGTGTAACAATAATTTCAAAATTAAACTGAGAATTCAATGAAACTTTGTTTAAATTTATGTCAGTACCGCATCTTTGCTCCAGGGAATTTGAATGTCTAAAATTGAATAGTGGCGCATCGCATTGTTATTAAACAGGCATAAGTCAATTTTACAGTTCCAAATAACTCATCAAAGATTCCAGTATTGAAATTTTAAATTTACGCCAGACACGCGCCTCGTTTATAAAAGACTCACCAGTGACGCTAGAATCAAGAATTGTTAAAAGGCCAAACAAAGCACGAAGCCGAAGAGCATTGAGAACCAACATTTTTTTAAAGTTTGCATACAATTTTAGTAGCTATTTTATACTCTATAAATAGTTGTGGTAAAATAATGTTTTACGATTGAATAGTTTTGACATGAAAGTGGTATGATGTTACTAAGACAATTGTTATTTCGGAGACTAATATTTAAAGAATACCTACCTGGCTTAACACAAATAAATAGTGTTCGAGTATGGAATTTTGGATGATAAAATAAAGATCTGGATAATCCGAGACGAGAAAAATACACCTGTGTTTACCAAGTGAGAGGATAATGTTGTTGGTGACAAATATGATCACAGTTTAAATTTTCTATTACATGACTTGTTTTGCATACAACATATATAAAAATTATATAATATCCGTTCTCTTTTACTAGGGTAGGATTGATAGTTTAAACATATTGTATTTGCTTATATGAGCAAAAGTGATGAAACACAAGTTAATCAAACATATATAGTCTTCACTCTTGAAAAATTTATAACAATAGTTTATTTACAAAGCATGCATGCAAACAATTCATTATATATATAAACATTGTAACAGTTACTGTAAAAAGATGATGTGTGATGATGTGTCATGATGTGAATGATTGTATACAATTTACATGCATTTGCATCTAAGTGAGTTATATTACACAATTAGAAACCTTTCAGAATATTTAATAAATTCATATACATTCTTTATAACTTTTATAATTCTTTATAATTCTTTCATGATAGGATTGATCAAATCTATTGTAAAACCTAGTCATAAAGTATGTCATTAGATAGGTTCACTTAAATCTTAAGTATTATCATTATCTCTGTCAAATATACCAAATACATGTATACCACGAAATCAATGTCATGTAATCAATATATCAACAATATATCTACTATCTTAAAATCTTTTGAAATGATACAAAGTGAAATTATGGTACGGCTGTAATAATACACATCTATATTTATTCATACTTCTATGTTAAGTCATATAAGTAATTTTGCTGAATCACAGCGGGTATCTACTATGTAATGTGTGGTAGGAATGAACCACCGAATGTGGTCACTATTCCATGCGTTGTTCTCTATAAGTTCAGATGTCAATTAAAACCCCGTGGTTTCGTAAATGCATCAAATATTTGTCAAATGTATTCGGAGTACTTGAAAAGGGATCAAGTGACAACCTCTACCGAAACAGGATGTCAAGATTTTACACTTTGTTTATTGAGCAATCTTTAGATTTGACCTACTAATAGGTTGTTATCAGAAAAGAAATGTTGTAGATGACCGTTTTTAAATCAAAAGATCAAACAAATCAAACGAATTTAAAACAACTGTCATATACCTGACTTAGTACAGGCGTTTTTATATCTTGAAAATGGTGGATTAAGCCAAGAGCTTGCAGCTGCTACTTTTATTTTTCAAACGAAAGTATAAAACATACATATGGTTTTGTCAATGCACGTCTCATGCTTTTATAAAAATGTTAATCGGGAGATACAAAGATTCTCAAATAAATTATGATGGTCTTGCAGTATAGATCTTAGGTACTGACATTGTTTATTTTCTTACATACGTATTCCGTTTATAAGTCTTTGCATATTTTTAACACGTTAGTTAAATTTCCGTCATATATGTTTGGCCTGACTCGGTATTTATACATTCCGTCATAGTGTTAGAGTTCTAGTGTCATTTCTTGTATTCTTGTATGTCATTTTTCTTATGTACTCTGTCAAAAGTAGTTACGCCATTTTGATTTTCGTTGTTGAATTAGTTTATTTTTTTCTTTAAAGTGATTAAGATTATATTACAATGTGGACTACCGTATTCCAATTTTTGACAATGTTACATATTACATATACTATATCAATTTGTTTTGTTCACACATTGTTGTGAATCTAATTATAGTCTATATGACAGATATTCAAGCTTTATTGCAACGTCTCTACATAAGTAAATGCCAGTACCCATATGACATTTGGTTTGTATGTTTCAGCTTTTGATTTTGCCAATTGATTGGGAAATTTCCGTTTTGAAGTTTCCTTGGAGTTCGGTATTTTTGCTTTTTTACATTTTCCTATTCGTTATTTTCCTATGCAGCAGCAATGAACAGATACATTAAATGTACTGTTAACAGGCAAAACTGATTATTAATTAATCCCGTTTTGAAAATAAATTGACCAACCCTCCGTGGAATTGATTAATAAACATGATAAAATAACATTAAAACTGGTATAATCTTTATGAAGAAATTCACAGCTACATATTACTTCATTTTTTGTAGAAGAACACTGAAATTCAATACACTCTTGTATTTTTATTTACAAATATCTTTATAGATGTACAACTTTTGACACAGACTTGTGTTGTCTGATGGGCAAATTTTTCCAATGACTTGTGCAGGCGCAAATTCCACAATGAAGGACAACTCGCAAAAGAAATCATTGAAATTTACAATGACTGATATTGTTCTGTAAATGTAATGCAATTTCATTTGTGGCATGTCTACCGAAGACAGTGCATTATTTTTCATTTGATTGTATGTATGCTTATCATGTATGATTTTGATCCATTCCGTCTTTTCTTTCACCATCTGAAGTTGAAAATAATTGCCTTAATATCTATAGGATTGTTTGTCACATACTACTTCTTAAGTTGTATCAATGGCAAAAATTACCAGAACAAATCAATTAGGCATTGTTGTTTATTTTCTTCCCACTGTCAGACTCGCACTGGCAAAATTAGGCTGCCTATACTTACTATGACCAGGGTCGAAATTAGCGCTAGTCCGGGACTAGTAAAATTTGCGTCGGACCAGTAGATTTTGTCAGCTGGTGGTCCGGCGGACCAGTAGAAATTTGTCGATAAAAATCACTGATTGCATCGCAATCTCCGTTTGTTTACAAAACAATTTACCTGTGAAATCAATTACACGGTACTGGGGGTATTACAATTGATCAACTTAATTAATATCTCGGGTGAGCGTCCTTCACAACAATATAAAATGTGGAAATTTATGGAAGGAGTTAAACCGCCGGACAAAAAATTAAGATAACTGAAAATCAAAAGGAAGATTGAAACTTGTAAAGAATTATTGGCGATCAAAATTGCGTCCAACTGTTTTATCAGATCTTTTATTCATTATGTTTCACACTGAAGATATAGCATCATTTGATCCTGTCCCGGCTATTGAAATGTGGAATATTACTAGACAGCGCTCCAGACGACCTAGTCAGGCACCCTATGGTCGTCGTGAGGATTGCGATGACGTGGCAGACAATGTTGATATTTTTTCTGTCCTTGATACTGATTTTGATAAAGAAAATCATTGAGATTACCAAAGCCTTTTTCAAAATCAGAATAAAGACTATTCCTTTGTCTAACTTATGTAAACCAAAACATCAAAATAAAATTAAACATCTGTCATTTATATTAGTGTTTGTCAAATTAATGTCATTTTTGCAGGACCAGTAGATTTGGAGCCGGACCAGTAGAGTTTTCAGTCCACTGGTCCGGCTGGCCAGTACACAAAAAAGCTTAAATTCGACCCCTGACTATGACCAACAATAAATGATTCCAATGATAAGCCTGTAAGATTCTTAATAAGTACCATTAAAGTGTGAAATGCAATTTTTACCTTTACTGCACATTACCCAATATCAATTATTTGATATACATGATTGGGGACTGGGTTTTAAGCTAACAGTTACCTTGGTAGCTATTACACCCAAATGTTGTCCTGATACTCTTGGAATTGATTATAATTGTTATTGAAGTTATGTGCAATTTATGAATTGGAAATTAACTAGTTACGTTAAAAATAACTTGGGTCCTTTGACCCTTTCATCACGGGTGCAATATTATATCATTGCCATTGATTAGCAAATAATTAAAGTTTTCAATCATTCATCTTTCAATCACATTTTTGCATATTATTAACAATTGCATCTTTCAATTAATCATCTACTAAACATTGTTTTCCTTGTTCTTTAGTGGTCATCCCATTGCTAGCTGCACATGCACTGTACATTTTTCTATTGTGTTTGTTCCAGCATTATGACATGGTCATTATTGAAATTAAATTCCTTTCAAAACAGGTGTTGTCCAAAATTTACCATCTATTCACATAACATTAAGATTTTACCACACATTAACACCTGGGAACAATTGAGAATGTCGACCTTATTACATTGTACCTATAAATTGGTTTTGTTAAATTCCAGTTCAAGATGATAATTTATAAATTTTAGACGAGAAGTAAGTTTAATTCTAAATTTGTTTCTCAAATTTTTAAAATATTTATTTTCACTTACCATTGATTACATATCAATCCTTGTTGAATTCCTAGACTAAAAAGACAAATGTCACTGTGTCTCTCAATTTAACTGCAAATATTGCACTAAATTTTCATTACAAAGCATACCATACATTGTACATAGATCTTGGGTTTTTTTTGTAATAGAAGCAAAACAGTTGTTTGCTCAAATCTTTAATTTTTTAACACAAGTTTTTGTTTACTCCAGTTTCTTTCAAATTTTCAGAACTATCAATCGAGAATGTGGCACACTTTTCGATAGTATAGTATACCTCTTTACATATTTTTGTTGAAAAAGTCAAGTAAACCTTGTTCGAAGGACATGTAGACCTTGCGAGGAACCAATATACCAAAAATGCCGTTATCTTTTTACATATGGTTTTGGAAATTCACACAAAACATAAATGCTCCAGAGGGTGCAGATTGATACCACCACAGATGTTGAACTCTGACAATTATTGACACATTCAAGTGATTCAAATTTGACATACTTAGTAAAGTTTAGTAAAGTTAGTAATGAAATTAGACATTTACCTGCATTCGCATTATGGTCAAATGCCGAAAAAAATCTAAATACACAGTTAGATTCAACAAATCAAAGAAACTAAATTATTCATTTTTTGTTGTCAAAGAAACTAAATCAATTAATTCTTGATTGTGCATCCTTTTTACCTCAATGTTTTACCAGTTTAAAAAGAGGTCCCAAAAATCCAAAATCAAAATATACAGTTTGATTCAGCATGTTAAGGATACACACAAATTCAGACTTAACGACTTTTCTTGGTTAAGAATTAAACTCCATGGAAATTTGGTAAGAAATAAGCAATGTATAGAAAGGTATTAATTTGGGCTTTTTTCAATTTAGATCGGTTTGGACCATAATTACCAAAATCATTCCAACCTTCTTTTTGGGGTTGTTATATGTTAAAACAGATAAAAGTAAATGTAAGAATGTTAACACATAAATAAATAATTCTTCATTTTGTCTGTTTTCAGAAAATAATGTCAATTGACAAAACAAGAGCGCCAAGTACTTTAAATTTATGATAAATCCTGTTTTCTAATAGTTCGTTGTTACTTCAGTTACCTCGATGAAAGATGAACTGAAAGTATAAAATTACGTTTAACATACGCCATATGTTTTATTTACTGTCAGAACAAGGAACACGGGGTTAAGTAATTGGTTTAGGTCTCTCACATTTGTAATTATTCAGTATTGCAGTCCTCTACGAATACTACTGATATAAACTTACTGTCCTACCTCTACCTCTTACAATAAAGAATAATAATTATTATTATCATGAATGTAAATTGGCATGCATTTGGTAGATTTTTGCACTTAAACAATATTGTTGTTTAGCAAGTAAAGGTAATTATGAATTTGTAAAACTACATATTTCTAATCAAACTATAAGGCATAAACCCTTGATCTAAGATATGAGGTTAATATGCAGTGAACTTTGGTGTACGAACCATAACAGTACCAATGCTCAAATCATAAAAACATGTTAAAATATAGTTCAAAGCTTATACAGTGCTTTAAAAATAAAATCTAATATAAAATATTAGTATCGTGCATCTGAAAGAATTTTTGAAACACTCTTTAATTTTCGTACATTTATACCTTTGATAATTTTACTTTTCTCATAAGAATCATTGAACGGTTTATTTTGATACATTTAAAAGTGTATTACTAGTTGCATGAATGATATGCACACCAGTTTTAATTCTGACACTTTTGTCAGTTAACTTGATGTTTATACAAATTTGGCACTGGTATATAATTTACCTCAAGATGTCATGTACATTTGATATTGAAAGAAAGAGATGTGGTATCATTGCAAAGTATCCAATCTAATTTAATAGACCAATTTCGAGTTTGTCCTGTACCGGAAAAATATCGTCAATTATGCGCGACTTTTTGACGTCATTTACCAGATAGTGGGGATCGCCTGTATCCCTGCACTATTAACGTTCATCAAGCGTCTAAGTGAGCGTCATTGTGCAGGATAAACTAGAAATAATGTTTGTTCCGTGGATACCTAATCAAAATTCCCTAATGACGACAGTGCTGATTAATTATTTTCCAACCACTTGCTCATCACTGGAACGGAGATGTCGACGACGCCCCTAATAGCACGAATGATGTTCCCTTAAACCAAAGATTTTGACGGAAATGCATTATACTCGAAAGTTGTCTATTGAAATAGATGTAAGCATTTTTAGGCAACCGTACGGATGTCAATTGTATTTGTTGATTTTTGTTTTATTTGTTTATTCTATACTACATATTTAACGCTTTTTCTTTTAAATTCATAATCTAAAAAAAATATTAGACATTCATGAGGGTTATCAAAGGTATTTCAAAAAAAGTAATAAATATCACCAAATAGGAGAAATGTTATTTTCAAATAGCTTGGATCCTCATATTTAACGTTCTGTCATTAAGTTCAACTTGAACATATTAACAATTTCGACATTGAAAGTAAACTTGAATTGATAGCTCATACTTTTATGGAATTTATTCACAAACGACGGTTGCTTAGTCGAGGCTGTTTAAGGTATCGTTTTGTATCCTAGACTGCATGATACATAGATGAACAAGAGACAGTTACATTTTAACACGACTAACTAATGGTTAGAGATTATATTTCATTGATTAAGATATGTTAAATTTGTCGGTTAATTTTCTCCTGAGATCTTGTGAAAGTTATCATTGAACACGAAAAACATGTTTTCAAATTTTATTATGTGTTACACACAATTAGTATGTTGATCACATGTATATAACTATGGGGTAAAGTGCAAACATTTTGTGTACTTATACTGTATTTTAGAGTTGTTGATATTGAGTAATGAACTCGATTAAAAGTGTTGCGATATTTTGATATTTGTCATCATAAAAGTGGTTGAAATCGTCTCCAATTATTTGGACAAGCTAAAATGTGCAGTAATGGCTCTTCGTGCTCGTTAGTTGCTGTTGTCGCTCACATGGATCTGTGTACATGTTCATATGCAAGACTTGTAATATATTTTATAAATCAGTATAAGAATATTCAAACATTTTGTTCTACAAAATAATATTTCAAATACATCCTAAACATTTCCCATGAAAGAATTCTGTCCAAAAGATATATCCTTGTTCTTAGTCTGTTGTCATTGGAACTCCAGTTGTAATCAGTTCACACTTCATCATATGTTGGTGATAGCTGAATCCTATGCATTTTTATTATTTTATAAGCAGATTGAGGCTTATTCAATTCGAACATTTCTGTGTTCATCTGTGACACAAATGACAAGGAACATGTTCAGTAAACTGACATTTAATCATAAGTACAAAACAGAGAGGAGACAATGACAATTTTGCAGGTTTTATGAAGAAGTTGTGTTATTAGCATACACTTCTCTTGAACACTATAGGTCTAGAAAGAGAGAAATGGCAGAAACAGTTTAAGACAAACGTATCAGCAACATGTTATTCGTTCATAAAACACAGTAAAATTGCTAGTAATGCCCAGTATGACCTGTATTTTCTAGGAACGCTTGTCGTGTAAATCGGTTCAAAAAATGCTTTTTCAAAAGTGGAGAGAATAAATGTTTTGCTGGGTACTTAAATTACTATATTGTCAATTCTGAAATAAAAATATGAATATTGCTTACTTTATAGTAAGCATGTTATGTTATTGGTCAATTGGTAATGTCATTCGGATTAAAATGTAATAAAGTAACTTAACCATATTATTCCATAGTAAAACTACTACTACTTTGAGACACAAAACGACTGAATGCACAACGACATGTTGTTAAGATGTGTATGCATCGATAACTTTTTAGAACTGTGTAAATATTGAACCTGTAACTAAGGAATGGATCGATTGTCGTTTTTTGAGATTGTAATGTAATTCATTCGTGTTTTTTTTTAAATTGAGCAAACATAAACACATAAAAAAAAATAACATCGTAGTAATTATTTGAACATTTTACTTATTCTTGTTAAGTTTATCTCATAAAAGCTAAATTCTTGAGATGATAAGAAGCGTGACTTTAACATGACTGTTTAACTTTCGTTGTATTTGTGTGAAACCATGGTAGCAATGTAAACAGTTGCACGATGATTTGGAATTAACAAACGTATTACTGCATATAAAGGTAGGGCCATCGAAATATATTTATATAATGTTCTTAATTATATTCGTGACTTTGCTTTTCTATTTAAAGAAATACTGACCATAATTGAAATAATGAATTGTATTACCTCTACCTCTTACAATAAAGAATAATAATTATTATTATCATAAATGTAAATTGGCATGCATTTGGTAGATTTTTGCACTTAAACAATATTGTTGTTTAGCAAGTAAAGGTAATTATGAATTTATAAAACTACATATTTCTAATCAAACTATAAGGCATAAACCCTTGATCTAAGATATGAGGTTAATATGCAGTGAACTTTGGTGTACGAACCATAACAGTACCAATGCTCAAATCATAAAAACATGTTAAAATATAGTTCAAAGCTTATACAGTGCTTTAAAAATAAAATCTAATATAAAATATTAGTATCGTGCATCTGAAAGAATTTTTGAAACACTCTTTAATTTTCGTACATTTATACCTTTAATAATTTTATTTTTCTCATAAGAATCATTGAACGGTTTATTTTGATACATTTAAAAGTGTATTACTAGTTGCTTGAATGATATGCACACCAGTTTTAATTCTGACACTTTTGTCAGTTAACTTGATGTTTATACAAATTTGGCACTGGTATATAATTTACCTCAAGATGTCATGTACATTTGATATTGAAAGAAAGAGATGTGGTATCATTGCAAAGTATCCAATCTAATTTAATAGACCAATTTCGAGTTTGTCCTGTAACGGAAAAATATCGTTAATTATGCGCGACTTTTTGACGTCATTTACCAGATAGTGGGGATCGCCTGTATCCCTGCACTATTAACGTTCATCAAGCGTCTAAGTAAGCGTCATTGTGCAGGATAAACTGGAAATAATGTTTGTTCCGTTGATACCTAATCACAATTCCCTAATGACAACAGTGCTGATTAATTATTTTTCAACCACTTGCTCATCACTGGAACGGAAGTGACGACGACGCCCCTAATAGCACGAATGATGTTCCCTTAAACCAAAGATTTTGACGAAAATGCATTATACTCGAAAGTTGTCTATTGAAATAGATGTAAGCATTTTTAGGCAACCGTACGGATGTCAATTGTATTTGTTGAATTTTGTTTTATTTGTTGATTCTATACTACATATTTAACGCTTTTTCTTTTAAATTCATAATCTAAAAAAAATATTAGACATTCATGAGGGTTATCAAAGGTATTTTAAAAAAGTAATTAATATCACCAATTTTCAAATTATTTTCAAATAGCTTGGATCTTCATATTTAACGTACTGTCATTAAGTTCAACTTGAACATATTAACAATTTCGACATTGAAAGTAAACTTGAATTGATAGCTCATACTTTTATGGAATTTATTCACAAACGACGGTTGCTTAGTCGAGGCTGTTTAATGTATCGTTTTGTATCCTAGACTGCATGATACATAGATGAACAAGAGACAGTTACATTTTAACACGACTAACTAATGGTTAGAGATTATATTTCATTGATTAAGATATGTTAAATTTGTCGGTTAATTTTCTCCTGAGATCTTGTGAAAGTTATCATTGAACACGAAAAACATGTTTTCAAATTTTATTATGTGTTACACACAATTAGTATGTTGATCACATGTATATAACTATGGGGTAAAGTGCAAACATTTTGTGTACTTATACTGTATTTTAGAGTTGTTGATATTGAGTAATGAACTCGATTAAAAGTGTTGCGGTATTTTGATATTTGTCATCATAAAAGTGGTTGAAATCGTCTCCAATTATTTGGACAAGCTAAAATGTGCAGTAATGGCTCTTCGTGCTCGTTAGTTGCTGTTGTCGCTCACATGGATCTGTGTACATGTTCATATGCAAGACTTGTTATATATTTTATAAATCAGTATAAGAATAATCAAACATTTTGTTCTACAAAATAATATTTCAAATATATCCTAAACATTTCCCATGAAAGAATTCTGTCCAAAAGATATATCCTTGTTCTTTGTCTGTTGTCATTGGAACTCCAGGTGTAATCAGTTCACACTTCATCATATGTTGGTGATAGCTGAATCCTATGCATTTTTATTATTTTATAAGCAGATTGAGGCTTATTCAATTCGAACATTTCTGTGTTCATCTGTGACACAAATGACAAGGAACATGTTCAGTAAACTGACATTTAATCATAAGTACAAAACAGAGAGGAGACAGTGACAATTTTGCAGGTTTTATGAAGAAGTTGTGTTATTAGCACACACTTCTCTTGAACACAATAGGTCTAGAAAGAGAGAAATGGCAGAAACAGTTTAAGACAAACGTATCAGCAACATGTTATTCGTCCATAAAATACAGTAAAATTGCTAGTAATGCCCAGTATGACCTGTATTTTCTAGGAACGCTTGTCGTGTAAATCGGTTCAAAAAAAGATTTTTCAAAAGTTGAGAGAATGAATGTTATGCTGGGTACTTAAATTACTATATTGTCAATTCTGAAATAAAAATATGAATATTGCTTACTTTATAATAAGCATGTTATGTTATTGGTCAATTTGTAATGTCATTCAAGTTAAAATGTAATAAAGTAACTTAACCATATTATTCCATAGTAAAACTACTACTACTTTGAGACACAAAACGACTGAATGCACAACGACATGTTGTTAAGATGTGTATGCATCGATAACTAGTTAGAACTGTGTAAATATTGAACCTGTAACTAAGGAATGGATCAATTGTCGTTTTTTGAGATTGTAATGTAATTCATTCGTGTTTTTTTTTAAATTGAGCAAACATAAACACATAAAAATAAATAACATCGTAGTAATTATTTGAACATTTAACTCATTCTTGTTTAGTTTATCTCATAAAAGCTAAATTCTTGAGATGATAAGAAGCGTGACTTTAACATGACTGTTTAACTTTCGTTGTATTTGTGTGAAACCATGGTAGCAATGTAAACAGTTGAACGATAATTTGGAATTAACAAACGTATTACTGCATATAAAGGTAGGGCCATCGAAATATATTTATATAATGTTCTTTATTATATTCGTCACTTTGGTTTTCTATTTAAAGAAATACTGACCATATTTGAAATAATGAATTGTATTACCTCTACCTCTTACAATAAAGAATAATAATTATTATTATCATGAATGTAAATTGGCATGCATTTGGTAGATTTTTGCACTTAAACAATGTTGTTGATCAGCAGGTAAAGGTCATTATGAATTTATAAAACTACATATTTCTAATAAAACTATAAGACATAAACCCTTGATCTAAGATATGAGGTTAATATGCAGTGAACTTTGGTGTACGAACCATAACAGTACCAATGCTCAAATCATAAAAACATGTTAAAATATATTTCAAAGCTTATACAGTGCTTTAAAAATAAAATCTAATATAACATATTAGTATCGTGCATCTGAAAGAATTTTTGAAACACTCTTTAATTTTCGTACATTTATACCTTTGATAATTTTACTTTTCTCATGAGAATCATTGAACGGTTTATTTTGATACATTTAAAAGTGTATTACTAGTTGCTTGAATGATATGCACACCAGTTTTAATTCTGACACTTTTGTCAGTTAACTTGATGTTTTTACAAATTTGGCACTGGTATATAATTTACCTCATGATGTCATGTACATTTGATATTGAAAGAAAGAGATGTGGTATCATTGCAAAGTATCCAATCTAATTTAATAGACCAATTTCGAGTTTGTCCTGTACCGGAAAAATATCGTCAATTATGCGCGACTTTTTGACGTCATTTACCAGATAGTGGGGATCGCCTGTATCCCTGCACTATTAACGTTCATCAAGCGTCTAAGTGAGCGTCATTATGCAGGATAAACTAGAAATAATGTTTGTTCCGTTGATACCTAATCACAATTCCCTAATGACAACAGTGCTGATTAATTATTTTCCAACCACTTTCTCATCACTGGAACGGAAGTGACGACGACGCCCCTTATAGCACGAATGATGTTCCCTTAAACAAAAGATTTTGACGAAAATGCATTATACTCGAAAGTTGTCTATTGAAATAGATGTAAGCATTTTTAGGCAACCGTACGGATGTCAATTGTATTTGTTGATTTTTGTTTTATTTGTTTATTCTATACTACATATTTAACGCTTTTTCTTTCAAATTCATAATCTATAAAAAAATATTAGACATTCATGAGGGTTATCAAAGGTATTTTAAAAAAGTTATTAATATCACCAAATAGCTATAGGAGAAATGTTATTTTCAAATAGCTTGGATCCTCATATTTAACGTACTGTCATTAAGTTCAACTTGAACATATTAACAATTTCGACATTGAAAGTAAACTTGAATTGATAGATCATACTTTTATGGAATTTATTCACAAACGACGGTTACTTAGTCGAGGCTGTTTAAGGTATCGTTTTGTATCCTGGACTGCATGATACATAGATAAACAAGAGACAGTTACATTTTAACACGACTAACTAATGGTTAGAGATTATATTTCATTGATTAAGATATGTTAAATTTGTCGGTTAATTTTCTCCTGAGATCTTGTGAAAGTTATCATTGAACACGAAAAACATGTTTTCAAATTTTATTATGTGTTACACACAATTAGTATGTTGATCACATGTATATAACTATGGGGTAAAGTGCAAACATTTTGTGTACTTATACTGTATTTTAGAGTTGTTGATATTGAGTAATGAACTCGATTAAAAGTGTTGCGGTATTTTGATATTTGTCATCATAAAAGTGGTTGAAATCGTCTCCAATTATTTGGACAAGCTAAAATGTGCAGTAATGGCTCTTCGTGCTCGTTAGTTGCTGTTGTCGCTCACATGGATCTGTGTACATGTTCATATGCAAGACTTGTTATATATTTTATAAATCAGTATAAGAATAATCAAACATTTTGTTCTACAAAATAATATTTCAAATATATCCTAAACATTTCCCATGAAAGAATTCTGTCCAAAAGATATATCCTTGTTCTTTGTCTGTTGTCATTGGAACTCCAGGTGTAATCAGTTCACACTTCATCATATGTTGGTGATAGCTGAATCCTATGCATTTTTATTATTTTATAAGCAGATTGAGGCTTATTCAATTCGAACATTTCTGTGTTCATCTGTGACACAAATGACAAGGAACATGTTCAGTAAACTGACATTTAATCATAAGTACAAAACAGAGAGGAGACAGTGACAATTTTGCAGGTTTTATGAAGAAGTTGTGTTATTAGCACACACTTCTCTTGAACACAATAGGTCTAGAAAGAGAGAAATGGCAGAAACAGTTTAAGACAAACGTATCAGCAACATGTTATTCGTCCATAAAATACAGTAAAATTGCTAGTAATGCCCAGTATGACCTGTATTTTCTAGGAACGCTTGTCGTGTAAATCGGTTCAAAAAAGATTTTTCAAAAGTTGAGAGAATGAATGTTATGCTGGGTACTTAAATTACTATATTGTCAATTCTGAAATAAAAATATGAATATTGCTTACTTTATAATAAGCATGTTATGTTATTGGTCAATTTGTAATGTCATTCGGATTAAAATGTAATAAAGTAACTTAACCATATTATTCCATAGTAAAACTACTACTACTTTGAGACACAAAACGACTGAATGCACAACGACATGTTGTTAAGATGTGTATGCATCGATAACTAGTTAGAACTGTGTAAATATTGAACCTGTAACTAAGGAATGGATCAATTGTCGTTTTTTGAGATTGTAATGTAATTCATTCGTGTTTTTTTTTAAATTGAGCAAACATAAACACATAAAAATAAATAACATCGTAGTAATTATTTGAACATTTAACTCATTCTTGTTTAGTTTATCTCATAAAAGCTAAATTCTTGAGATGATAAGAAGCGTGACTTTAACATGACTGTTTAACTTTCGTTGTATTTGTGTGAAACCATGGTAGCAATGTAAACAGTTGAACGATAATTTGGAATTAACAAACGTATTACTGCATATAAAGGTAGGGCCATCGAAATATATTTATATAATGTTCTTTATTATATTCGTCACTTTGGTTTTCTATTTAAAGAAATACTGACCATATTTGAAATAATGAATTGTATTACCTCTACCTCTTACAATAAAGAATAATAATTATTATTATCATGAATGTAAATTGGCATGCATTTGGTAGATTTTTGCACTTAAACAATGTTGTTGATCAGCAGGTAAAGGTCATTATGAATTTATAAAACTACATATTTCTAATAAAACTATAAGACATAAACCCTTGATCTAAGATATGAGGTTAATATGCAGTGAACTTTGGTGTACGAACCATAACAGTACCAATGCTCAAATCATAAAAACATGTTAAAATATATTTCAAAGCTTATACAGTGCTTTAAAAATAAAATCTAATATAACATATTAGTATCGTGCATCTGAAAGAATTTTTGAAACACTCTTTAATTTTCGTACATTTATACCTTTGATAATTTTACTTTTCTCATGAGAATCATTGAACGGTTTATTTTGATACATTTAAAAGTGTATTACTAGTTGCTTGAATGATATGCACACCAGTTTTAATTCTGACACTTTTGTCAGTTAACTTGATGTTTTTACAAATTTGGCACTGGTATATAATTTACCTCATGATGTCATGTACATTTGATATTGAAAGAAAGAGATGTGGTATCATTGCAAAGTATCCAATCTAATTTAATAGACCAATTTCGAGTTTGTCCTGTACCGGAAAAATATCGTCAATTATGCGCGACTTTTTGACGTCATTTACCAGATAGTGGGGATCGCCTGTATCCCTGCACTATTAACGTTCATCAAGCGTCTAAGTGAGCGTCATTATGCAGGATAAACTAGAAATAATGTTTGTTCCGTTGATACCTAATCACAATTCCCTAATGACAACAGTGCTGATTAATTATTTTCCAACCACTTTCTCATCACTGGAACGGAAGTGACGACGACGCCCCTTATAGCACGAATGATGTTCCCTTAAACAAAAGATTTTGACGAAAATGCATTATACTCGAAAGTTGTCTATTGAAATAGATGTAAGCATTTTTAGGCAACCGTACGGATGTCAATTGTATTTGTTGATTTTTGTTTTATTTGTTTATTCTATACTACATATTTAACGCTTTTTCTTTCAAATTCATAATCTATAAAAAAATATTAGACATTCATGAGGGTTATCAAAGGTATTTTAAAAAAGTTATTAATATCACCAAATAGCTATAGGAGAAATGTTATTTTCAAATAGCTTGGATCCTCATATTTAACGTACTGTCATTAAGTTCAACTTGAACATATTAACAATTTCGACATTGAAAGTAAACTTGAATTGATAGATCATACTTTTATGGAATTTATTCACAAACGACGGTTACTTAGTCGAGGCTGTTTAAGGTATCGTTTTGTATCCTGGACTGCATGATACATAGATAAACAAGAGACAGTTACATTTTAACACGACTAACTAATGGTTAGAGATTATATTTCATTGATTAAGATATGTTAAATTTGTCGGTTAATTTTCTCCTGAGATCTTGTGAAAGTTATCATTGAACACGAAAAACATGTTTTCAAATTTTATTATGTGTTACACACAATTAGTATGTTGTTCACATGTATATAACTATGGGGTAAAGTGCAAACATTTTTTGTACTTATACTGTATTTTTTAGTTGTTGATATTGAGTAATGAACTCGATTAAAAGTGTTGCGGTATTTTGATATTTGTCATCATAAAAGTGGTTGAAATCATCTCCAATTATTTGGACAAGCTTAAATGTGCAGTAATGGCTCTTCGTGCTCGTTAGTTGCTGTTGTCGCTCACATGGATCTGTGTACATGTTCATATGCAAGACTTGTAATATATTTTATAAATCAGTATAAGAATATTCAAACATTTTGTTCTACAAAATAATATTTCAAATACATCCTAAACATTTCCCATGAAAGAATTCTGTCCAAAAGATATATCCTTGTTCTTTGTCTGTTGTCATTGGAACTACAGTTGTAATCAGTTCACACTTCATCATATGTTGGTGATAGCTGAATCCTATGCATTTTTATTATTTTATAAGCAGATTGAGGCTTAATCAATTCGAACATTTCTGTGTTCATCTGTGACACAAATGACAAGGAACATGTTCAGTAAACTGACATTTAATCATAAGTACAAAACAAAGAGGAGACAATGACAATTTTGCAGGTTTTATGAAGAAGTTGTGTTATTAGCACACACTTCTCTTGAACACAATAGGTCTAGAAAGAGAGAAATGGCAGAAACAGTTTAAGAAAAACGTATCAGCAACATGTTATTCGTCCATAAAATACAGTAAAATTACTAGTAATGCCCAGTATGACCTGTATTTTCTAGGAACGTTTGTCGTGTTAATCGGTTCAAAAAAAGCTTTTTCAAAAGTTGAGAGAATAAATGTTATGATGGGTACTTAAATTACTATATTGTCAATTCTGAAATAAAAATATGAATATTGCTTACTTTATAATAAGTATGTTATGTTATTGGTGAATTTGTATTGCCATTCGGATTAAAATGTAATAAACTAACTTAACCATATTATTCCATAGAAAAACTACTACTACTTTGAGACACACAACGACTGAATGCACAACGACATGTTGTTAAGATGTGTATGCATCGATAACTATTTAGAACTGTGTAAATATTGAACCTGTAACTAAGGAATGGATCGATTGTCGTTTTTTGAGATTGTAATGTAATTCATTCGTGGTTTTTTTTTAAATTGAGCAAAAATAAACACATAAAAATAAATAACATCGTAGTAATTATTTGAACATTTAACTTATTCTTGTTTAGTTTATCTCATAAAAGCTAAACTATTGAGATGATAAGAAGCGTGACTTTAACATGACTGTTTAACTTTCGTTGTATTTGTGTGAAACCATGGTAGCAATGTAAACAGTTGAACGATAATTTGGAATTAACAAACGTATTACTACATATAAAGGTAGGGCCATCAAATATATTTATATAATGTTCTTAATTATATTCGTGACTTTGGTTTTCTATTTAAAAAAATACTGACCATAATTGAAATAATGAATTGTATAATTTAGTATTTCATTACGATACAAAACATGCCGATACAATTGAATAATAAGTGTTTGAGAAAATAATAACAAATTTAAAATTGAGAATGGAAATGGGGAATGTGTCAAAGAGACAACAACCCGACCAAATAAAAAACAACAGCAGAGGGTCACCAACAGGTCTTCAATGTAGCGAGAAATTCCCGCACCCGGAGGCGTCCTTCAGCTGGCCCCTAAACAAATATATACTAGTCCAGTGATAATGAACGCCATACTAATTTCCAAATTGTACACAAGAAACTAAAATTAAAATAATACAAGACTAACAAAGGCCAGAGGCTCTTGACTTGGGACAGGCGCAAAAATGCGGCGGGGTTAAACATGTTTGTGAGATCTCAACCCTCCCCCTATACCTCTAACCAATGTAGAAAAGTAAACGCATAACAATACACACATTAAAATTCAGTTCAAGAGAAGTCCGAGTCTGATGTCAGAAGATGTAACCAAAGAAAATAAACAAAATGACAATAATACATAAATAACAACAGACTACTAGCAGTTAACTGACATGCCAGCTCCAGACTTCAATTAAACTGACTAAAAGATTATGATTTCATCATATGAACATCAGGCACAATCCTTCCCGTTAGGGGTTTAGTATCATACCATCATAACATATATGAGAAGAACGATAGGAAATGAAAAATCATCCCTTTTATCATAAATTTTAGTATTCAGCTTTCCATTAGTGATATAGATATCAAGATCGAGAAAAGGGCAGTGGTCATCGTTAGTATTAGCTTTATTTAAAGTAAGTTCAACAGGATAAATTTCATTAATATACATACTGAAGTCGTCATTATCGAGAGCCAAAATATCATCCAAATATCTAAAAGTATTATTAAATTTGTTTATCAGATGTTGTTTCGATGGGTCTTTGCTTATTTTTGTCATAAATTGTAACTCATAACAATACAAAAACAGGTCCGCAATAAGTGGTGCACAGTAAGTCCCCATTGGAATTCCGATAATCTGACGATATACGGAATCCCCAAAGCGAACAAAAATGTTATCTAGTAAAAATTCAAGGGCATATATAGTATCAAAGCATGTCCAATTAACATAGTTTTTTTGTTTATTGCTACTAAAAAATGACCTAAAAGAGTTTGAACATATATATTCACATTCTGATTTTTTGAATGGCCATTTAATTAGGTGTGTGAATGTTTTCTTAATGAGAATGTGAGGCAATGTGGTATACAGGGTAGAAAAATCAAAACTTTGAACAAATTCAAAATCACCAATATAAGCATGCAATTTATCAAGTACTTCCAACGAGTTCTTGACACTCCAAAAGTAATTTATTCCACTATTTTCGAAGGCCTTATTTGAAAAATTTATTATCAGGTTTTTAATTGTACCAAGTGTGCTGGTAAGAAGAATAGACAATTTAGTAGTTGAAAAATGGCTTGAAGACGAAATAAATCTATATTTGTAAGGGGTTTTGTGTAGCTTCGGAAGCCAATACATAGTTGGGACTTTCATTGTATTTGGCTCTGCTTGTAAAGCGGTGGCTAAAAGTTCATGTTTGTTACAGATTTCGTTTTCTGAAAATGGAGTCAGTTGGAATGTTGGTGAATTGGTGATTTCCTTTTTCAGAACCTCAATGTAAAATTTACGTCAAACAATAATAATATTATTAGCAGCTTTATCGGCCGGGACAAAAACAAAGTCCTTGGCTAGTTCTTTTAGTTTATGTTTGATTCAGTACTGTTGTAATCTCTAGATTTCTGCAAACAATTATGAGTAATCTACATAAAGTAATCGTCAGAAGTAAAACTTAAAGTTTTGTACTTTTTGAAAGTGTTAAATATTTGAATTGAAAGAAAAACTGCTGCAACTATTGAGTGTACGTAGGACATTCAAGTGTTAAAATTATGACGCGTCAGGTGAGAAATACTATTTTGTGCAATCCCGTTTAAAATGTGAATAGTTCATTTATTAAGTTCACATGTTTTACATCAAATATTAATGTAATGTCGATCTGAATAATGTAAGTGAACGTAAATAAAACTAGTATGTGTAACATGACCCCTAACAAGGGATTTTTTAATTTGCCATAATTACCATTTGACACTGTATATTCAAAATATTTGACACCAGTTTAAATCATTATTATAATAATAAATTAAATTGATGCAATGTACTTAATTTGAAATTTTAAGCATACAAATTATAATTAGGTATGTCAAAAAAGGTATTTACTGTAATATAAAAAAAGATTTATAAAACCGACAACATGAATAAAAACTATGATAAATAATAAAAACTGACGAAAAAACTTTTAGAATTTAAAAACCTTTTTTAAGGAATAGCATTATTTACAGGTATTCCTTTCTTCTAATTATAACCTTCACATTAAGTATATACAATTATGTTCAATAAAAGGTGTATAATTTGTATGGTTTAAAGTGATAATGTAAGTTGTGTAACATTGTGCAGTTGGGGAAATTTATGTAACAGACATATGTTAAATGTTGTGATGTTAAACATGAACATGCATTTGGATAAATATCAATCACAGAAAATTGTATGCTTTTCGATACGAAAAACGAAAAACAGTGATGAAAATATGGAATATTCATATTGCAGGCCAAAACGCTTTTTCTTTTAAAGAACGATATATAACAAACACTGTTTATTGTTCTACTTAATATATGTCTACAAATTTGAATTGCTTGTCCTTCTATATAAACGTTGATCGTCAAAAATAATGATGGGTGGTTTATTCTACAATAGGTTTTAATCTCATTTTAATCTTTGAAATTTCACAATATGTTCAACCTAAAATCTTTGAACAAAACCATAACAAATTCTCAAGAATGTCAAACATATATATTTTACGTTCGTCTTTTCAAACGTTGCATGTTGTATTCAATTTGGAAATTTTTTGATTATTTTTAGGACGCAAAAGTCTTATTGTGTTTCAAAACCTATTAATTCCAACAACATTTACACTTATCATTTTGCATATAGACAACAAGTACAAAAGTATGAAGAAATATGAAGAAAATCATGTCTGTCAGTTTCCCTATTTTCAGCAAGATATATCTTAGTAAACTGACATTAAGGGAAAATAAAACTTGTAAGACGAATTCAAAATTTGAAGTTTTGCTTGAAATTAACACCGATGAAAGACTTAAACTATGAAATATGACAGTAGTCGGGGGTTTAAGTTTTTTGTTTGTTTACTAGACTACCCAAACATACAAATGAAGAATATTTCCGTTTCTCATATCCAAACAATAGTAGATGTGCCATGATAGTCTTTTAAAAGACCCAGACAAGGAAAAAGCAATCAATGCAATTGATAAACCAACGGCTTGATTTATAACAAAACAATTTGCGAAAAAAACAAAAATGACAGACATCAAACAAAAACTAACAGCAACCACTGAACTTCAGCGATTTCATTGATAAAACGAAAACAAATTTAGTAGGTTTTTATTGTTATTTTAATCTCTAACATTTGTAAACAGCAAAAAACTGTTTTAGGTTGCACTTTGTAAATACAGCTGTTTCTGAAAACACGCCACTTTTGGGAAGAAATTGAATATTCATAGAAAATTAATTTTGTTTACATACTGGTTCCCAGTTATGCTCTCTGTGTTCCATATCACAGAGACAGAACTTGGGAATGTTACCAGTAAATAAACACGTGCATATTGTTTACATTGAAATCTGTGGTAACCTTTCATTCGAGGTAGGGGTAGTTAAGAAAATTAGTGTAAGTTTAAACTCTGAGAAGTTCAGGGCATATAAATGTTGAAAATATAAGCAATAGGTCAACTATATGTGGTGTATTGAATCTTTGTAATATGTGCATGTATTTCTCGATTGGTTTATCTGACCCAGACCTCATTTTCTTGGATCAAGTTTATGTGATACTTGTAGTTAAACTTTAATTATAATTAAACAGAATAAAACAATATCCGATACTTTATAATACTTAGTTATAACCTATAAATATTAATGTTTGATGACTCTTATAGGTGATTAGAAATCAATATTGATTATAACGGAATGCATCATTATCAAACACATCTTCAAATCGACTGTCCTTATGCAAATTAAAACGTTAGCACAATGAAATATCAAAATTAAATTTAAATGAGATTCTTCGTCCGTGTACATTTACGGGAAACATTTTTCATTTCAAATGAAAAATAAATTTTCGAATTGCTCAGCAAATTCTAAAGATAGTTCACTTGGTTTGAAAAATGTAACAAAAATCTATTGAAATCACTTTCGAAAAATCATTTTCTCTATGAGATTTGAAATTGGTATTTTCATGAAATTATATTTTTGATTTAACGAAGATATTGAAACAAATAACAATACGTTTGTGTTTAAAATTATTTTATTTTGTCAAAAGTTTAAATGTATTAAATAGTTATCAAAGGTACCAGGATTATAATTTAATACGCCAGACGCGCGTTTCGTCTAAATAAGACTCATCAGTGACGCTCATATCAAAACAGTTAAAAAGCCAAACAAATACAAAGTTAAACTGGTATTTGCTTGCTTTAGAGACCGTGTATATTTACGCCAAACATTTTTCATTTTAAGCTGAAAAAATAGATTTTGAAAAATACTCTAAAATTGTTAAGGTTAATTGGTTTAATAAATGTAACAAAAATCGATTGAAGTCACTTCTGAAAAATCAATTTCGTTATGAGATTTGAAATTTGTAATTTTCATGAGACTACATTATTTGATTTCACGAGGGTAATATAAAAAGTAATGATAAGTTTGTCTTAAAAAGTTTTCATCTAATCAACAGTTTGAATAAATTAAAAGATTTGAATTTGATTGTATCAAAAAATGCATTTTCCAATTTGCCTTAAAAATTGAAAAATGAAAAATGCTCCAACTCGGAGCATTTTTTTAAATTGCCTTAAAAAATTGAAAAATAAAAATTCTCCAACGTGGAGCATTTTTCAATTTGCTTTTAAAAATTGTAAAAATGAAAAATGCTCCAACGTGGAGCATTTTCCAATTTGCCTTTAAATATTGAAAATGAAAAATGTCCCGTATTGGTTGAATTTTCATCTTTAGAAAATTTTCTCAAAAATGAACATGTTTTTGTGTGGAGCATTTTTAAATTTTTGTAATCGTTTGCTATCAAAGATATTTTAATAGATAATTAAATATTTTTTTCATTCATTGTTATCACTTTTGAAGTTTTGTTTTTATGCTTTAAATATAATACACATGTGTGAACCCCTATATACACATTTGTTACCTTACCCCGAAAAGGTAGGAGGAGAACAACGCACCAGCAACATTTTGTGATGTGGCGCAGGATCATTATGCAATTGTTATTTCCCTTGTTTAAAACCTTATTTTGTTATTTACATTCAGGTTAACTAAATATTCTCTATATATCTGTTAAATCAAATAGATATTTGTAGTTTGAATTCATTGATAAAGATATTTATTTTTAATCTCAAGTTTAGTATTTGCATCGTTGCAAAACATTTGTAAACTTCTTTAAAATGTTAATGTACATTTAATATAAAATCTGGGCAATTTACTTCTTTATTGATCATAGCATAACTATGTCTGCTCTTGAAAACACGTATTGAATGAGGCCATCCAAAGGATTATACCTACCTGAAAGCTATAACAATGTGCTCTATACCCTCAACGACAGAATAATTTACCCGAAGCCGAGAGAGTTATTCCTGAATGTAAAGTAAAGAAAAAAATATTGTAACAGGAAATTTTATTAACATAAAATTTCGTGCTTTCATGCACTGGCTACGGGTTTAGTGATACCCTTTGTGACAACCTAGAAAATGTGTAAAGATAAAAACAACGCATATGAAAGCTGGTTTTTTTCCCAGTCTCCATCTATGAGGTTGATGAATATGCCATATTCCTTCTAAATACGGCTTATTTTGGAAGTCATTGAATCCTCCATTTCTTAACTAGATAAAATGATATATTTTTTCCTGTTTTTGGCTTTTATTAACTTAGCTATTTAGATACCAATAGTGCCTTCACATTTGGCACCCATCGTCTTAGTTTACAACTAGAATCAGCTGTGGTCCACATCTTCGAATCTTAATCAGAATTACTCGTGCTACATTTTGGTCCCGCGATGTGGATGTTGAATTATACAGCATTTTTTCATTTTGTTAACTGCAATACATTATTTTGGGAAAACTTATCAGGAATGTAGCAGACTTTTGAGTCAGTGCTTTGTGGAATTAGATACGACTGTCTTTATGAGACAAGTTTTGAAGATTTATGTGTATAATTGTTTGAGTGGCCTTTATTTTTATAGTATGGTTTATTTGGTAAATGTATAGTCATAATAGGTTAGATGTTGTAAACACTGATATTGCTGATTACTTTGTTCATTTTGAGACAGATTTTCTGTTATTTGGAATGAATGTGAGTTGGTATTTCAGTTAAAAATGAACTTCAAATGTGAATCTAGTTAACGTTTCTCTTGATATACGAAGATGTGGTATGAGTGCCAATGAGACAGCTCGCCTTCTAAGTTACAAATTTTGAAAATAAAAACTATTATAGGTCAAAGTACGGTCTTCAACAAAGAGTATTGGTTCACACCGAACAGTAAGCTATAAAGTGTTCCCAAAATGACTAGTGTAAAAATATTCAAACGGGAAAAACAACGGTCTAATCTATATACAGAACGAAAAACACTTATGAACCACATCAACAAACGATAACAAGGAACATTATATAAATTTATTTATAACACATAGCTGAGGGGTGATAGAGCAGATTGCTACCCCGAGAAAACATTGTCAACCGCGGCGAAGCCAAGATTGACAATGCTTTTTCGAGCGGTACCAATCTGCTCTATCACCTTCTCAGGTATTTGTTATTTAATTTATTATACTGAATGTCCTATCATTTTTGTCTTTTACAGATCAATTTTATTTTAAAAGTATTTTCTACAACGTCACGTATGTAACAACGTTACGGGTATTAGAAACATCAACAGAAGTGAAGCAAGATGGGTTTTTTTAATTTCATTTTAACAGTCAAATAATAGAATCTGAGCCAAAACGTAGAACTTAACATTGTCTTTAATAACTTTATATAAATTCAATTAATTGTTCTCTAAATTATCGATTTTTGATTGGTCTGGACGAGAGGGTGACATTAAAAAAAATTGTCACCCGCTCAGCCACTTTGTGTGAGTAAATTAACACCCTCGTATTAGCCAATCAAAATATGGCATTTTAACGTGAAGTATAATAATAGAAGATAACAAACCTTTAAAATGAAACTTATATGCAATGCTTATTTCCCCAAAAGTCAATTTGTTAGTGACACTTCAATTGATCTTTAGTTATGTCCCTATATAAAAATATTGATCAATTAAACCAGCTAAATTTTCTTTTCCTAATCATTGCTATTATGAAATATGTGAAAGATAATCATTGTAATGGTGGAATTAGTTGATTTTTTTTTTATCTTTGATTTAATGTTTTATTAATTATAATAAGACTTTTAATGAGAGTTTTTTTGTTGTTGAGTGATGTCTTTTTGCTGGAAAATAGGTACATTTACAGTAAAACGTATGCTGTACACTTAAAAATGATTGTCCAATTAGCATGTAACCTTTACCAGTTTGCCTCTTACATGTTTTTTTGCACAATAGGACAAACACATGTTATTTGATCTCAGAATAAACATTAGATACTGATACAGTTTTTTTTTCTTCAGAATCAACAAAACCAAGAGACATCACTGGACCCTGAAAGTGTCGAAGAAGTGTATACAGAAACTGTCAAAGAGGTAATTGAAAGCTTCAACCCAAAAATATGAATTTCAATTTAAATCAAATGTTTTAAATTGTCAATAATTGTAAAATTCAAACTGGATTGCCAGGGTTTTTCTGTGCATTTGCCTTTGATATAAAATCATATCTTCTATGTCAATATCTAATAAAACTTCCTATAAAACTACTTTAGTTTTAATCTATTAATCTATGTAAACAATAAAATGGTCTTATTTAAACAAAACAATGATATCAGTTACCTGGAATAGAAATAGGGTGGAATGAAATAAGGCTTACATGAACAGCAAATTAAATTTGAAATTTTTGGTGAAATCATGGTCAAAAACCTATTAAATCATCTTGACATCTACATATTAAATAAGAAAAATCATTGATATCAGGAAGATTTGCCAATGAGACAACTGAGACATAATTACTTAGATATAACTCTGGAAACACGAGCCTTCGACAAGGAGCAAAACCTACACTGTATGAGTCAGTTAAAAAGACCATCAAAATGATTTAAATGGAAACCAAAATCCCTATTTATGTACAAAACAATATAAAAAAAGATCAAATATGATTACCAGCAACCGACAACAGGTTCAAACCTAATATGCTAGTCAGGTCAAACATGTTGTGCAATCAAAACTTTTGAAGGCCTTTAAAGTAGGGAAGTCAAGTCAGTGAAGATTTACTATTTAATTACTTGTTGGATTTTGGGACATTACTCAAGTACTCACTCAGTTGTTAAACATTAAACAAATGGAAACACAAAATTATACCCAGTTATGTATTGTTGGTTGTTGTATTATGATCATAAAACCCTCAACCGTTTTAAAAGACACTTAACGTACACATTCAAATCATATCTTAATTCTTATTCATTTTGATTAAGGAGGCTCGAGGGTATACAAATTTCCGGAAAAAATTAAACAGTTATTTTTCATAACAAATTTTATTAATTACTTAAATTAGTAACTTTATCATATGGTACATGCGTCCGTCTGTCTGTCCCGCATCAGGTTAAAGTTTAAGTTTTTGGTCAAGGTAGTTTTTGATGAAGCTGAAGTCCAATAAACTTGAAACTTAGTATACATGTTCCTTATAATAAGATATTTCTAATTTTCAAACCAAATTAGACTTTTGACCCCAATTTCTCAGCCCACTGTACATAGAAAATGAAATGAAAGTGGATGTTTCAGGTTAAAGTTTTTGGTCAAGGTAGTTTTTGATGAAGTTGAAGTCCAATCGACTTCAAACTTTGTATACATGTTCCCTATGATATGATCTTTTTAATTCTAATGCCAAATTAGAGGGTTTACCCCAATTCCACGGTCCACTGAACATAGGAAATGATAGTGAGAGTGGGGGCATTCGTGTACTGTGGACACATTCTTGTTTTATTTCTATATTACATGTTTTTCTCCTATTATTTCAACAGAGAAAAAGTAACTTAACAAAAATGAATGCTCAAGTAGGAAATGCTTACTTATACCTATGATGCCACATTATAAACAGGTTTTACTTTCTATGAGATTTCTCTCATATAAATGTTCATTAAATGTATCATAATCATTTTTATGGCAGCTGTGTACCACCATTAGTTATAGCTTGTAATAAACTGATATCTCATTGCCAATTATACCACATATTTTTATTTTATATCATAATAAGATAATTTCAGATAAAATAGTCAAGTACAAATCCATGGTGAAAACTTTCAATCAAATATAAGCAGTAATGGACTTCTGTGAATAGTAATATTATTATCCGGGCATGGTACTCTCCTGGCCCCCTTTTTTCAAATCATACTCGGAACATCATTGTATACACTTTTTCTTCGGGACTTTCTTTATGTTTTTAGTCGGATCGTAATGAAATTTTGGGAAAATTTGGTGATCAGTTTGAGATGATATCATTAGATTGTGCTTTGGTTGGCTTATATTTTTTTTTAAAAGAGGAATCTAAGACAATATCGTTATTGTTAGTGAGAGACCTATCCGTGCATCAACGAATATGTGAAACTTGTATGTATAATGTTGAATCTGTGGAACATGTATTGATAGAGTGTCCATTGTAAGATGACCTGCAATGTAAACTGATCTTTTTTAGAAAAAAAAATTCTAAATGTGGAAAAGTTGTCTATTGTTCTAACCAGTGATTATGAAAGAAGTGCCAAAATCTGCAAATTTATTTTACATAGAAGACGTTGCTTTTCACATCGTTAAACTTTGTGACTTAGCTGTAGACATTTTTAAAGAAATTTGAAAAATTTAGCTGTACATTTATACTTATTCATTATTAATTCCACATTTGTTATTTCTCTTTACAATACGTTTATGTAGCGAGTTTTCCATTGTGATCATACATGTATGTTATCAACAAAATACATCGTCGCGGGCAAACGTAATAGTGTCATTAAGTGTTGAAGGCCCATTTTGAGAACAATGGCTCTCAGAAATCATGACTGAAAGTGAATAGTTAGTGAAAATAAAAAAAATAAAAATTCAATTTTGGGAGGTAAAACAAGGTTAAAAGCAAAGAATTGTTTTATTCTTTTAAGGTAGCACAATATACAGATTTTTCATCCCCATTCAGACATCTTTAAACTGATGTAATTCCACTCATCTTTCTTCAAATTTTATAAATGAGGTACCAAAAGAAAGAAGAAGGATTAATCTTTAAAATTGTGATAATTTCATTATGACATAATTATTACATAATTAATTGTTATGTAATAAGTTGCCATATTGTGATGTCCATACTTGAATGAATTTAGCTTCTTTGTTATTCATAGCATTCCAAAATATTTTATAGATTCTTGCACAACACAGTCTGACTTCCAAAACTGTGTCTCAGATTTTTCCTATTGTATTTCATTCTCTCATAAATCTTCAATGACGTTTGCAACATCAAATCATAAGAGACCATTAAATTCAATTGGGTATAAAATTGGTTCTATTGATTCAGATGTTTTTAGAAATCTGAGACACAGTTTTCGAGAATAATAAAAAAAAAATTGGATGCTATGAAGAACAAAGACGTTAAATTCATTCAAGTGTGGACATCACAATATAGCAACTAATTACATAATAATTAATTATGTAATAATTAGGTCATAATGAAATTATCACAATTTGAAAGATTAATTTTTCTTCTTTCTTTTGGTACCTCATTTATAAGATATAAAGAAGGATGAAATGAATTACATCAGTTTAAAGTTGTCTGATTGGGAGTGAAAAAATCTTTGTATTGTGCTACCTTAAGTTAATTAAATAAATCCCTTTCAAGGCGAACGATGTCTCTGGGCATCGCCGACGTCACGCCGGACGTTGCTAAGCAGAAAGTTGCCTATATAGGCATCGTCAGCCACGTGATCAAATTAATTCTCGTCTTTAAACATATTTTCCCGAGTAAAGCTACGTTTAAATCACTAAATATATCACAAGTTTTCAGGAAGCTTGCATATCACAGTTAAAGAATACCTATTTTGACTGAATTCGATACCTAATATTTACTTCAAAACAATGTTTGAAAGATCGGTTGCGTCAAGCAACGAAATAAGCCATTGCCATATTGTACAACACATGTGATGCTAACATGTGATCTTTTAGATCAGGAAAGTGTTATTTGGAGGCAAAGTCAAATTAATTTCATGATTAATTTGATGAATATAAGGATAAAAATTACGAAAAATTCGTTTTACAATTCCACGGAGACTAAAATCTTCCGTAGACGCAGTTATTGTATTTTTCTCACGAGTGCAAAAGGTTGCGCTCCTTTAAAATTTATGGAAGATCGAAATAGAATTATCCAAATCACTTTCCTGTCTCGGTGTCAAGGACTTGTCTCGGTGTCAAGGACGCCAAAATCGTAGTATTAAAATAATAATAGTAAAATGCCGTCTCATGGCCTGTTACATATCTATCTATACTATTAAACGAGAAGACCTCATTTTTGGTGTCGCTTCTCCTCCTTCCACAATAAATTGATCATTGTGACTGTATGTCCTATAGGTACCATGCATAGTCGCATTTGTCATCCATTCTTATGATTATTCAGTTTCGGTTATTTTGGGAGAAAAACGGAAAAAAAGAAGTCCGGATATGTCTCCGTCATCACCCCGGCTTTTATTCATAGACAACTTCCTCTTCCGTTTATATTTCCAGAAGTTTGGTAAATTTACATTACATACCCTATATTATCATGTTTTATTTAAGATTCATTGTCTGGATCGTTATATAAGAATGTTGTCCCAAGTGTAAGCAACGACCCAGGCTGTGTAAAAATAAACACCATCATTTTTGTCATTCACTTATCGTCACGTAAATAACGACACAGGCATAGCCTATATTATCATGTTTTATTTAAGATTCATCCAAGCCATTTTCACATTGACTGAATCGTTATATGTTGTCCCAAGTGTAAGCAACGACCCAGGCTGTGTGAAAATAATCACAATTATTTTTGTCATTCACTTATCGTCACGTAAATAATAGTCCGAGATTACTCTGACGTCCAACGGCTGTTTTGCCAGACAAGCTTGGGCCGTGGGACGTCAGAGCTCGTCCCATATCAAAAGTGGATATTTGCCCACCCAAAATAGATGCGCTGCTTCGTCGCTTCTGGTGCCGACTGACGACGGCCTTGGAATTATATAAATCGGGCATCAATCTGTTCATTTTTCATTTATCTCCGTCTTCATTTATGTAAGTTTCACTTACCTGTCAACCTTTATTTTCTCATTATTAGACAGTTTTCACAGTGACCCATCGATTTCGGCATTTTGACTTTCACTTTCAAATGGACGTCAAGTTACGAGAGAGTTCGTGGTCTCGAGACTCAAAATATGCAAATTTTTTATTTTTTCACCTCCTTAAATTTATAGGAGATCGATGATTAACATTTAGTAGCAAACCATGATTTTTCACCTCCTTTACAGGAGATCGGTATGAAGCATTTAGTTCCGACCACGTTACAATCGGAAGCTCTCGGACATTTAGATAACTTGCATCGTAAATGAACGAGGTGTTACATTATGGTCATTTGCATAAATCATCACTGTTTTCTCGTGGTCATGTGATAATCTTTGAAAATGAAAGGCAAAATGCCGAAATCGATGGGTCACTGTAAAAACTGTCTAAAAATGAGAAAATAAAGGCTGGCAGGTAAGTGAAACTTACATAAATGAAGAATAAATGAAAAATGAACAGATTGATGCCAGATTTATATAATTCCAAGGCCGTCAGTCGGCACCAGAAGCGACGAAGCTGCGCATCTATTTTGGGTAGGCAAATATCCACTTTTTGATATGGGACGAGCTCTGACGTCCCACGGCCTCAGCTTGTCTCGCAAAACAGCCGTTGGACGTCAGAGTAATCTCGGACTAGCAAATAACGACACAGGCATAGCCTAAATTATCATGTTTTATTTGTCATGTAAATAACGACACAGGCATAGCCTATATTATCATGTTTTATTTAAGATTCATTCAAGCCATTTTCACATTGCATTGACTGAATCGTTATATGTTGTCCCAAGTGTAAGCAACGACCCAGGCTGTGTGAAAATAAACACAATTATTTTTGTCATTCACTTATCGTCACGTAAATAACGACACAGGCATAGCCTAAATTATCATCATGTTTTATTTGTCACGTAGATAACGACACAGGCATAGCCTATATTATCATGTTTTATTTAAGATTCATGCAAGCCATTTTCACATTGACTGAATCGTTATATGTTGTCCCAAGTGTAAGCAACGACCCAGGCCGTGTGAAAATAAACACAATCATTTTTGTCATTCACTTATCGTCACGTAAGTAACGACACAGGCATAGCCTATATTATCATGTTTTATTAAAGATTTAACGACACAGGTCCTATGAAAATGAATAAAAAAAATCTACAGAATGCATGAATTATTTTGATTTTTAGGTAAACTCTATTTTATTAGTGGAATCTATTTCGAGTGACTGTATCTGTATTGTCTATCTTCTGCTAATCTAGGCACACCTCCACAATAGGAGTAAAAAGTCAACTACATATAAAAAAGCAAAAGCGATCACACTATTGAATTATATACAGTTTTATCACAATAGCCTATATTATCATGTTGTATTTAAGATTTAACGACACATTTTTACACAATGAAGTTCATGACAAAACTTAAGTGAAGAAAAATTCAAAACGTTATATTGATACCAGTTCATGTTTAAAATACTTTTGATACCTTTCCTTCTTTTACAAAAAATTATCTTACAACAGATTACATACTTTTAAGCAGGTTCTAAATTCCCGCGATTTCGCGGGTATGTTCTAGTAAATAATAATAAAAAAAAAGTTCGATAGTGAGAGGACAAGTTTGAGGGATTTTCGGAGGGAAAAGTAGAACTTGCTTGTCAATGTTATCAAAATGGCATAGGTGATGATTTCATGATCAGTGATAATGTCTTGATAAGAAAAGACTGATCAGACAAATAAGAAATTAAAATCATGCGCGATAACTCGTACTGGATACACTGAGAAAAATAGTTGGCCATGGTAAAATAACGAGAGATAAAATTGTATTTTGTAATAATTCAAATTCCACTGATATTGGTGACTAGATTCATTATGCTTTAGAAAGTAGACAAATTTAACCTGTTAAAACAGGGTTTTCATCCCCAAGGACGCAACATTTTGAAATGAATTCGATCTATATTTTTTAAACATTTACAAATGCAATAAATTGAATGGAAAATGTTCCGACTGTGAAGATATCTCAATTGGCTTCAATTATTACAAACAGACAAACAAAAAATTCACACATTATCAAGTTTTATTTTTCCCCTTTGTTATGGCATATTAAAACAAAAATAATACCACTAAATCATATACATATCAGGAAAGGACTTTACGATTTATATATGAAGACTAGTATGCTTGTTCGTATGATGTCACAGTGTTACAACCGCGCTGAAGTACGTCCATTATTCTGTTAAAAATAGTTAGGCCATCCCACTAGTTTATTCTCCGGAGCTAAATAAATAAATAAAGATAAAAAATTCAAGTGTTTGATTTTTTTTCTAATATTAATTTGAATACTGTAATATTAATAAAAACACAAAAAAATTCAGAAAAACGGGATAAAGTGCCATATACAAAAAAAATCAATTTCATTATTCACCTTTCTACTTGAATACTGAAATAGACACATTAGTGTTAAACAGGCATTAGAAATGAGGACAGGGGACACTTGATTTACTAGTATTTATAAAATATATTTATATATCATATAGATAGATTGTTTTGCTTTTTTACTTTTTATGTTTTTGTATGGTTTTGTTTGTTAAATGTATTTTGTATATGTTTATATTATTTGTCACAAACTTATTGTTCAGAGTTTATATGACAATAAATATTTGAATTATTCATTTTTCATTATTCAAAATTCAATAATGAATAATGAAATAGTTCATTATACACTATTCAACATTTAGTTATGAATAATGAATAATGAAATAGTTTATATTTCAGTATTCAAGTAGAAAAGTGAATAATGAAATTGATTTTTTTTTGTGTTACACTTTATCCCGTTTTTCTGATTTTTTTGTGTTTTTTAACAAGTATTCAAATTAAATTATATTAGAAACAATAAATCAAAACACTTGAATTTTTTATCTTTATTTATTTATTTAGCTCCGGAGAATAAACTAGTGGGATGGCCAAACTATTTTTAACAGAAATTCCTTGTTTTAATGTATGGACGACCTGAATACCAAAACATATATTAAAATTAAGATAATATACGATTTTTTTTTTACTGGATCTTTGCTATTCTTCACCCCTGAGTATAGATATAACTTGTCGATTGTACCGCAATGCCCATTAGAGGGTTACAGAGGAGCCAAAATACGCGTGAAAATTAAGAAATAGCCTATTTTGAAGAATCATTATGAATCGGGTTAGCAGATCTAAGTATATCTTTGCTTTGTATATATGTAACATATATTATTAAAAAAAAACTGCAAACGGTAAAAAAGGCGGAGGATTTCTGTTAAAGTTATGACAATTAGAAACAGGTTAATCATTCCATCTTATACACACACGATTACATGATTTATTGAGCATGAATTGTCCTACAATTGACATACAGTTTAAGATTGAAAAAGACTAGAATCACTTGTAAACAACATCAATCTAAGTAAAATATAGATCTCGGATTTCGTTATCCTCATATGAGCTTTTATATTCCAGCACTCAAATTAACATAGATCAGAATTTTACTCATATTGAAAAAAACATAAAAATTACTGAAGGTACATGTAGTAGTATTTAGAATGAAATTCAAAACAGTGTGGCTGTGGCCATTGATTGACACAATAAATTCATCCATTGACTGGGACAATTTACATGAACGTTTGTCTGTAACGACCACTGTTCACGACGTACCTACGATAGACATTTAAACTGTGGGGTCACCAAAGGTTTCTTAAAGCCTTTAATTATAAAATAATTCAAAAAAATAATCAGGAATAACCTTTATGTTTTGATTTATATAATTGATATAAATCAAAACATCGTGTTATTTCTGATTAGTTTTTCGAATTACTTTATTAAGGTGTTGAGAACCTTTAGTGACCCCATAGTTTAAGTGTCTTTAAAAGGTACATAGTGAGCAGTGGTCGTTACATACAAACGTTCACCTAAATTGTCCCAGTCAATGGATGAATTTAATGTGTCAATCAATGGCCACAGCCACACTGTTTTGAATTTCATTCTATTAAGTTTCATTGTCTATTGTTGAAAGTTGAAAGCCATCGATCCGGTTAAGGTTATAGTGCATTTGTTCTTCCTATACGCCCGTTTACGGGATGTATTATGGTATACCGTTATCTGTCTGTCCGTCCGTCCGTCCGTCGTCAGCATGTCAGACAATTACTCAAAAACGCATTTAACCGATTTGGATGAAACTTTGATGAATGCATTGTTTATATCTATTAACGTAAGCTCACTTCCGAATTTTATATATTTTAAATATTACGTTGTAAAGTTATTGGGTTTTATTCATTAAAATAGGTTATGGACAATTATTCTAACTAAAAAAACACTTACACCAATTTGCAAGAAACTTTGGTGAATAATTAAAAGTTATTCCACGATGACGCGGTGTGTCAGTGTAAGATCACCCCGATGGCCGGAGGACAGAGGGTGATCTAACACTGACACACCAAGTCCGAGTGGGATAAAGTCTATTTTACATCCCAGCTGTTTTAGATTAGACGAAAAACCATTTACATTTCATAAAATCTAGTTTAGAACGCCACACAACCATTATAATATACTTTATACATAACTATATGATTTATACCCTTTTTGACCCCCGAACACGATGAGTAGATATCAAACAATGTCAACTCGCCCCATTGGCCAATCGGCCCAATCTATATCGCCACTTTATGAAAAAAACTCGCCCCACTCTTATTTACCGACTCGCCCCACTTTTGAAAAAGTGTAAAATCAAACTGAACAATCACTGAGAACTCACTTATAAACGAAAAGGATTTAAACCCCACTGAATAAAGGTCTGCCAACTCGCCCCACTTATAAAACACATCTTGCTTCCTTTAAGTATGTCAAATTACTGTAACAGATAGTTCGTATCCAGTCGTCCTTGTGTAGTGGTTGTGTTGTGGCTTGATATGCTAAAGGTCTTAAGTTCGAATCCCAGCATATACAATGGATTTTTAAAATTTGATAGATAGTCTTTTCCGTATTATTGTTTAATTACTTATAAGTTTTATAGTGCATTTGACATTCCCGCTAAAATGTTACAGAACAAAGGAAAGCATGCATAACAAAGAAACTCAAACTAGGGTGATCTGGTAGGGGTGATCCGGCTCAGATCACCCTGTTAGAACAAAGGAGCTGGGATGTAATTATATTTATTGAATCTTTGATGTGAGCTCCCTTTCAATTTTTATGAATTTTAGATATTACGTTTTCGAATTATCGGGTTTTATTTATTAAAAAAGGAAAAGGATGATTTTCCAGTTTTCACACAACAACTCAGAAATGCTGTGAGCATTTTTCACGAAACTTTTTTATTTCTATTGACATAACAGATTTTAGATTTACGTTTTCGAGTTATGGGACTTTATTCATAAAAAGCCGTGATTTTATCAATTTTTTCGGACAATAATTCAAATGTGCTTTCAGCAGTGTTCATGAAACTTTAGGGACTGGTTTATATCTATTAAAATAATCACCCTTTAGTTTCTTTTATATACATTTCTGATATTGACAAATTGTGACTGAACTTTATTCTTTGAAGAAGCGACGGGTGTATCATACGCTAATGGCGCACCTCTTTATTTAAAAAGCATTTAACACAAGTCACAGAATGTGAGGCATACAGAATACTATCGGATGGCAGCCGCGACAACACTGTTACATTGTAACTATGTTTATATGGGGACGAAGAAAATTTCCCGAATTTTTCATTCTACTAATGAACTCAAAATCGTTAACTTTTTTTTCAGATCTACTTCCTGTTCCGGTTTTCTCCGCTTTTGCGCAGATATCTGTCTTGTTTGCATGAGACTTTGAAAAAAATTATATTTATCAGTCTGGTAAAATATTAGATTGGATCTCAATACAAATTCAATTTTAATAATTGTTTGATATGAAAAAACGTTACCTGATCTTTTGTTTACATCGAATATGACGTCATAACTTAAAGAACGTCACAGTTAATTCCCTAACAACAGAATCAAAATCGGAACGTTACGTACGGTATTTCGGTTTCTTTTATCAACGTGATTGAATTTAAAAAATAATACATACAGACTTCGTCCCCATTCACAGGTTATGCCTGCCTCATATTAGCTTTATATTACAATGAGTAGAGGAATGGATGATTCATACATGTACCTTGTATATAGATCCATTCATTGTGTTACAAGTTCCCGTCTGTCATATAATCATTGTACTTGGTCTCATTTTCACGATTAAGTGACTGCTAAAAAAATGTATAGGTTGTTTTCGTCATGTGAATGTCATGAGTTCTAGGATAACTATAATTGGTTTACTTGTTTATATATATATTATATATATTTTCTAACCTCGACCTTATGTCATGGATCAGTGAACAAGGTTAACTATCACTATATCATATTATTTTGTTTTTCGTTCATTGTATTTTGTACATACATCAAGCCGCTAGTTTCTCGTTGAAATTGTTTTACATTTGTCATAATAATTCGGGATCTTTTATAATAGCCGACTATGCGGTTTTCGTTAAACTCATTGTTGAAGGCCGTACGGTGACCTAGAAATGTTATTGAAACAGTGCAACAAATGCCATAAATACAACCACTTTGCGTCCGTCTGTCTGTCATCAAACAAATCATCAAAGAAAATGCACACTTTAGACATATGCAGTGAATCTGATGATGATGAACTTTTTGTAGCAACAATTGATAATCAAGAATTAAATACCGACGAATGGACCGAAACAATCAACGTCAACGACGTACCAGTTAACTTTCAGCTAGACACAGGTGCAAAGGGCAACGTACTTTCCCTAAACAAACTGAAAACCATTTGTTCGCATCCTATCATTACTAAACAGGTATCGCCACTACGTTCATACTCAGGACACATCATTGACACGTTTGGAGTAATTAATCTTAGGTGTAGTTATAAATGCCGAGATCAGGCCGTGAAATTTCACATTGTAGACCGTAATGTACAATCTGTAATAGGTGCAAAAACATGCGAAGCGATGAAACTCCTAAAGCGCATACATTCAATCACTCATACAAACAATCCGCAAGAAGCGACAAAACAATTTTTACCAGAAAATATGGAACACCAATATGGAGATTTATTCACAGGCCTAGGATGTCTACCAGGAACACATAAGATACGTATCAACAAAACTGTAGCACCAGTTGTACACGCACCGCGTAAGATACCCATAGCTATCAAAGACAAAGTCAAATCTGAACTCGATCGTATGGAGGACATTGGTGTAATCTTCAAACAGCAAGAACCTACACAATGGGTCAACTCAATGGTTACTGTCATTAAACCAAACGGCAAAATTCGAATATGCATTGATCCACGTGATCTGAACAAGGCAATTTTACGTGAACATTATCCGTTAAAAACAGTAGAAGAAGTTATATCGCAAATGCCGAACGCTAAAGTCTTTAGTAAACTGGATGCCACCAGTGGATTTTGGCATATTCAACTAGACGAACCTAGCTCAAAGCTATGCACATTTAATACACCATTTGGACGTTATAGATTTGCTCGCTTACCTTTCGGAATAAATTCAGCATCGGAAGTATTCCAGAAAATTGTGTCTGAAATGGTATCCGACATTGAAGGAGCAGAAGCGATTATCGACGACATTCTTATTTGGGGATCAGACCAAAAAAAACATGATATGCGTCTTAAACAAGTTCTAGACAGAGCGCGAGAATACAACTTGAAACTCAGTGCCGGAAAATGCGAAATCAGCAAACCGGAAGTAACATACGTTGGACACCGTCTAACAAGTGAAGGTGTGAAACCGGACCCGGAAAAATCCGTGCCGTTAATAAAATGTCAGGGACCTGCAAACCTTCATGGGTTTTATTCAGTATCTTGGCAAGTTTATGCCAAACATGTCAACAGTCAGTGCACCGTTAAGAACACTTTTAGAGAAAAACACAGCATGGCAATGGAATGAAAAACAAGAAACTAGCTTTCAGAAGTTAAAAGAAATGGCAACAAATGCACCACTGCTGCAATACTACAATCCGAACAAACCGCTTACACTCAGTGTTGATGCTAGTTCAAAGGGACTTGGAGCTGTACGGATACAAAATCAGAAACCAGTTGCGTATGCCTCACGTGCTCTTACTCAAACACAACAACGATATCCACAGATCGAGAAAGAAACTCTTGCAATTGTTTATGGATGTAATAAATTCCATGAGTACGTATATGGTCGCCGTGTTCAAATAGAGACAGACCATAAACCGCTACAATCAATCTTCCTGAAACCGCTTCACCAAACACCGCCTAGATTACAGAGACTTTTAATAGCATTACAAAAGTATGATCTTAAAGTTGACTATAAACCAGGCAAAGAGATGTATCTAGCAGATCATCTCAGTAGATCGTTCCTAAAAGAAACAAATGAAGTATTAGTACCAGACTTACACGTGAATGACATTCATTTGATATCATACTTGCCAATTGCACCAGAAATGTATGCTAAATTTCAGAAGGAAACTGGAAATGATGAACACCTTCAGGAATTACAAGATGTCATATTTAATGGATGGCCAAATGAAAAATCTGAACTTATACACTCTTTGAGACCATATTGGACTTACCGTGATGAACTTTCAGTCATCGATGGACTATTGTACAAGTCAAACAAAGCAATTGTACCAAAAGCGCTACAAAATGAAATGTTGGACAAAATACACGAATCACATCTTGGAATCGTAAAGTGCAAAAGCCGTGCACGTGATGTACTATTCTGGATCGGCATGGGACAAGACATCGAGGACAAAGTTAAAGCATGTGGACTTTGCGCTCAACATCAGTCTCTAAACGCAAAGGAACCGATGTTAATGCCAGAAATACCTGAAAGACCCTGGTCAAAAGTTGCTACCGACTTATTTGAATACCAAAAACAACATTATCTATTAGTAGTAGACTACTACTCAAAGTGGCCAGAAGTTATGAAACTAGACAATGAAACTAGCAAAAACACCATTGATAACTTAAAATGACTAATGTCAAGATTTGGATATATTGACGAATTAGTTTCCGACAATGGTCCTCAGTTTTCTTCATTAGAATTCGAAAGATTTGCTACCGAATATGGATTTAAACATACAACGAGCAGCCCACACTATGCTCAGTCGAACGGACAAGCAGAAAGAAGCGTTCAAACCATCAAAAAGCTAATTATGAAATCGAAGGATCCACACAAAGCTCTATTAGACTATCGAAACACACCGTTGGACATTGATCTTTCGCCAGCACAATTGTTCCTAAATAGGAGATTAAAAACATCACTACCTACTTCATTACCGCTATTGATGCCACAAATCGTCAACAACAGTGAAATTATCAAAAAACTCGAAATTCGCCAAAAGAAAGCTAAAACCAACTATGATAAACATTGTGGACCTGAATTGAAACAGCTAAAACAAGGAGACTCTATTGTAATGTACACAGATGGAAAATGGAAAGCAGGAAAAATAATTCAAAAACACCACACTCCTCGCTCCTATGTAGTACAAACATCAGATGGCAGGCGTTACAGAAGAAACCGTAGGCATATAAGACCAACCGCTTACAAGGGAAACACAGTTGAAAATGAACATTTCAAGAACAATCACAATTTAACCGTCCGTAAAACTTCAACTGTCTGTAACACGTCACAAACATTAGTAGACCGCAGTGAAACCGTTGCGTCCGAGGAAAATGAAAGTATTGAACCATCTAAGTCACCCGTGACAAGATCTGGAAGAACAGTCAAAGTGCCAACCAAATTAAATGACTATGTAAAATAATTTTGTTGAACTGTCAAGTAGATTTTAGAAAGTATTTAGCTAGTTTTAGTTAGTTATCAGAAAAGACAATATATAGACTTTAAGTTAAATTGGAAAAGAGACATTTATCTAGTCAGTATTAATTTCTAGTCAAAACCAAGTCAGTATTAATTTCTAGTCAAAATCATTCAGTATTAATTTTAACTGGATAATACTCAAATTCATTTATTCATTAAATCATTTCATTTTCATTTCATCTTTTAGAAAAAGGGGGATGTCACATACAGTAATATTGACATATCTTAACCGGATACGATCCGGAAATTATTGCTATATATTATGATACTCTCCTGTATAGAAGGTTAATAAAATATCTTGTTATTGTCAATATGTCTTCCTCATAGTTATTTAACACATCCCTCCTTCAGACAGATTTGACAAAAACATTAAATTGGATTACAGTAACGAAAAATCACTAAAGAGACAAACCCTTAGCTTCGTTGTGGTACGATGAAATCAATTTGAAAGTTACCGGGAAAGGTTTGGTGCAACGTTGCCTATCATACAACTACCAGAAATTGTAATTGGAGTAGGTTATGCACGTTTTTGGATTGTTAAAATTGCAAAACGTTTCAAGTTGGAGTATATGTGGATGATTGATGACAGTGTAGATTTTTTTAAGGAGTATATACCTACAAAGGAAAACGGCAAATATATAGAGGATAGGGATGTTAGTGATCAATCGAAACATATTCGATGCCCACACTACTGCTTTCAGAAAATGGAAAGTATTTTAAAAGAACAACCAAGTATAGTTGGTGTATGCCCTCGTACGTATCGACCATACGTTAATGTTTCGTATGAATTTTCTAATAGCGCTACCAAAGGTGTAATGCTATTGAACATATTAAGCAAAATAACAAAGGAGAATATAAATTTTAGACCTGAGCTCCGATATATGGAGGATATGATAATCTCCAAAGAATGCACAAACGCTGGGTTTAAAGTATGCATACATGTATGGAATGCCATTTTATTCAACGATACATATTTTTCATCGACAAGTGCTAATACACCATGCCAGTCACCAAAAGTCGAAGTGCAAACTCAGAATAGAGGATTATCAGGGAGCAAACGGGAATTATTTAAAGGTGATGGTTTGTAATGCGATTGTATTTTGAGTATTGTCATAAGAACAAATATGCTGTCCGGGCATCTGTCTGTGCGTCCGTCTGGTCTTGTTAGTGCTCTGACATGTAAATTTTGTAAAACTTAAATCATAGCTTTATATCAACAATGTCTTGTCGAACGAGTTTGAAAATCATTGCAAAAGACTATTTTTGAAAGAGTTATGTCCTTTGGAAACATAAATATTATGTATACATATATAGATATTGAAATTGCAACGTTCGCGCTCTCATGAGTACAATTCTTGCCAGTATTTTATAGAACTTTTAAAAGTATCATAAGTAAATATTATCAAGGTCTCTGACGAGTTTAAAAGTCAGTGCCAATCAATATTGCTTTAAAGAGTTGTGGCCCTTTGAAACATTAATAATTTGGAAATTTGCACTGTAAGTGTTCAAATATGTACAATTCTTGCCAGATTTTCATGAAACTCATATTGAAGGTTTATGTTAGCACAATCTAATTAAAATATAGATCTCTGCAGTATAACGTAATCAGAGATCTATATTTTGATTAGATTGATATTAGCAATGTCTGGGACAAGTTGAACATCAGTGCCGATCAATTATTTTTTAAAGATTTATGCCCTTGGAAACATTAATTATATGGAAAAGTCCAGTGTCAGCGCTCTCATGTGTTAAAATTTTGCAGGATTTCTATGAAACTCATATTGTAGATGTGTAGTAGCATCGTCTCGGACGAGTTCGAAAATCAGTGCCGATCAATTATTTTTAAAAGAATGCTGTCCCTCAGATATATTAGTTATATGGAATTTTTCTCTATAAGCTCTAGCTTCTATAACAGCAACATTTTTGCCCTCGTATAATGCCATGACTTTGACAGCGTCATCGTCGTCTTCGTCCAAAGACATTTGCTTAATTTCCAGACAATGACTTGAGTCTTCGTGTATGGATCACTATGAAATTGTACCATAAGGTTCCGTATCATAAAAGGAAAGTTGGGATTGATTTTCGGGGGTTCGGGCCTAAATTAAAACATTGTTTGTTTGCCCTTTTCCGACCCTATCTCTTGAATCAGGGTAGGAAGTAGGTAAAATATTTTATTTTTTTCTAAAAAAAAAAAATAACTTTGCTCGGTATATTTCTTTTCATGGGTAGGCAGTTAGGTATAATATTTTATTTTATAGATACAAAATCTGCATAATGTCATTTTTGTCCGTTTTGCTTTTGCTTATAAGTTTCTGGGACTACGTTTTATATATGCCTGGAACTTTGAAGAGTTTTAACTTGCACTAATATTTTGTACTACGTACCTTGTACGCTTATCTCTACCTGAAGGTTTTCTGTAAGAGATAACTTTGTCCTGGTAAAATATGTCCGTGCAGACATACATTACTAGGAGAAAAAGTCCCTAGAGTGTTTAAATTTCCGTGTGTTCCTATGTTTCCAATAAAAATGCTACAATACTTAAACTCAATTGTCACGTAGTTTACATCGCATTTATAAATGATCTGTATGGAAAACTTGACTTGGACGATTTTACTGCCAAATATTCTCCACTTTACAGGCTTTTGTCACCTTTGGTTCATGTCAGATATAAATGCAATGCTGGTCGAAGGCATCGTTAACATAATCATCCTGATCTACGGATCACAAAAGGCCATCCCTACATAGAATACAACGTCCGTTTACACAAAATAGTTTGTACACACGTTGAGTATTTTGTATTAAGTTTAAAACATAAACGAACTTTTTTTGTAAATGAACCTTGCTCTTCGGTATAAAGATACAGAGTTAACGTACGTCATATCATGATTTCAAAGCGTTCAACATCAATTTAAAACAAATGCTTTGAAACTCTAAATGCAAGTGTTTATGTCAAACGATCACGTGATACCAAACGGACTAGACCTTATACGATAAAGATAAAACCCGAGGATACCGGTAAAAAAGATTTGAGCGGGAAATACAAATATAAGATTTTTGGTAGGAACGAAAAAATAAAATAAAATAAAATCTTGCTGGTAAATACAAATAAAAGATTTTCAGGCGGAACGAATTTATAGGGTCGGTCGGTAAAAGGCAAACAAACAATATTTTAATTTAAGCCTCGGTCCTAACGGTTTTTGAAAAAAGGGCCCAGAATGATATTTTTCTAACATTTTGCCTTATATCTTAATCAATTTCCAAGGGTTTAATACAAAGTTTTAAATTCCTTGCCTTGGGGTCATACGTGTATTTGGGTGTAACGATTGTGGGATCTGTTTAAATTGTATTGGTCCTCATTGAGGGCAAAAGGATCCCAATCAAACTTTGTTCGATTTCAACAAAAACTTATCCTTTTGGGGTCTTTGATTTGCTGAATCGAACCATGAATTTAGATATCTATATATTTATGACATACTTAATGTTAGCATGTATTAAAATTTTTGATTTTGGGCCCAGTAGTCAAGATGGTCCAAATCGGGATCGAAAGTAATCTTCCTTTGATTAGACAAAAAATGAACTTATGGGGGTCTTTGCTGTGCTGCATCTGACTGTGCATTTTTTTTAGCATTATGCACCGTTATCAAATTGGTCCACATTGATATCAAGAGGTTCCCAAATTGAACTGTGAATGATTTCATCAAAAATTAAATTATTTTGTTTTTAAAGATTATTATAATTTTCTTATACAACATTCATTCTGTGTCAGAAACTTGTGCTATTTCAAATATTTAATCACAATCCAAATTCAGAGCTGTACTGTTCAATTGAAAGAAAACGTAAAAAGATTCATAGTTAAAAATAAATATACTAGTTTGAAATTTACTGTTCATTAAATATTAGATATTTTTAGAAATAATTAAATGGTAAGCTTATATATAGATGTTTGGAAGATATTGTCTTAATGCTGAATGAAATCTTCGAAATTGTTAACCCAAAATAAATTCACTGTCTAACCTATATTAACAAGTCGTTTATATTTTGGAAAAAGCGCATGCATCTTTTTTGACGGTCATTTCAACTAGGTAAATAGTATATTAGGAGGAATCTGATGATGAATTATGGTAAATAGTTTTATTTGTTAACTTTGTATTGTTTACCTTTTTAGAGATGATTGTGAGTATTTGTCTGATCAAACTTAGGGTTATGCAATCAGGCAGTCAGTGGGCCCCCACTTATGTTATTTCCCTAAATTCAAATAAAATAGATGTGAGAAATTAAAGGAAACCATATGCAAATATTAAAAAAATTATTCGCATTTGTTCTGTTGATTGATAGTGGTACACATATGAAGAAATGATGAAATCACTTATATACAGTTCTGATCAAAAGTTTCATGATAAACAGGCATGGTAAATAAGTAGTAGGTTGTTTGAAGTTTGCAGCATATTCAACTTTGAACATCTTTTTCAGGTCTATAATCCATATAAAAATCTGTATATATGTGGTATAATTTCCAATGAGACAACTTTCCAGAGGTTAAAATAACAAAGTAATTATAGGCAACCATACAGCCTTAAAAAGTGAGAAAAAAAACAGTCTAGACATGTTAAGACAGAACTCCAGATAAGAATTCACAAATTGGGGTTTTTACCCACCATTTTCTTATGTAATTGGGTGAGTTTTTTTTATTGCATTATCAATTCAAATTCACCCCTCAAGTTAATATCAAATTGGGTTTTTCACCACCAAGCTCCTTAATGTATTGGGTTTTTACATCAACACAATATTGAATATTTAAGCAATATTAACCCCAGATGTTTTTCCATCTTAAATATGTTTCTTTCTTTGTATACGTGCTAGCTATTTTATTTGGTTTATTCACTGAAGAGCAATTGTAGGTTTAATTAGTGTCCAGTTTCAAACCTTCTGCTAGTTTTGTATTTTCTCACAACTTATATAAACTGTAAAAAATGGATATGTGTTTTCACAGGCACTCATCTCAGAATTTTTTATCACTCATTAACCGTAAAATGAAAAAAAAATAGTATATAAACTCTAACTATACTTGAATGTTTTTGTTTTATTCAATTTACATAAATCTGGGTTAAGTGATCCCTTATTAGAACTTTTGGTTTCCGATGCTTTCCAACTACATATCATGATTTGGCCTTTCACTTTTTCCAACTGAGTTTGTTTTTGACGAAACCCAGTGTTTATTAGCAATGTTCTCGTTAAGTTACGCAAACACGCCCATGCGTTAGATGGACGCTTCCTAAAATCACTGGCTGAGTCTTGTTATCATCATAACTTTCCCTCAGCTATTCAAAAGAAGCTGAAAACATGCTTCTATTCAATATTTTTACCGGACATTCACTTTCATTTTAATTCAATGTATGTTATGATAAATCCCGAGCAATTCGAAAAAAATATGCCAAAATGACACACGCTAATTGGATAAACGCCGAGAAGATCGAAATGTTTTCAAAAACATGTGTACCTTTGGGCAACGGAAAATTCCAGCAGGGACCCATTTCAGCTACTTGATGCAGGAATCTATTTTAAGAACAAAAGGACATTTCCAATTATAAATATTATACAAATAAATTTACGCGGCGACTAAACAGATAAGGGTAAATAACGAAAATGGTGGCCAATAAAAGGGTTGAGCACTCATGGTTTTGGCATATGATTGGGTTATCCTTTGAACTAATTGGGTTCTTGAACCCTGCAATGGGCAATTGCATTGGGTTTTTTATCATTTGTATTGCGTGATCACACAAATACGCAGCTTATCTGGAGCTCTGCCTGTTAAGTAAGCAACAATCAAATTAAGAAAAGTAATGGCCTGATTTGCAACTTATAAACAACAGGTTTGGAACCCCCCCCCCCAAAAAAAAGGTGTTCCAATGAAGATAAAGGAAGATGAAGGCAAGCCTGGAGGGGATTCATTACATTTCAATTTGGAACAACTTTTCTAAAGGATGGATACGTACAAAAATAAGGGTAACTGTCCCAACATGAAAAGTATGCATTAATACAATCGAGAAGATTAATGGCCTGATTCACAATTCCACTAATAAACAGGTCGGGAACATCTACCCTTCAAATAAACCAGATGCTCCACAGGGCGCAGCTTGATACTACAGCAGAGGTCGAATCCTGAACAGTTGGGGCAAGTATGGACACAACATTAAAGCCTGATACAGCTCTGAATTTGAATTGTGATCAAATAGTCAAAACAGAATAGGTTTCTGACACAGAATGAATGTAGTCTAAGAACTTAAAACATTTAAATTGGACTTTTACCTATTGTGGTCCTTTATCCAAAATCTTAAAACATGGTTTGAGGCACTTGTAGCAGAAAAAAATCCTATATATAGACTTAGGGGTCGACCATTTGGTATTCTGGGGGGGGGGGGGGGGGGGGGGCAGGAGGATTTGTTTTTTATCGGTTATTTATTTTTGTACTCTAAGAGGACAAATTGTTCATTTTCTGCACTATTGAAGCAAGATTTTTCATTTTCATTAAAGCAAGGGACTGATTATTCATTTTCACAACTGTATTTATGATATTCGAAAACATACAATTTTTAAATGATTTGTTTATTATAAACAACATATTTGTGTTTCCTTTAAATTTTTATTTTGACATCTTTTTTTCCCATGCCAAATGCTATAAATTTTTATTTTGACAATTTTTTTTTGCATGCCGAATGCTATAAATTTTTATTTTGACATTTTTTTTGCATGCTGAATTCATGTGCACGCAACTGCGTGTTGACGTATAGGGAGCTACGCGCCTGAATACAATTTAATTAAATATATTAAATAACTGCAAATCCTCCTACTTTTAAGTAGAGACAATCCATAACCTACATCTCAGAAATATTAATCTTAAATTTATATAAATGAAAAGTAAGCTTCCATAAATAAAATTCAACAATGTTTCTTGAAATTGGTAAAAGTGGTATAGTCATACCCCAACATGTTGACCATAGATAGACAAACAATTCACTTGCATTCGATTCGCATTTGAACTATGTGTTTGTTAATGTCAACCGTTTCAAATGTGAATTAAACTAATTCAAATTAGTTAATGTCAATCCAATTGAAATTAGGTGTGAACTCAGTATGATTGTCAGGAAGTTTCAAACTAAAAGATACTTTTAAGGGAAGGGAAAGAAACGGATAAAACCATGTGTGTTACAAACACTGTTTATTCAAGACAGAATCCTGGATCTCAATAGTACTTTCATAATGTCAAATAAAAACATGAATATGATAGTTACATACAATACTACATGTATTTATTAAGTATTCAATGACATTTATTTTAGTGATTGGTAATTAGGAAAAATCTGAAATTCAGTTGTAAATTGAGACAAACAATATCACTGAATGCAGTTTCTAGTCAAGTGACCAGCAAACATGGAAATCTACTTTTTGAATGAAAGGAGAACTCTTACCTTGAAAATGAATGATGTAAATCTAGATTCTAATAAAAACGGAATGGAGCTCACATTCACAACAGTTAAAGCATTGCTGAATTAGTGAACAAAGCATTTTTCTCATTAACTTGAAAATCCACCTATTAGAATGGAAAAAACCTGAATTTTAAGACATATACATTAAATTATAAAATTCCTGATAAAAAGTGGTGCTGAGCATGCATGTAATATGCTTGAAACATATTCAAAGAATAAAGTTTTATAACTTCCTAATGTCATTTCCAAAATTTATCAAAACCTAAAGGGGGGTTATCTTACTGTGGATTCCTATATTTTTCGTGGATGTCAATTCTCCTGGATTGTTGAAAACTTGCATATTCATCGATATTTGATTTTGTGGTTTTAACAATCCAGACAGACAAATAGCAATAAGGTAATTAGGAAAACATGACCTAAAACCTCCTTCATATAAGACAATCAAAGAGCAGAATGTTCTGAGGAATACGATTGCCATTGTTTTTATTGACACATGTATACATGTAGCTAGATAATATTATTTTCAAAACTAATTCAACTGCACAGTCATGTAAAATGTAATTTACGTAATATGAATAGTTACAACATAGCCAATCCCGGATAAAAGTGTATGAACAATGTACTTAGGCCTAAATTGTGTTTTATTTTTGTACAATGAATTCCAAGTTTTATTTTCCACAGCAGTCATTGAGACTCAGAGTGAGAGAAGGTATTTCACTTCGTATCTTAATTATTAGTCCAAATAATAATGACGTCTGGCAAGGCTATTTTAATTTTTTTCTGGGACGCCTTTCTACGACTTCGTAGAGAACCTGAGATCCCTTCCGATTTCTGGCAGTGATTCGTGTTGCTTAGTCTTTAGTTTCTAGGTTGTGTCTTGTGAACTATTATTTGTCTGTTTGTCTTTTTATTTTTTAGCCATGGCGTTGTGAGTTTATTTTGGACTATGAGTTTGATTGTCCCTCAAGTATCCTTCACCCCTCTTTTCTCTTACTTATATGTATCATTAATAGTCAGAAAAGGACTACTTAATTATCACGTCGTAGGAAGGCGTCCCAGAAAAAAGACTACTTAATTATCACCTATTTTCCTACGTCAATTCTAGGAGGAACCCCATTCCTAACTCTTTAAATGTTTAATTTCCTTTGGGTCAGTTGTCATGACTCCTTTCCGTACATATTCCTCTGTTTAAATTGCGACCGTTTTTAATATAATACGATGTTTATCGACAGAACAGGTTAATTATTCTCGAAGTCTATTTTCATTCAGAATTGACGAAAGTTTCTTCCGGAAGGGAGACAACTCGAAACGATAATATGGAAGACTCCATTTCGCTTGAAGGGGTGTTGTAGTTATAAAATTTATTTATATTAATTTAAATGATGCATATGATTTAAAATTATGCAACAACAATAACCCTCAATAGCAGACATACAAAGAAAGGATCCCATGAGTTTAAAATTATTCAATTGAGTGGGGAATCCAGAGCAACCATTCAATCTATATATAGCTAATACCCCTTAAAGTCCAGAAAACTATACGCATGCGCATAATTACATAAACAAACCCTGTAGCAAGAACGTATATTGAATTTTAATTAAACGACCTAGATGGTTCTCTATTTCTTTATGGAAGTACAATATCAAATATCAGTTTCATAACGGTGACATATATAAGAAAAACTCCACTTCAGTTCTTATATGACAGAAATAGATTTATCGGAATTCAGAGAACCCTCGCATTTTTATCAAAACTGGGGACTTTCTGACGTGTTTCTAAATTTATAAAAACACTAAATATAAATACTGCTTAATTCTGATTTTCTGTGTTGTTAAAAACAACTGTAGGACTCGCAACCGCGATGGTAATCCGAACCGCGATGGTCACGCTGAAGTGCGATGATGTACGCTGAAGTGCGTTGGTTAACACGCGGAAGTGCGATGATAACATTGTGACATGAACTTGTTGATATCTACGCTGAAGTGCGATGGTGGCTCTGTCAGAGATGGTCTAACTATAAAGTTGACTTTAATGAAACTATTAAGTGTGATGGTTTATTCCAGATAAATGCGATGGTCTGAAGTAAGAACTCTATTGAATGAGGTGTGGTGTAGTGGTTAGCGTTCTAGCTTCGAATTTGGGAGATCGGTTTCAATTTTTAGTCAGGTCTTATAAAAGATACATACAATTCTAATATGCTAATCATCCGCTAAGCACGGAAAAGTATAGAGTCAGATAAAATGGGCTAGATGGCATTAATTTAGTATACGCGATTCGAGTTGGAGGAAATGCCAAGTGCGCCAAAAAAAAAAGGTTCATCGTGTCGGTCTATATAGTGCTACGCAGGGTCCATCTCATTTTATCAAATATAAGTTGATCTCGTCATATCATAGCGGAGAAATTGCTCATAAGACACTCATTCATTTATTTATATAACATGTATAATATCGTAACAGTTTTTAACGCATAAAAGCCATCAAGTACATGTATGCTTGACTTATAGCGAAACGTGACGCGAGTTCTGAAAAAAAACTTGAGATTAAGCTGATTTTCCGCTATTCAGCAGACTAACCTGTTGCAGAAGAGTTATACTGTAAGAACAATAAAATTAGACTTATATATAGTGCGAGTTTTCTTACAAAGCAATAATAAAGCAAAATTATATCGACTCGATAAATATGATTGCTTTTAATAATTTTTATTTTATTTAAAAAAATTTCACACCAAATTAAGTGAAACATTCTTGAAGCAAAGACCCAGACATTTTATTGGTCGTACAAAATGTTTGCGGCATAACACCAAACGCTAGATAACAAATCTGCAGACCAAAATCATCTTTTAGCCGATTTGTTCCTTATGATTTGTAGCATGACTTAGTTATAAATTATTTTGTAACCTGAACCTCTAATGCTCAAAACTGTGCTGGACTTGAATTGTTCGTTACTTTGTTGGTTTTTTTTTTAATTTCCTTGTTAAAAATATCTTATCCACCTGCCTGCGAATCTGTGTTGTTTAGAAAACGTCACAACAACTAAAGGTCGTGCTAAACCATCGCACTTCAGCGAACGGACCATCGCACTTCGGCGTAGACCATCGAACTTCAGCGTCCCATCGCACCTCCGAGTCCTACATATATACTTATATGACAACATGCATCTACCCTGGATGTCTTTTCAGTTTAAATTAATTGAAATATTATCTCCGACATCATGCTCCTCTGGATAATGGGGACAATTTTCATTTTTTTTGGTTATAAATTGATGAATATTTTAATGGCAATCTTGCAAAAAAGTAATATCAAGTTACAAGTGTTGAAGAGAACTGATTTAAAGACATGTTAAGGTTGTACTGTATTATGTGGTCCTATGTATGAATAATTATGAGTGTGTGTTATCCATTTTATATGACCTTTATTTTAATTTCTGTTTACAAATCTATGTCCCATGTATGACAATATACAAAGCATTGTTTTCAGTGTGTCTCATCATCATTTCATTTATTGGGTACATTATTTGCTACTGCTAGTGGACGTTTCGTCCCCAAGGGTATCACCAGCCCAGTAGTCAGCACTTCGGTATTGACATGAATATCAAATATATAGTCATTCTAATAAATTTTCTGTTACAAAACTATGATTTTTTCGATAATCTAAGGATGTTCTTATCTCAAGCATAAAAAAAACCTTAGCCGTATTTCGCACAACTTTTAGGAATTTTTGTCTTCAATACTCTAAACCTTTGAACTTGTTTGGCCTTATGACTATTTTGATCTGAGCGCCACTGATGAGTCTTATGTAGACAAAACGCGCGTCTGGCTTATAAAATTATAATCCTTTGATAACTAATTGCTAAAAATAATCCTCTTTATTTCGTATCGGTCAGTTTTTATTGATGGCGGGAAGCGGAGTTCCCGGAGAGAATCATTAGCCTTCGTTCAACATAATGCAAACCATAATGGTTTGAAGAAATTAATAATAAAAAAACTTTCCTCCTTTCCTCCTTTTCCTTTTAACTTTCATCTGTATATTATGTTTTTCATTATCATACAACTAAGTTCATGAACGATGGGAAACAGGTCGTATTGTATTGCAGTGTCATATCTTAACGAATAACCACCTGCAAAACTACTGCGTATATTAAAAATATAGTAACACCTTAAACCATATCAGTCTTATTCCTCCTCGATATCACAGATATACATCAAAGGTCACGTACATGTACACGGCGCTACTTCAAGTGAAGTAAAACGTTATCATATTCATGTTAGATAAACTGACACTAGTGACAATAGTGAAAAGTATAAATATTTGTGAGATATTCAGTTGTGAAATTCTTGTCAACAAATTGGTAAATCGAATTATTTTCTCAATTCACTCTGTTCAACCGAAAATAAATTATTTATATACTCTAGGCTCCTTATTTTCTAACGACACCCTAATACCAACGACAAAAAATAATACCCATGTCTCAATTATTTGCAGTGAAATTGTTTCTGTATTAATAAAGAAAAACACCATATAGAGACTGTCAGGTGCGGTGACCATCCTCGAGTGTACAAAGAAAGCATGTCAGATGCCGAGTTTTCTAGAAACAGACAAACGTTTATCAAGGTTATCAGCAATGTATCCATCTTTTGCGTTTTCGGTTTTCCAACGACCGTGCGCTTTAAAGAGTCTGTCTGAAATTCCATTATTTGCGGCTGCAGAAGCACCGCCTGATCTGAAACTATGGAGGCCAAATAATTTGGCATCTAGACCAATGAAAGAAAGTGCTGCTTAAACAATTTCTCTTGCACGTGTATATGACAGTTTTGCATTATTTTTTCTTAAAACAAATTTGTTATATTTCTTAACATAAACAATTGATCTGAAAATATACATATCAGAAGTCAAAACAATGTCACCTGCTTTTATGTAGTCTAACAAAATTGCTACAGGACAAAATGGTGTATTAGTTTTAGCTATAACAACGCTTTTTCCTTTCCTGTAACAGTCTGTTTTGCTGCTAGAGATAAACATTTCTAAATATTCTGGTTTGAAAGTCAGATTATTGGCCTTAATTGAACAAAGTTCGCTATATATATCTCAAGAATCCTGCGTATGAAACCGTACAAATAGATAATAATCGCAAATCTCTAAGTGTCCTGGGATTACAAAATCTATTAAACAAAGTTTTTATAATAGTAGCATCTATTGGTTCTTTCTTCTGTACAGGCCTATTCAAAATCCGTTTCGAAGATTCTACTGTACTACGAACTAAATCAGATTCGCAAGGATCAACTAAATTTGCTAACTTGTGTGCCCACTTTATACTATAGAAAGCCGTTTCAACTGAACTATAATGCTGTACATTCTGCATGAGATGTTGTAAATAAAGGCTTACGTACAATTCACTTGCCGGTAGGATTGAATCTATTTCTGGATATTTTTGTGCCTATGCTAAAAATCTTTTAAAACCGTTAGCATACTTGGAAACGGTAGTCTTTGCTCTCGAATCAATTACTGTGGAACGTAAATGAAATAAAAGTCTTTTCAATTCTGAACTTTGTACACGGTCACTGTCATTCCAAAGTCCGGATGAAAAAATTTTCTGCAAACAAAACCTTCTTTTAACATTTTTTAAAAGGAAAACATTGAATCAACTTAAATATATAAATATAATTACCTCTAATGGCCAGATGTGGCCCAGTGACCAACTATCACCCAGCGGTGAACACAAAAAAGGTCCAATGACCAAATAAAATACTTCTCAGGGGTCCAGTGACCAAGTAGGCAAGTACACTACCAGTGTAGGTCCGGTGACAAAGTACATCTGTACAAACATAGTCCGATGACCAAATAATATCATGTCCAGTGACGAACGTTTTCTACAAAAAAGTTTTTAAACATTAGCATTTAGTTTTACTGCTAGAACTGTACCGGAAAATTTCCCGTTTGCAAATATTGAATTCAAGTTATGTCCAGGTACAAAAATTCTCTTGTTTTCATAAATTTCTAATACGTCTTCCACGTATTCCTTGTAACATAAATTCTCGTTAAACAGTAAAGGCCAAAATGGTGCCGAAGGCCATCTAGGGACAACCAAAGTGCATTTTGCTCTGCACTTAACTAAATGGTTGATTGTCTTAGATGCTAGCGAAACTGGAGGTACTAACCAATTGTTTTTACAAGACCAATTACTTGTGAAAGCATCTACACCTGATGTACCACGGTTCCAATAAATCGAATTAAATCTTTTAGTTTTTGCGTTTTCAGTATTCGCAAATCTATCAAAGCTGTGTGGGCCCCACATCAAATCCACAAATCTAAAAAATTCAGGGGAAACACCCCAATCATCTACATCTACTATTCTACTTAATAAATCAGCTTTTTCGTTTTGCTCCCGAGGGACCCAAAGGACGTGTAAAGAAATTTTATGTAAAACACAAATATTAAAAATGTCTAAAGCTAAGTTCTGTAACTCGGGCACCTTACTGCCTTTCCGCACTATACTCACAGCATTGTGATTATATGTGTGTACAGTAACCGTACTATTTCTAAGTACTTTATTAAAAGATTTTAAGCATATTTGAATCGCTTTTATCTCTCTCCATGTGGAGCTTCTAAATTTCTCATGATTTAACCACATCTTGTGAAAAACATAAGCTGTATCGGAGACAAAGCGACCAGCGCCTGTGTCACTCGCGTCCGTAAATACATGAAAATCTGAATAAATATTAAACAAATCAGAAGGTTTTAGCGATAAAATATTCTCTTGCCAAAATCTCAACTCTTCAATACAATCTGGGAAGGTAAAAATATTTACAAATTGATCCCAATGCTCACGTTGATTGATCACCGAGAAAATATTTCTCGTCATAATCTGTGTGACATTACCAATAGCAGGCTTCAATGAGATAATCTTACCGCAAAATCCGGCTAAATCTCTAATTTTAACTCGTGAACCTGTTTGTAATAAATTGCATAACTGAACAATATCACTTAATTTTTTGTCTGGAACTGAAAGTTTTCCCAATTTCAAGTCCCAGTGAAAACCTACCCAGTTAAAATCTTGCGATGGGTTCCATTTGCACTTATCTTTGTTAGGTACAAATCCCGAATTAATAAGATCTGTTTTCACTTTTTGAGAATGTAAAGTATACATATATCAGACGTCTCAGCTACACCGAACCCGTCGTCTAAATAAACAACTACTTTTATCCCGTCTTTCCGCCAATGTTTAACTAACGGTCTTATTACTTTAGTAAATATATAACCGCTTGTTTTCAGACCAAATGGAAGTACTGTAAAAACATAAAACTTGTTTTTCCATTGAAAACCTAAATATTGTCTGTGTGCATGGAAGACGTCTACGTGATGATAGTCCGACTTTAAATCAAAAATAAACCCAAAACTCTCAGACTTAATATATTGACTGACTGTTTTCAAATCTTCAAATTTAATTCTACTCAAAACTACATGTTCATTAACATGACGTAAATCCAATATTAACCTTTCTTTACCTTTCGAACTGACAGATACCGTTAGCGGGTTTATTACATGTGGTCTAACTGTAACAACCTCAGCTGACCCTGAAATAACAAGATCTTCAATTGCCAAATCAACAAATTTTTCATGCATGAAAGCAGATTTATTTTTTGGTAAAATTACACTATCTGGTTCATTTCTCATTGGGATTTTATACCCGTTTTCAATTACATCAAGAATAAAATTAGACGCTCCAATATTTTGCCAAAAAGTAAGAGATTTTTGTAATCTACCTTTTACATGAATATTTTTGAAACCCTCTTCATAATCACAATAAGAGCTAAACATGTTTAAATTATCATGTACCTGAAAAATGTCACTGTGTGGTCCATACTGTTTAAACGGCAACTCCTCTGTATCCAGATTTTTTGTCCTTAGCTCGGCAATCTCTAGCCCAGTGCCCAAAGTTGGCACATGAATAGCACATGTCTCCGGCCTTGGCTTGTCTACTCGGGCCAGCTTGGCCCTGGCTGCCACGAAAGGGCTGTTGTGTAGAAATAGTAGGAATAAAGCTCCCGCCATTATGTGTACCTTGACTGGGTGCTCCTGCTGCTTCAGCGGGTCTTTTACGGCCTTGTTTTTTCTCTGTCTTTGTCGTCTTAATTTTCCTAATTGCTCTACTTTCCGCCGCTCTAATACGCTTTTCATCCTCAGAATTACTGGCAACATCATCTGATAAATACTCTTGCACTGTGTTCCAGCCACCCTCCGACTTATCGGCTATGCGGATCAGCTTGTTACGCTTCTTAAGAACTTTACTGGACTCTTCAAGAAGCTTCGTAGCTCTTGCGGGCCTTTTACTGTCAATGTATTCTACGGCTCTGTCAATACTGTCTATAATGTCAGAATTTAACTCGAACTGTATTTGGTTACCTTTAAAGCGGAACGTGGTCTCCACTTTTTTCACCTTCTTAGCAAGGCTGTGGGTTTTGTCGTCCAAGTTTCTCTCGATACCTGCCAACATGGTGTTCATGTAAGTCGTGAACAATGAGAACAAATCGGCATTACTAACGTCTTCGTCGGAATTTCTATCTGGTTCAACAGACTCCTTACTTGGTATGGGTACTTCAGTGTCGGACATTACAAATCTTCCTATACACAAATACACTATTCGTTAGATGGTCTCCACCCTTGTCGATAACTTTTCTCGTGCACGCACGACTTTAAATACTAACGGAACTTCTTACTCTATTGTTATTACAATTAGCCCGCTACCTGAACTCGAAAATTCATACGCCTGTCGTGAATAAATATATCAATTTCAAGCAAAAAGTAAGTAGAATTATACATTGTTGGAGACCGTTTTAATGGTGTTGACTTTTTTCAACTGATTTTTATAGTTCATTCTTATTTTTTAATAACTACTATTCCAGGTTTAGGGAGGGTTGGGATACCGCTAACATGTTTAATCCCGTAATGTATGTAAGTTCCTGTCCTAAGTCCTGAGCATGTAATCAAGTTGTTGTCATCTGTTAATGTGTTTGTTATATGTTTGTTTTTCATTCTTTTTTTGTACATATATTATGACGTTCGTTTTCTCGTTTGAATTGTTTTACATTTATTTTTTTATTTCGGAGCCTCCTATACTCAGTAGCAAATTAACCTGACGATATCGGGATATGGGTATTTAGTCGGATCTTAACACGTACTTGTGATTTGTTTGAAACCGGTTTTAACGAAGAAATGTCGAAATGTTCAGAACTTAATTAAATGTGTTTTTGGGTAAGATGGTGCAAGCATACGATTTTCATTGCGTCTTACACTTTGAGAAGCGAATAATCTTTAGCTACTTTATTTAAATATTGTGTAAAAACGTTAATTATGCATGTTATGAGCTATGAAAGTTAAGTGGCTCAAGCATTTTACTGAGAAAGTTTTAAGGTTTATGTACCCTTCTGTAGCCATTTTTATGCCCCACCTACGATAGTAGAGGGGCATTATGTTTTCTGGTCTGTGCGTCCGTCCGTCTGTTCGTTCGTCCGTCCGTCTGTCCCGCTTCAGGTTAAAGTTTTTGGTCAAGGTAGTTTTTGATGAAGTTTAAGTCCAATCGACTTCAAACTTAGTACACATGTCCCCTATGATATGATCTTTCTAATTTTAATGCCAAATTAGAGTTTTTACCCCAATTTCACGGTCCACTGAACATGGAAAATGATAGTGGGAGTGGGGCATTCGTGTACTGAGGACACATTCTTGTTGTACGATTTTTTCAAACCTCAATTGTATCAAAACTAAAGATATAATAAATAATAGAGATAGGCCATTTAGTAAATGTTCCAAGGGGAAACTTGATGTAAAGCATTATTTTTTACTGTTTCATTGCATTTGATAGAAAAAGAGGACTTTGTTGCAAATAAATCAAGAATTTTATAGAAAATCCACAGCCTTTAATACAGAGATTTTTGTTATAAAATTTGAAACATAAATTACTCACTTGATTTTCTATGATGTGCTAGTGTTTATTTTTTACAAAAAGTTCTAAGTAACCTGTAAATTCCAAAACACCTCGTGCTGAGTCACTAAAGTCGAGCGCACCCTAAAAGGTGTACTTGATTTTGGCCATATTTATACTTGTCTTAACCAATAACTACATTTATAAACTTGTTTTAAGGAAATCAATGCTAGCACTGCATGCAATAATCCTATATCTATCAGTCATCAAATTGCCAAATATGAGAGTACAAGGATAAAGGCTGTGGATTTTTTATAAAAATCTTGATTTATTTGCCACAAAGTCCTCTTTTTCTATTAAATGCAATGGAACAGTAAAAAATAATGCTTTGCATCAAGTTTCCCCTTGGAATATGTACAAAATGGCCTATCTCTATTATTCATTATATCTGTAGTTTTGATACAATTGAAGTTTGAAAAGTTCGTACAAAAATGGCTACAGAAGGGTACATAAACCTTCAAAAAATGCAAAGAAATATTTTAACAGTGGGTTCGATTTCATTAGTCTTTACTATCTATAGATTAACAACTTTTGGTTATATTTATAATTTAGAATCATCATTGAAGGTGGAGCGCGATTGCACAGTTAATTAATTATATTGATGTGCCATTTGTATACAAGAGTGACATTCCGTTGTATTATGTGCCAATTCGAAAAAGTTATGCGAGTATTGTCTCCCTTTAACAGGTTCATTATTTTATAATTAAGTTTAGGTTTCTGATATAAATTTGAATAGTTACAAAATGTATCAATTCAATATATTTCAGTTTTTGTTATTGGTGTATCAAAAACATTGATGTACGAATATAATTTCATAAATTTGAAACGTTTAAAATGATTACATACCAATATAAAGAACCGTTCATCATTTTTGAAAAAGACTATGATTGAAATTCGTATTATTTCATCACATTCATTGATCAGTCACGTCTCAGTCAATACAGCTGAACGGACGTGCTGGGCCAGCTCTCCTTTACCCGCTATCTTCGATGAGGGTTTACAGTTAGATATCAACGACTTACTACTTAAGATGACAGAAACCAATCCATGCCGTACAGAGAGACGTAGTAGTTGGCGTACCCGCGTTAACATGCACTCCAAAACCATTGTATCATGGGGAGTGTTATGCCGATTAACGTCCGAGGGCTGTATCCTAGGCTGTTGGGTGATACGACCTTCATTTCACTGCCTCACGGCTTTGGTCCTGATAATGCTTCCTGTCATCTTTCGAACTACGTCCGAGATCATCTACCAGTACTCACTCATCGAGGTTAGCGGGCTGCCAAGCTGACCAAACTGGCCCTGAAAGCAGCCGTTGTGAAGAAGTAAACAACAAAATAGTCAAAAACCAAAAACAACTCACCAAAACCAAGATGGCGGCCTACATATTGCGACCTCCACTACTCGTTCCTGACCCATGGCATCAAAATATCATAAAGCTCACCAAACGCCTTCGGGCACCGAGCCGACCGTGCGAGGGCTGTATAGCCAGTCAAGGTCGTTAAACACCACCATATATATCGTATTATTTATCTTCCCCTCATGATAGATTGATTGGGAAATGAACCAAAGTTCTATAAAGGTAATCACAGAGAGGGACTAGCAAGCAATTTTTAATTGTAGCTTATTTAATTTTAAAACAACTTTCCACTATAAACAAATGTTATTTTATACAAATATAAGGACCTTGTTAGCTAAATCTACAAATTTTATTAGATATTATGAATTTTTATTACAATAGAATAATATGCTACTTATAGATGACTATGTGGTATGGGAAGGCCGTACGGTGACCTACAGTTGTTCATTTCTGTGTCAATTGATCTTTTGCGGAGAGTTGTTTCATTCGCAATTATACCACATCTTTTTTTATATTTCAAAGAACACATCGATATGTCTTGTAAATAGAATATTTATCAGATCAATTACTATTGTAACCCAACTACTTCAATTATTATATCCTACCACTTATCGCACGTTACTTCATGTCTAGTGAATGACAAAGCGTCAACCCAACAATCGGAATATCTCGGGATTTACCTGTTTAAATAAAATAAGCAACTGTTCTATCGATTTTCATGTGATTTAAAATTAATACATGTACATAAATACGGATTATGGATTTCAAAAATTAATTCATTTAAAGACGTTATTATGCCTTAAGCTTAATTTTAGGACAACTATTAATAGATCAAATTGCGAGTTGTTAAATTTACAAAACTCGGTCATGTTCATCTGTTGACATTGAGTTAATGGGAATCATACCGTACAACGTAAAGGTGACCAAACCCAACAAAAGATTCAGATAAGTTTTCGAATGATAAATAATTAAATCGTTTTTAAGTATTGTGATAATGTCTTCAATTAAGCGACTTTTGCTGAATAGAGGTAGTTGAGGGAGGGAATGATTAAAGTGTATATATATTTTATAGAAAAAAATATAAGGAAAAAAATTTAATATAACATAAGAGGATTTTGCTGGTTTTTTTATGTGCGTATGAGCTATAGTTACTAGTATGGTATTGAAGTCAAGATGACAAGGAATTCAATAACTTAATATAATATTAAAGTACAAATGTATCAGTTGCATGAATTTGAGTGTACAGTACTACCTGTGACATTATCTTATTCATGGTGGCCATAAAAATTATGTCCACCATGGTGGCCCTATATGTCCATCATTATACCCCCTGTCGCTTAATTAATACACAAGGTATTAATCAAAAACTAGTCAAGGATAAATGGAAATCTTGACTGCATTGAAGTGTTAAAATATGGGTCTACTATTTCATTTCAAAATTCCTTTTATAATAGAGCCTATGAAATTAAATAAGAATATGGATTTCAAGTTTTAGGGTTTCAGCGTGACGAAGGTCAATCCAGAAAAGCGCTACGGATTTGAATTAATTTAATGTTCTTTCAGGGCAGATAATTATATTGAATTTGAAAGGCCAGTTGGTGCTTTCGGGATTTTTCAAAGATATAAGATCCGTAATCCCCTTCTTTTATTAACTATTTGAGAAGTAATTATGAAAAAACAAATCTCATTGAGTTTCAGTCCATTCTATCGTTTGATTTATCCTCATAAATCAAGTGTCTCCTATAAAACAAATACAATGAATGTGAATGTGTTAAATTCGATGTATTTCAATGAAAAAGTAAGTTTCGTGATCCCAAGTTTTTATATTGTAATTTGAAAATGTGTTAGTCAAGAAGTCTTTTACAGAAGAAATAGTCAATTATTTAGACAACACATCTACCTGAACCTTTTTTCATTTACACTTATTGATTTTAATGTATATTTTACTTTTGAACAAGACTCGTATTTTTACTAAAAGCTTACGGATATACACATACATACTGGTATTACTCAGCATTCAGCTCTCGGATTGTCAATACCTTTAACTAGGTTAGGCGATTTTAAATACATTTTTTTCATTATTGTATGTCTCTAGTTTAAACCACGGCTTGTCGGCTAAACAATACTATAGGGAAGGCATACAAACCGCCAATCGAAAATATGGAATTGAAAATTTCAAGTATACTGTCTTTTATTCGGTTAGGACTTGACTTTGATTATTCTTATTTTACATTTTGTGATTCTAAATTTCTCCATGTGTGTGAACGTGGTAATAGACAGAAAGATCTTCGCTATAAATCAAGTGTTCAACTCTCTAAAACAAATTCAACATCATATTGTTTTGGCTATTCTTTTCAAGTCTTTGCTTGTTTTAAGTATTTATGCATCCTTGTCTTTCAAATTGGTTAGTTTCAGCTTTACTCTTAAACATCAGAAAACAATTCTATGATTTATTATTGATTAATTAAGAAATTATTTTTTATATCAATTTTCAACTTCCAAATCAAAGTTAAACCTATAGGTGGTTTTTTCTATTCCTTTTTTTGTATAATTTTCTTGAAATATGTTTTTTCGTTAGTATTAACACTTTGGGGTTTAAGGTAGTTCAGGGGTATAGAAAAAAAATGACAGAATTTTCTTATACTTTGTGAAATTTAACTTTGAAGTATTGTAAATGAAAAAATGCAAAAAAATTGGGGGTCACCGGCCATCTAAGAGATATTTTGACCTCTGAAAATGAGTGCAAATAGGTTATATGGAAATATAGGGAAAATGGACAAAAAAACAATTTGATTGAATTTTCAAAGCAAAATAAATGACAAAAGTTGCTCATGTTTTCATAAAGTAAAGCTTGATGTCTCTATTTTATAAAATTGAAATAAAATTGGGGGGTCACCGGCCATCCAAGAGATTTTTTGACCTATAAAAATGGGTGCAAATAGGCTAAATATAGGGAAAACAGGCATAAAATATCTTTGATTGAATTTTAAGAGCAAAATAAATGACAGAAGTTGCCTATTTTTTCATACTGTAAAGCTTGATGTCTCTATTTTATAAAATTGAAATAAAATTTGGGGGTCACCGGCCATCCAAGAGATTTTTTGACCTATGAAAATGAGTGCAAATAGGCTAAATATAGGGAAAACAGGCATAAAATATCTTTGTTTGAATTTTAAGAGCAAAATAATTGACAGAAGTTGCCTATTTTTTCATACTGTAAAGCTTAATGTCTCTATTTTATAAAATTGAAATAAAATTTGGGAGTCACCGGCCATCCAAGAGATTTTTTGACCTATGAAAATGAGTGTAAATAGGCTAAATATAGGGAAAACAGGCATAAAATATCTTTGATTGAATTTTAAGAGCAAAAAAAATTACTGAAGTTGCCTATTTTTTCATACTGGAAAGCTTGATGTCTCTATTTTATAAAATTGAAATAAAATTTGGGGGTCACCGGCCATCCAAGAGATTTTTTGACCTCTGAAAATGAGTGCAAATAGGCTAAATATAGGTTAAAACAGGCATAAAATATCTTTAATTGAATTTTCAAAGCAAAATAAATGACAGAAGTTGCTCATTTTTTCATACTGTAAAGCTTAATGTCTCTATTTTATAAAATTGAAATAAAATTTGGGGGTCACCGGCCATCCAAGAGATTTTTTGACCTCTGAAAAAGAGTGCAAATAGGCTAAATATAGGGAAAACAGGCATAAAATATCTTTGATTGAATTTTCAAAGCAAAAAAAATGACAGAAGTTGCCTATTTTTTCATACTGTAAAGCTTGATGTCTCTATTTTATAAAATTGAAATAAAATTTGGGGGTCACCGGCCATCCAAGAGATTTTTTTACCTCTGAAAATGAGTGCAAATAGGCTAAATATAGGGAAAACAGGCATAAAATATCTTTGATTGAATTTTTAGAGCAAAATAAATGACAGAAGTTGCTCATTTTTTTCATACTGTAAAGCTTGATGTCTCTATTTTATTAAAGTGAAATAAAATTTGCGGGTCATTCGCCATCCAAGAGATTTTTTTAGCAAAATAAATGACAGAAGTTGTTCATTATGCAACGAGGGGTTTACCTCTGCGGTTGTATAAAGCTGCTTCCTGCGGAGCATCTGGTTATTATTGTGCTTAATACACCATATTTGTGACAACATATGAAAAGTGTGAGCTGACAGTCTGCTAAGTTTTTATCCATAAGTCTCATTCTGACTTTCTATCTGAAAGGTTTTTATGTGTCAATATTTGTGTTTCAATATAAAAGGAAGATGTGGTATGATAATTGATTGTTAATGAGGCAACTCTCCGCAATAGACCAAAGACACAGAAGTTAACAGCTACAGATCAAAAGCGGTTATTGCATAGTGAGCTGCAAAAGGCCCTTCAATTACTAATGAAAAACAATTCAAATGAGAAAACTGAAGGCATATTAATGTACAAATGATGAACAAAAAAAAAATATGTGACACAACAAAAGACAACCACTATCTGAATTACAGGTTCATGACTTGGGACAGGCACATACATAATGTTGTGGGGTAAATGTTTGAAGGTGACAACCCTTCCCCTTAACCTGGGACAGTGGTGTAAATTGGTACAACATAGGGGTTTTATCAATTTGTATTAATCATTTTTGAACTCTAAATCTAGCGAAAAGTAGATTATCACAGATAAATTTGCAGAATGAGTTGTATGAATAGTCGGGACCCTTGTCTTGCAAACTTTATGGAGCAAGAAAAATGTGATGAGATTTGTATGTACATAAAGTCTGTCATAAAATTAAAGATTTCAGTATATTCGCATTTTACAATATTTTTTGTAACTGCTGTATTTAACATGTTATTTTTCTTTTCTACTGTAGGATAGAAAAGAAAAGTAAGTGGTTCAAATATACATGTATGCCTCTTGAGACTAAAATTACATGCAATAAAAATCAGCCCTCAAAAAAGCAAATTTTAATAACTACAGCTGTAGTATGCATTTTTAAATGTAAATACAATGTATGTGTTAGGGGCCTAAATTGACCCTGAATTATTTCAAGTGTTTTTGGCCTTAGACTTTTTAATACATAACGTACTATTAAATTATTACATGTAATATACTATGCCATTTGTAATTTCCCTTCTATTTAAAGTACGTTTTAAACATATCGGAGGATTCAGAGGCAGCCCTGGGAAAAAATTGGTTAATAATATAGGGAATCACTGGAGCATGACCTGAGCGGGTCCCCTTTTAGGCAGTCAGTGAGCCCCCACTTATGAAAAATTCTGGATCCGCCACTGGGATTATTTATACAACAAAAACATTCACGAGGTTTTAAATTGCAGGAAAATATCACCTCTTTATACAAGCCCTCCCCCTTTTTCATTCAAAAACCTACTAAACATGCTAAAAGGCACATACTCATACATTTTTATAATTTTGACTTTTGAATAATTATTATACATTCTACATGTCTGATACATGTACATCAAATTAGTCTTTAAAAACATTTTGTCTATAACATATATCTTATAATTGCCATGAAACTTGGTCCGTAGGCTTTTAATTTAGTAAGCTCTGGTCACACAAAGTTGGTTAAGATCAGTTAGTTCCTACTATCCTATTAGATAGGAATATAGTTAATTTATTATCCTTTGATTTTATCTTTATTTACAAAATAAAGACTTTAGTTTTCTCGTTTGAATTGTTTTACATTGTCTTACCGGGGCCTTTTATAGCTGACTATGCGGTATGGGCTTTGCTCATTGGTGAAGGCCGTTCTGTGACCTATAGTTGTTAATGTTTGTGTCATTTTGGTCTTTTGTGGATAGTTGTTTTATTGGCAATCATACCACATCTTCTTTTTTATATCTTGTGTCAACATTACAATGCGTTCCACATGAAAATCAATTATATAATCATTTTTATAAATTTGATTTCATACCTTGAAGTTTTTTTCATACACTTTTAAAAAATATGCCTTTAAATAAAGAGGAAGTATTTAAAGAGTTGAAATTATACTGTAATTTTTAGTCATGAATGGACCAGCTAAAAAAGGTTAAAAAATGTCTGAAGCCATCAAGAGAATATGACACCCACTTAGTGCAGGTGTAATTTTTAAAAGTTTGCATTTAATGTCTTTAACATATTAAAGAAATGCACTTCGAAATAACTGTGTAGAGACCTAACAAGCTTTTAAATTTAGAAAAATATCATTTTATGACAAGACCGCTTTTCCTGTTTAGGTAGTAAAAGTTTTGTTTTCTCTCATGAAGATTCTGTAGGATCAAATATATTATAGGAGGGTAAGGAAAAGATTTAAAGAATAGAGAATAATGCATGAAATGTTCACAATACATTTGTAAATATAAAAGAAAATAGACATACATGTAACAATGAAGAAAAACGGGTTGTTAAATTATAAGAAGTACAGAAAAATGGAAAAAAAAAAAATAGAGATAAATGGTATAAAGAATTAGATAGGAATGAAATGAAGGACCCTCAATCCAGACCATCGGTAAGAAAGGTAGTTTTGTGAAATGATTCATATTTAAAAATAATTTATACAGTCTTGATCCTGCTAACTTGTTTAAAGAGTTGAAATTATTTATGTATGTGTCTGTCCCAAGTCAGGAGCCTGTAATTCAGTGGTTGTCATTTGTTTATGTGTAACATATTTGTTTTTCATTTACTTTTTTTAAACAAATAAGGCCGTTTGTTTTCTTGTTTGAATTGTTGTACATCATGTACATTGTCATATCTGGGCCTTTCATTGCTGACTATATATGCGGTATGGGCTTTGCTCATTGTTGAAGGCCGTACAGTGACCTATAGCTGTTTATGTCTGTGCCATTTTGGTCTCTTTTGGAAACATTGAAGTTGTCTCATTGGCAATCATACCACATCTTTTTTATATAGATGGGTTTGTTCTATTCTTACATGTCTAAATTTTAAGTCTGCATGCTTAACCAAAAATGTTATAACTGGAATCCTAGCAAAATAAACTGCATTCACATTCGAATACTCCAGGTTTACAACAAGAAGATTCTGTTTGCATGTACATGTAATTATATAAATCCCCTACTTTCATGAAATTATATCATGACCTTTTCTCCCAGAAACCTCAATGGTCTGAACCCTATGCAGATGACATATTTCTCTGGTCCACAAATTTTCAAATCTATTACATGATAAAAGTACCATGAGCTATGCCTTTAGTTACATTCATAATTAATTTTCAGCCTGAAAAGGGGGTTGTCATTGTTTTGTTGTTGGACACGGATATTGTTTTGAAATTTATTTACGCTTAAAGGTTATTTTTCAGTGGTCGTGAATCGCTCTTTGAACTTGTATATTCAATTCATTAGTGCTTACTTGTCAGTTTAAATTTCCCCCTTTTCATGATTTGTTTACATCATCTTTCGCCAGTTTGTCGGACCTTTTCTAGTGTAAGACAAGGGTGAAACTGCTTCATAAGCTACCAAAATGAAGATCGTTATCTATAATTTCGATCTGCATTACAGTATTCATGAAAAGCAGTCCACGTGTTCGATAAATGTGAGTTATTCTCTTTTCATTCTTCTCCTTCGTCAAAAACATGCTTCATATTTATTTTTAAAACGGAAGTACTATTTCAACAATGACAATTGTAAGAATAAGTTTTATTAAGTTTTAAAATTGCATTTAAAAGTTATTCAACTCTTTCTCAATGCATTTGAATAAAACAGATTATTAAAATGATCATATTTTACTGTTATGGAAAATTACGACAATGTACATCACTTACGATATCAATGCGCAACTTTATGCGCAGACGGCGCGAAAATTTAAACCCCCGAACTACCTTAATTAAGTGTTCTGAATGAATTCAGGAAGCGCTTGAGAATCACCAAATATATTAAGTGTTTGTTACATTTTTAAATGCCAAGATTTGAATCAATTGAAATGGTATAAAATCATTGGTCTCATCTATACTAATACAATAAACACAAATCATATATCGGAGACAGAACCATGCAGTTCATGCTTTATGTGCGAGAGACATAATTCACTTTACATGGTTTTTTGTTAAAGATCATTCATTTTCCTAACCTTCCTCCGACAAGATATATGTATCTATTTTGGCCATTCTTTTTTATGAATAAAAACAGAACCAACTCTTTCAATGTGTCCTTTAGTTTGGAATGGAAATTATGTATGTAAAGTGTAGAAAAGTGATTTTTTTTAATACTATGACAAGAGTCTTAGATTTATGTACTTTAAACGATCTTTGATTTTATTTGATAACTCAATCTAACTTTCGCCACCTGTAGAATCTCTTTAGATTTTCTCCTTGGTAATTGCCATGGGGTATACGTTGAGATTCCAATTGTATTTTCAATACTAAATTCATTTATCAAGCATATAATGTGATGTGCTTTAACACATAAACGATGTTGTTTGAGGCTTTATCTGCAACAACAACATATTTATCATGGAAAAGTGAAAGATGTTTTGTAATATTTGGGTCTTTGAAGATTGATGAATATTGGTATTGACCCACTCAGTTTCTTGATAATCCTCGACTGAATTTATCAATATTTTGAAGTTGTGTTTCGAAATCATGTGTTTAAGCTCACTATATTTCGGGCCTTTGGATAACTATTCCCGTTTCCAAATTGTTATTGATGTTTGAAATTCAAATTATAATGTTCAAATTGTACGTATTTATTATACCATACTAGATAAACCCAACATACTCAATGTTGACTGACCAGTATACCGAATAAAAATTAACTATACTTCAAACTATATAAATCTAAATAATAACTCAACAAATATATATTGCATTTGCCGTACGGACGAACTAGCCGGCATTTAATATGATATAATCTGACGTTATGTGACGATACATATTTATACAATACATCAATCGAAAATGATAAATTAGACTGACAAATTTGTCTACTTTATGAACATTATAAAAGATTCTATTCCTTGAATCTTCATCTCCGTCATTGGTGATGAATTCCACCCAGTAAAAACCATAAAAAACTACTTAATTCATGGAAACCTGTAACTCGAGGTAAAGCCGACACCACTTCCAGAGAAAGCGTCAAGTCCAGCGCTTAAAACCCCAAATACAAAAATAAACAGCCACTTGTTATAACATACTGATATATAAATATGTACACTTGTAATTTGTGGTTTACTATCAAACGTCCACTGCTAGAATGAAGACATTAACACGGACAATACATTTGACGCTAAACAATAAAAAACCTTGACCATTGGTCATCCTGAACACTTAGTCTTGATGAACCTTGCAATACATTTTTTTTTCTACTATACTACGAAACGCAGAAAAATATATTTATTTTATCTTTCTGTAATGTAATCATTTAACTAGGTCATGTAGGTTCATTATTGTCTTGTGTGATCGTGAATCTGTATATGCCCGTGGTGTGTACACAAAGGCAACTGTTCTTAGGATAAAACGTGATGAATTGAGGGATACAACTCATAATTGCGACTAGAAAACGATTTAATTGTTTAAATTTGCAATGTAGGCAATGTAGGCAATGACTCTGTATCACTGAATTGGTTATTATTACTAACAAATTTATTAGCTGGATAGAAACATTAATAATTCGTATCATGCCAAGGTTTTTTTTTTTTTTTTTCCATATTTTTCATGATTAAATGAGAAAAAAATCGAATACATGAAAGATAAATAAAACTCTTCACATTATCAGTGTCACAAGATTTATGTTATCATTTAATGACAACATCTACTTAACTTCAAAGATAATAACATGTCCACACCTTTAATTTCACAATTTGATTTACAGTTAAACACGCGTCAATAATAGGGCACAGGTTAACAGGTTCATGATATAAATATTTAGGAAGAATTCAGAAGTGATATGCCGTTACTGAATTTGATAAGTGAGACGCTTTGCTCGATTTTATATGCTCGATTATGGGAAGTATTATGGTATACCATCCGTCCATTGGTCTGTCGTCAATGTCTCGAACACTAACACAAAAAGGCTTAAACCAATTCGCAAGAAACATTGGTGTATTGTTTATATCTATTTATGTGAGCTCCCTTACCTTTTTATATGAATTTCAAAATTTCAGGTTTCTGAGTTTTGGGGGTGTTTTTGTTTTATTAAAAAGGAGGAAAATAACTCAAAAACACTTTCACAAATTTGAAAGAAACTTTCAAATTGGTGAATTATTTATAGCTATTGACATCAGCTCCCCATTCGATTTTTATAAGTTTTAGATATCACGTTTCGGAGTAATGTGATTTTATTCATAAATAAGAGGTGGGTTTCAAGTTTTCGGACAATGCTTTACCTAGTTATCATGCAAGTTTGGTGACTGGTTTATATCTATTAAGATAATCTCCCTTTAGTTTTTGTTTTATGAATTTCTGATATGACATTGCGAAGTTTTTAAACTTTATTCCTTGAAAAAATGACGGATGCTCATGCAATTGTTTGCACCTGTCCTTTGTCAGGAATCTGATGTTCCAAGGTTGTCGTCTGCTTATGTGGCTCATAAGTGTTTCGCGTTTCTCAATTCTATATAGATTAGGCCGTTGGTTTTCCCCTTTGAGTGGTTTTACAGGAGTATTGTTTTGGGGTCCTTTACAGCTTGCTGTTTGGTGTAGTTGAAGGCCATAACTTGATCTATAATGGTTTACTTTTTATAAATTGTATAAATTTATATTTCTATGAATCAATCAAATTAAGGTCATCACTCAAGAAATTTTACGGTCGCCATCATGAGCTGATTGGCCATTATGACAAAAGTGTGTCATAAATCATATCTGATATTCTTCCTGAGTCATAGTAACCTTCCTTCATTACCGAACTGAACTAAGAAATAACACGACGGGTGCCGTATATGGTGCAGGAAATGCTTACCCTTCCGGAGCACATGATTTTACTCCCGGTTGTTAGTAAAGTTCGTGTTGTTTCTTATTTATTATTGATAACTGTTGATGTATATGTCTGTTGGTTTTATGAGTTTTTGTTTGCTCCTTGGTTTTCAATATTATTATCTTGTATAAGTTGTTTCATTGGCACTCATCTTCGAATATCTATTATTAAGCTTGTACTGGAAAATTGTCATTTAAATGATATCTAATAATATCGTATATTGAAAAACTTCCTTTAAACTTATGTATAGTACAAAAATTACATTACAGCCATTTTATCTGATTCCTCGACAGTATCTCTGTTCTTACGGACACACCGTAACCTCATGTGGAGTATTATATTGTGAATGAAGGCTTATAACGATAAAGGTGTCAAATACCATACTTATCAAATTAACGGATAGTGGTATATATTAAGGAAGTTTTTTGTCTTTAAATTTAACAAGTGAAGAGTTTTGTGTCAAAACTGTTCATTTTCAATTTTGTTTTGGATGGTTCTAAATAGTGTATTGATATAATGAGTTGTTAAACGACCACAAGGATATATAATCAAGAAAATGTGTCATTGTGTGCCAAAAAAATTTAGTATAACAAGAAATGATTTTGTTTAGCAGTTGAGAAGTACCGTTTAAGGTTTTTGAATTAGGTAAGGGTGTAGAACAGATGATCCACATTTACTATTAGACATTAATCTTTATCTCAATTTGCACATGGCAAACTGCGAACTTTAATAAGGGTATTAAGAGAGTAGTGACAGAATTCTTGATCCAACTGAACTCTCATGTGTACTGTTAAAACACATGTACGTTACACTTACCAACATCTTTAGGATTATACAATGCAAGTTTAGTAGTGACAATCAAAGACTGTTATTACGAATGCACTATCTAATAACCTGAAACACCTGAAAAATGAAAATTATAAATTATAAATTATTGATTAAATCTTTGAGCTCAGTAATTACCAATCGCAACATTATAGTCGACTATGTAATATAGTGACAAGTGCATCGTATTATAAATACATAATTTATATGAAGGCAAGGTATTAGGTGAAAGTATCACATTGATTAGGTTATCACATCACATTAAATTAAACGAGAAGGTTTGTAAATCTATTATTTTTTGTTAATGAGCAGTCTGATCAGCATGACTGCCTGTAACAAACGTAGAAATGACTGTCAGAAAAGTCAACCAATTATGTTCGGCACGTTGTGGGTTCTGTTATCACCTTCTGATTTTGCCGTTTTTCCATCCATTACAATGGGATTTGGCAATAGTGCGATTGAAACTTTAAGGCTTTAAATTATTTTCTGCAGTCAATTATATGGCAGTTCAATTAATGGGAAACTTTTCTGGCATAAATCTGTACAAAATGGTATTCAGCAATTTGATTAGCAGTTGACGTTACGACCGAAGACCTGTCTCGCAAATGACGTTGTGTAATTAAATTCAATTGACGTTGTATTGTCACTACATGTTGATCTGGTCATTGATGGTCTTCAACAAATCCCGTCTTCCAGAATCATTGTTGAAAGGACAGTAAGACGAGTTTCTGACGTCAAATTGTCTGGTTGCAGCATGTTCACGTTTTCCTGTTTGCAGTATTCTAATGGGTTGATCTAGTTTTTTCTTTCCTACGTCCTTGCAAAAATGGAGATGCATTTTTTAACTGATTTAAGTGTGGCCAAGGATTTAAAGAATTGTTTCATTAAGAAAGAAAAAATGAAAAAATCTTTTATTGGTTCGTAATTTCGCTTTCTGAAATTGGTGCGATCTCAATAATCTGGTATGTTCAATAACGACAGGAGAAAAAGGTATTAGTAGTATTTGTATGAGGATCAAACATGATTTGTTAAAAAAAATCTAAAAAATGAGTGTTGCGTTTTTTATGGTCAGTCAGTATATTATGTTAAAGTTAATCTTTGTGCGTCGAGTGTAGATTGTGAAAACATTGTAGTGCGTATGCTCTTACCTATAGCACTTTCTATCATACAATAGGGCAAAATCAAAAATATGAATAGTCGCATTTCTAATCGATTATTGATCCAGTAAGATGACGTTATACTTGGTAATTGAACTTGTCTAATTTTCCATCGATAGCAAATTGTTAGTAAAATGTTGTCGTGTTATATGTTGTGTTACCGTGTGCTTGAAACTGCGTCTCATTGTTGTTTAACCCAAATTAATACTAAAACGACAAAAAGACAAACTCATCATAAAAAACTAATTATATAGACTTAGGGCTACGAACCCAACCAACATATGGGGATATCTGGTGTACTCTGCCCTACACGTGACATCCGTTGTGTTACTCATATAATTTACAACCAGGGGATAAGTCTAATTGATTTTTGTTTCAATAACGGTTAATTTGAACCTACTTTAATCAAGATATTTATATCTTCGTCGGTCATTTGCTTTTAAGGAACAAAGCAAGTCAAATAATTTCAATTTATCTTTGTATGGAATGGAAAAGTTTAATAATATTGCAAGATGTAAGAGATGTGATTTGTGTATTCTAACATACATTAGGATTTCTTTTAGTTTCCACATATGAACACAACACCCCTAAAGTAGATAGTATCACATTAAATCAGAAGCCTGGATATGATTCCTGATCAAATAGATGTTAATAATTTAGAAAATGGTTTGATGGAACACTTGGATAAACAACAATATAACTTCGTTTGTGCGGACAATAACATTAGTTAGATATAAAATAAAGTGGAGAAAGATCCAGTTGTTCATACTTGGTTGAAATTCCAGGAGATCATATAACAGGAGCCTGTAATTCAGTGGTTGTCGTTTGTTTATAAGTTACATATTTGTTTTTCGTTCATTTTTTAATATAAATAAGGCCGTTAGTTTTCTCGTTTGAATTGTTTTACATTGTCTTATCGGGGTCTTTTATAGCTGACTATGCGGTATGGGCTTTGCTCATTGTTGAAGGCCGTACGGTGACCTATAGTTGTTAATGTCTGTGTCATTTTGGTCTTTTGAGGATAGTTGTCTCATTGGCAATCATACCACATCTTCTTTTTTATACTATTGTGTAGGATTTCCTCTTTGGTAAGTGTCATTGTAGTATATACTGAGTTTCCAAGAAAATGATAGAATCTAACTATGTTATCAAACAGTGTATGTAATGGCAACTATAAAAACAAAGATTAGGCATTCAGTCATATAAAAATGTATGTAGATCTTGTTTTTCTGAATCGATTATGGGTTTACAATCTGTATGTCTAGATCTATAATTGTAAAAAACATATGACAGCTTTGTCGTTTTTTTTTCTTTCTATACAATCTTTAGAAAATAGAAAATAATAAATCCAAAAACACTAACGGGTAGTACGTTTGCGATCAACGAATGACTTGATAGCTGTACTGATGTAAAATGCATAAACAAGAATGATGCATAAGACAGTAAGACCATAATTGAAGTACAAAAACATCGTGCAATTTTCAAATCGATACCTAGTGTATAAAAGAACAAACCAAAGAATTGAATCAATTCAAATTCCTCACATTTAACTAGAATATGTTATATAATCATGATGCATGTAATAACTACTGCGCAATATGTTTGTAATGTATCACAATAGATATGATTTTTTTTGTCAATCAGATATCCATGTACTCGCGGTGATGGCAGGAGAAACATTTACCTGGATGTATTTTGTATATTTATTGTGAAGATCTTTGCACCTCAAAGTTAGGTAAGATATGTTATATTATTGTGTTTATAACAGCACTTTCGTATTCGCTAACTTTCTACAATTAGGAAATTTAGCATCAACTGCCCTTCAAGAACAAAGGCCAAAGATGCGACCAGTTACGGCCTTGAGTATTCTAGCACTCATATATCATATGAGAGTGGTATAACAACACAAGAAACATCACACTGTAAAGATCAGATTATAAGAGGTTGTCATACAGGCAACAAAAAGAAATAGCAAAAAAGAGTAGAGATAAAAAGTACCAATGTTAACAGGAATAGACAGCTAGTTTCAGGTCCGATCTCCTAAACAAAAACATTTCTTCTTAAGGGCATACGATACAGTTTTGAACCTGTATTTACAAGTTGATGAAAATTTGCATATAGGCTATTTTTTACCTAATTAAATCAAATATGTAATAAAAAATATACCTTCATGTGCTACTTTTTGAGTAAAATGAGGTCGAAATTTGAATATTTGCTCAAAATTCAGATTTGTGTCCGTTTTTTCTTTTTCGAAAGGAAGACACAACTTTTTTGTTTTAAAAGATAAACACAAAATGGTTTTTGTTAAATAATCGGTAATTTCTGTATTTTATAACTATCATTAAAAATTATGCAATTTTTATTCCGAAATAACTCTATATTCATCAAATGTTCATGAATAGAGGAAAAAACGTCATTTTTTGCCGCATGTTTATCAAAATTAAAAAAAATGCGCTATTTACAGTTTTATAAAATTTGGGTCACATAATCTACTTGCAAAATGAAACAAATTGCTGTTTTAAAAAATAGGGGTCCATGCACTCGTTTTCAAATTAAATCAGTTTGAATGATAAAAATCAGTCGAAAAATGCCTCTTTTCTCGATATGTCAGAGTTTGACGTCGCGAAAAAAACATTTTACGTTAGCAACGTCATTACCTTCCCTGTAACTGTATCGTTTGCCCTTAACGTAAATACCAAGAAGCACACCTCCAATGAATTGTGAGAGAGGAGACCGAATGCATTATAATTAAAACATAGCGTTGTGAAATTTATAAAAAGGTTTAATTTGATATAGGTCGGTAAGTGTACATGTTAATGTCTGTATAACAATACATGCTAAGTTATTATTCAACTATGTCAATGATTACCACATTGAATATAAATAATGTAACTACATTCTAAAATACAATCACAATGATTAATTGATAGTCTTATCATAGAAACTATCCTTTTTATATACATTTATGTGGATATCATCTGAATAAACAGCATTTCCATAAGAGTTCGGTTGTGAAATTTGTTTTAAGGTATCAACAGGTAGAGAAAACCCTCTCAATCAAGTTTTTTGTATCTTTTTATGAATTTAGTAATAGTTTTAATCAATTTGGGGTAACATAATCATCCCTGAAGAAATATAGTTCAAGATATACACTAACAATGGTCATAGAACATTGTAGACAACTTAACTAAAACTAAAACAGACACGCGCATATTGAACGAGTTTAGACAAATACACACAGGAAGAGACAAAATAGTATAAACGGCAAAAAAAGAAATTGGTTGATTGATGTTTGCGTTACATCCACCCCTTAACAGGACGAGAACAAATTTAGGAAAATGAATACAGTAGGTGTTTTCGGAAAAAAGTCCTGAAATTTGGGAATCCAAATGGAAAATGATTGTATACTGAATATGAACAGAAATAGGTTTTGCAACATGCCATCAACAGATCCCTCAAATTGTTGAAAAAGTTCTTAAAAGTGCAGAAAGCGCAGCTCTCTATACACAAGGCATCAAATTTAAGCCCCACATTCTCACAGAACGCACCACAGAATGCATGCACCCTGAATAGCTAAACGGACGCCCCCACTTTCGAAATGGCTTTAGTGTCGTTCAACAAAAAACAAGGTTTACATTTAATTTATTTCAATACCCAAGTCATCCTTGGGGTAATAGAAAGTATCAGGAAACTGAAACTCGTGTATCTTGTTTTTTTTTTTTTTAAAGAGTTTACGTGTGGAATTAAATTAAATATTTGTTATTCTCATCGGATTTTGTCAAATGTCTTATTGTTTGTAGTTGTAAATCTTATTTTGTTCTGTTATATTCGTGTGTTATGGTAAAGATAATAAATTATCCAGTCATTTATAAGATTTTGTTTTAACTAAATTTATACGGTATATTTGGTTTACAGTTTAATTTAGAAGAAATACCGACATAGCTAGAAATTTCTACCAAAATTTGATATTAATTAGTATTGTAATTTTCATTGTTATTAATAAATGTTATGTATCAATATTACAATCCTTATCTTGAATCTATTCAATTTTTGTTAAATGTTTAGAAATTCAAATGTGACGTCACTTCAATTTGTGAGTTTATCGATTTGGTTAACGCAGCTGTAATTTGTATATGCTGGTTTAGGTTATTTATCTATCCGTTTTAATTTTGTTGTTAGTCACCAGTTTTATCATTTATATCTATTATATAGTCGTTTTATGCAAATATACTGTTTGCAAAAGTGTGAATTATTCTAAATGATAAGGATGCTCTTATCTTAGGCAAACAACCCTAGCCGTGTTTGGCACAACTTTTTGGAACTTTTGGTCCTCAATGCTCCTCAACTTTGTACCTTTTTTTCGGCATTCGAACTTTTTTCATCAGAGCTTCACTGATTAGTCTTGTGTGGACGAAACGCGCGTCTGGTGTATTAAATTTTAAATTTGGCACATTTTGTTAGCTATTATTCGTGTGTTTCTCTGTCCTAATTGTTCTCCCATGTATTTGTATTGTAGTCCTATCATGTAATTTTGTCATTTTAATGTTATATTCAACATTTCCATAAAAGTGGGAGGTTTGGCATGCCACGAAACCAGGTGCAACCCGCCATTTTTTTTTATCAAAATGTTCTGTACCAAGTCAGAAAAATAGCCTTTGTTATATTATAGTTCGTTTCTGTGTGTGTTTCATTTTAATGTTGTGTTTCGTTTGTGATGTGGTTCTCCTCTTATATTTGATGTGTTCCCCTCAGTTTTATTTTGTAACCGAGGTCACGAACCAAAACCAAAACCGATGGAAACGCATCAACTACTAGAGGAACACAACGAAATAACAGAAACACTGAACTGCTACAAAAACAAACGCCAACATACAAAGAAACAGATTATTCGATACCAACTGCCATATGCCTGACTAGGTACAGGAGATTTGAAGGAAAATGGTGGTTTGGACATAGTTTGAAACCAGAGTTTAAATGTAAAGTTGAAATCATCCCTTTGAAAATGTTATGGACGTCACTACTATATAAAGTTCATATGATAATTTGTAATATTTTATGATACAAGAATTAGAAAATGGCTTTTTGTTTAGTAATTGCAAAAATTAGCAATTTTTTTTTCCTTACCTTTGACCATGATTTAATAGAAAATGCATTGAAATCAGCCACTTGCCTATTATCGGTTGAAGTTAAAAAGCTAGGTGTGTCTATCCAAATGATCGAGATGCCCCTAAAACGAGTAAATGTCTAAAATTTCTACAACTTTTATCTCTTAAAGTAGAACATGAAGGTATATTTTTTATTACATATTTGAATTGCTTTGTGAAAAATAGCTTGTATGCATATTTACGTAAAACAATCATTATGGGATAGAAACTGTATCGTATGCCCTCAATTTCTAACGCATTTAAATGTTGCCAATCAACGCTTAAATCTTTGAATCGTTTGAAAAATCAAATTATAAACATTACTAGATTTTTACAAAAATAAATACCTTCCTGGAATGTGTCAATCACAACAAAGTGATCAAATTCTGATATAATCATTTTTCTCTGACTTTATCTGAATAGGAGTTTAGCTTTGAACTTCTAGGGTATGATGCTGTATATTTGTCTTTGTCTCTCCATTTGGTTATACACAAGGAATCGTGCTCGATAAATGGTAAACCTGGATCACGTCTTTAGTTAAATTAAATTCGGCTTCATTTTTTTCATTTTTTAAACTAATTGTTTTTTTTTTCTTTTCTTTTTTCAATGTTTTTGTCTCAATCATCATTGATGCCACTAACTGTCAACATTGTACTATTATTATTTTTAACTGCAACTAGGTCAATATGTCTGATAATCCCCTAAGTGTCATTATTCAAATAGCCAGTGCAAATGACAATGGCATGGAAGTAGTTAGTATAGATATTATCAAAAACAAATGCTCTGTACTAATTGTCTGATTTTTTTTCAAAGTACCTAACAGACAGACGATACATTCACTTCATGTTACAACATGCTAGTTACATTATTTCCAAAGACTTTAATCTATGGGCTGTAATCTTCAGCCTATGTGGGGACTGATAATGATTCAAATGGTCGCATCAGTTTTACATTACGTTGTCATGTTTATTATGTTTGACGAAATCAACAATGTAAGCATTATCATATATTTTGATGAACATATAATTTCAAAAAATAATGAAATTTACGGATACAACAGAGCCTTTCTGGAAAAATTTTGATATTTAAAAAATTTAACGAAAAAATTTTAAAACAACATGTTATAAATGTCATACGTCGTTATTGCTTTTCTGAATTATATTACGGCGGCTTCGTATAAGTTGTGCACATCCTGACACAAACTTGAAACTTGGCATAACGTTTCATCTATTGTTACTCTTTGATTTCAGATAGGGCGGCAATCTAAAAAAAAAATGCACCACTTCCGGTAAAATTCAATATGCGGACAATATACTTAAATCAGCCCAATATCGATGGCTAAATTATGTGTAAAGGTGTTATAATCATGCAACTATCATTATATTCAGCACAAACCTTTGTTATGAGCTACTTTTGGATATATTTTATAGATTATATGACTTTAAAAACCCTACTTTTGGTTAAATCCAACATTGTGGACATTGTACTAAAACGAGCATATTTTTAAGGTAATTGAAATGTGTCTTAACGTATTGCTACTATCATCATATTGTGAATGAACTTTTCTTTGATACTTCTAATGGATACAAAGTATAGGGCATATGCCTCTACAACCCCTACTACCGGTAATATGCAATATGGCGGACATAGACATATCTACTTTTAATTTTAATATACAACTTTTTTAAGTGTAAAATATGCACGGGGTACCTGTTTTTTGACATTTACAAAGCCGTGGCACCCTTTCTTACATCCCCAATGTATAAGCGTCTGACAAGATTAAGAAGCCTCACAAAGGATTGGCCAAAAGATATTATCAAAAAAATGGTCTGTACTAATTGTCTGATTTTTTTTCAAAGTACCTAACAGACAGACGATACATTCACTTCATGTTACAACATGCTAGTTACCTTATTTCCAAAGACTTTAATCTATGGGCTGTAATCTTCAGCCTATGTGGGGACTGATAATGATTCAAATGGTCGCATCAGTTTTACATTACGTTGTCATGTTTATTATGTTTGACGAAGTCAACAATGTAAGCATTATCATATATTTTGATGAACATATTGAAATTGTTTCGATATAATTTAAAAAAATAATGAAATTTACAGATGCAACAGAGCCTTTTGGAAAATTTTTGATATTTAAAAAATTTAACGAAAAAATTTAAAACAACATGTTATAAATGTCATACGTCGTTATCGCTTTTCTGAATTATATTACGGCGGCTTCGTATAAGTTGTGCACATACTGACACAAACTTGAAACTTGGCACAACGTTTCATCTATTGTTACTCTTTGATTTCAGATAGGGCGGCAATCTAAAAAAAATGCACCACTTCCGGTAAAATTCAATATGCGGACAATATACTTAAATCAACCCAATATCGATGGCTGAATTATGTGTAAAGGTGTTATAATCATGCAACTATCATTATATTCAGCACAAACCTTTGTTATGAGCTACTTTTGGATATATTTTATAGATAATATGACTTTAAAAACCCTACTTTTGGTTAAATCCAACATTGTGGACATTGTACTAAAACGAGCATATTTTTAAGGTAATTGAAATGTGTCTTAACGTATTGCTACTATCATCATATTGTGAATGAACTTTTCTTTGATACTTCTCATGGATACAAAGTATAGGGCATATGCCTCTACAACCCCTACTACTGGTAATATGCAATATGGCGGACATAGACATATCTACTTTTAATTTTAATATACAACTTTTTTAAGTGTAAAATATGCACGGGGTACCTGCTTTTTGACATTTACAAAGCCGTGGCACCCTTTCTTACATCCACAATGTATAAGCGTCTGACAAGACTAAGAAGCCTCACAAAGATTTGGGCAAAAGGGTTCCCATGGATCATATTTGTCCTTTCGCAATTCATAACCGTCTGGATCAGTAATCATAGGAACCGATTCCAAGCTTCTTACTCATTCACACCCGCCGTGGTATATTGCACATTTAATATGCTGGAAAAGAATAGAGCCTCAATTATTCTTTCCTTTTCTAAAAACAGCTGTTTTCTTGCTTCGTTAACCCAATCCGAAAATTTCTTCTATCTAACAGTAAAACAACGTATCGCTCTATCAATGACATCAAATCCATATCTGGTGATGTTAGCTGATCAGTCATTATTTTAAATGCTAAAGTCACATCTTCAAACGCCATCCATGTCACCAACGCAGTCTTGTTTTCAGTTTCGAGCAAACGTGTACTAGTAATTGATCAATACCTAGTGCAGTTGAAAGGTCATGGATAGATATATATCTAAAACTTTTCAACTCCCAAACGCCAGCCAAAATTTGTCTGCCCCTATGTCAAGGAATAGCAATACAGCAATGACAGCAACATCAGTATCGACTGATTGAATCGCGATTCAGAAGTCCGTATTTCACCATATCAGACACATGCATCATGATTCTTGTATCAGCCTTTTCGTGTAAACATGGGGCTAAACTTGAAACATCGTCTTGTGGTAGAAAACACAGAACATCCTGAGCATTTGTTGCTACAACTACCTTTCCCTCCAAATTTGATTAAACAAGCTGCTGTGAATGAAAACTGAAAAGAGTTTTCTTATTGTCGTCATCTTTCAGGAAACTTTGTCAATTTTAAGGAATTTGTTTTTACCCTGGACTCGTCTTTGCATTCCCTTTCCTCTAGCTCTTGCTTCTTGTAGCAGCCTTCAAACTATTGTCTACGTACGCATCCGAGACTACATTCACTGTTGTTACAGTTTCAAGGTGTTTCCTAACAAGCATGCTGATTTGGTATTATGTCCTTACCTTAAGAAACACCTTGAAACTGTAACAAGAGTGGATGAAGTGTATGTCAGTTGTAGAAACCAATGCCTATGATGTTCTATCTTATCCACCATATGATGATGTCTCAAGTTTAGCATCATGTTCACATTAGGAAGTTGGCACTAAAATTATGGTGTATTAGTCTAATACAGTGAAACACGGACTTAAACAAATCATGTTTAAAAGAGTCGTTACTGATGATGCTCTCATTACTTTTTCGTTACTCCGTGACATAGGGCTAGACGAACTATGGCTAGTATTTTGGAGAGCAAACAGCTTTGGATAAATCTCTTTCCATGATCTTTCAAATTAACTAGGCAATGAGTGATCACACACTTCCTGTGATCCATTCCTTTACCGGTTGCGATAGGGTTCTCTGTTTGTGTGAAGAGGAAAAAGACTGCATGGGAGACATTGATGAAATTTGAAGATGTGACTTTAACATTAAAGACCAAACAGCCTATTCATTTCTACCAGTGATTTTTCCTTAAAATTTTGTGTGAAGGTATTTCATGATTTGAGGAACAAAATATGATGAAAAAAATTGGGGGTCACCGACTTAGTTTTGTCGCTATAGCAACCTCAGTTTCGTGTTTTCCCGAATATTAACATAATATGTGCTTGTTATATAAACTCTCCAAAAATACTTTATATCAAACCTACAAGCATAATTCTTGTTTCACGTTAAACAGTAGATTTGTATCTATCAAATACAGGTTCAAGAGTTTTAGACTCGTATTGTTTTGATCTTTAAAAATATGATTTATTTCATTCCCGCCAAAAATAAAACGTAAAAATGAAAAACGTGTCCAGTATTAAAAAATATCTACCAGTGATTTCTTCATAATAATTTCAAGAAGGAAAGTGTCATGTGTACTCTTCAAAATAAAGCAATAAAAAGCGTATGTCACCGACCTTTCAAAAAAGTTATAAGTAATTTTCATATTTTTTTCTCGTTCATTTTGAAGAAAAGAGTTGTCTTTCTTCAGAACTTTGCATCTGACGTCATAGTACAAACTTTCCTTGCTGGCGCACTATTTGAAAAAAAAAATCGCAAATTGGACGTTTAAAACCAACATTTAAATTTCCAAGAATGACAACTATATTCACCTACTTTATTATCCGGTAATACAAGATATTAAATGCATGTGTCAGTATCAGATCTTACGATGTTGCCGCACAATATTAACCTTCAGAAACACCATCCGTCGGAATGGAAACTTGTTTAAAATAACCTTTCACGCCGCTTTTGTTAGGAAAGTCTGTCTTTGTCCTCTGTCCCACATAAGCAAAATGATTGAAAATAAAAAAAGAAATGAAAGACGGCACTGGTCAACTTACAGAGTATTTGACTATACCAGACTATATGTGCTTGTTTCTTTTTCGCGTCAATTTCAGAAGATTGCCGTAACGAACTCATTCGGTACTGTTGAAAGACGGACATACAAAAGCATGGACGAAGTTCTTTATACCATTATTTTTGCCGACCTAGGACGAACGTTTAGAAATTATTGCATTGAGTTTGTGAATTCATTATTTTAGAATATTTTATTACTACCTCATGTGTTTTCAATAAACGAGACAGTAAAAATAAAATACAAAAAGTTTTTGATTCAAAAATTAATTTAGAAATAATTTTCCGTTGAAAACTACAAAGTAAGATTTCTCCAACAGGATAAAATATAATAAATCTAAATTGCTCATTTTGGAAATTAAAACAAAGAAAAGGTTGTTGCCGGCATTGAAAATCCAAATTTGTTTTCTATCTTTCCGGTCACAGTTGTAACTAAATGAAAGGGAGCGATTTTATTGAAGATATTATTCTTGGAGCAATTGTTTTTGTCATAAGTTAAACTTACAACAATTTAGTTTTAAACACCGAAAATTTTGATTTTAATTCACATTCACATTAGCTGAGTATTAGTTTTATTAATACTTTTTGCCATACAGCTAATTTCCTAATGCATGTAGGGTGAAACTTTGGTTGTCTTCCTTAATTAATGTTTACTCAAGCTCTGTTATTAAGATTGACATCTTTATATATAGGTATGTATACCTGTATACATGCTAATTAATTGAATTGGACGTTATCAAAATATAATTATACAAAATATACAAACAAAGCAAGCAGGCAAACCAAAGTGTTGATCTACATACATTAGAAAATTAGCTGTAAGCTTCAGTGAGATTAGACAATATGTTTATCATTTCTCCTTAAGACAATTTGAAATGAAACAAATGACAAACAAAAATGACCCTTTGTTATCATTTTATTTTTACTATAAGATTTTGTCAAATAAACAGTATAAATAAATTTTAACTTCATTGCAAGATCGGACATTATTTTACGAGAATCATCCAGACATCAGTTACATGCACATGTTGCCAGTATGTCAATACTTTTAGTATTTGATTATGGGCCTAACCTTGTGAATACTCATTTTTTTTAATTTTTGAAAAATTGACACTAAAATTAGAAGGATCATTGCATAAGGAACATGTTTACTAAGTTTTAAGTTGATAGGACTTCAACTTCGTTAAAAACTACCTTGACCAAAAACTGTAACCAAAAACTTTAACCTGAAGCGGGACAGACGGACGGACGAACGAACGGACGCACAGACCAGAAAACATAATGCCCATAAATCGGGCAAAAAAAACCCTTTCACCTTACCTGTACACAATCGGCGCAAACGAAAGACAAAATCTACTCAAGTGGAGAAGAAAAAAAATTAAATGCAGATCGACGCAAATATAAGACAAAATCTACGCATGTGAAAGAATAAAAAAAAGGAAATGCAGAACGGCGCAAATGCAAAAAGTCGAGATCAAAATTTATATTTTATTATTTTTATTAAAACGAAGGTTTAATATAGTGTAGGATCTTATGTGTCCATTTGTGTTAAATCTCCACAGGAGGTAGCGCGACGCATAATAGTTCCTCTTTTCTTGGGAGACGTAGCGTACCTACGTAGCGTACACCATGTTGGAATCCGTGAAAAACGCGAAATAGGACGTTATAATTTGACGTTTTTTCATTGCTAGAAACAACGTCATAGAGCTTTTATGTCACTACCAAGTTGCGTTAGCTGATGCGCATAAACAATAGGCTGTTTGGTCTTTAAGAATGATAATTGATTAGCCTGAATATTTGTGGTGTTACACAAACTTATCAGATGGGGTTAACGAAGCAAGAAAATAACTCTTTGCCCAAAAGGGAAGGGTAATTGATGCTATTCCCTCAATTTGGTCAAGTCATTTTCAGCATGTAAAATGTGCACTATACTAATTCGGGTGTTTAAGGGGACGAGCTTGGTATTGGGTCTTATGCTACCGAATCCAGGCGCTAATGGATGGCGAAAAGATAAAGAGGATCTATGAGAACCCTTTTAAAAAACTTTTTCTGAGGTTTCATCATATTGTCAGGAGCTTGTACGTTGGGGATGTAAGAAAAATGCTGCGGTCGTTGTAAACGTGGAAAATCGAGTCTCCCGTGCACTGCTTTGTGTGCTTGTAGTGGTGCTTGTGAATAAACATGTGGTTTTTATAAAAATTTTAAGTACTTAAATGATGTTATTTTGTTCCAATCGATCTATCAAAAACTCTAGATTGAGGATATGGATTGAGGACTCATCTTTGAAATTTACACCATATAGTTTTTTTAACCGGAAGTGTTATTTTAGTATTTAAACATTTAAAACTTAATACAGAATTAGTTATTTTGAGGATTACTTAAAGCCGAATGTTTAATGATCAGCACATTTTCTTAATTTGTATTTACATTTTGAAAAAAGTATTAGAATAAAAAGATAATATTTCTATATCCGCCATATTTAATATTCCCGGAAGTAGAGATTTTAAAGACATGTTTTACCAACATTTATAGAGCCAATCAAATTTTGAAAGATAACATTCATCTATCTTTTTAGAAACGATATAGAAGAAAAATATGTGTCATACACATAAATAATGTCGGACGTAGCAAATACTACGGATGATTCTACAGCCGAAGATTTAAATCAGACGAATAAAGGAAATGAAACGAAAGCTTCTAAGGAGTCGCAGGTAATAGGAGACGGAGGGGTATCAGAAATCGGAGATACCTTCTCAAACATAAGTTTCAATCAATGTTCTTGTTGCAAGGATGTGGAATGTAATTTCGGAGATAAAACTCAGCATTGGACAGGTGATAATGTTTTTAAGCTGCAAGATCCACAATACATAGAAAAATGTCCTCTACCTTCAAAGTATGAAAGTGAATCAAATCGCATTATTGATCTTTCAAATATAGTAGACAATTTACCTGATGTCGTCCAATATATAAGGGAAACTTCTACTTCTTATAAAGAATTGGGAAATCTGTTAAAGAAAGTGGACAAAATAGAAAAACAAAAACAAAAACATCACCTTTGACCTCCCAGAAACTGCAGACGAACACACGAAACAGATAGACAAAATAGTTGAAGGTTTAATAGATTTCCTCAGAGATAATAAAAAAGTTCCTGCTCCTTACACCAATGAAATACAAAAATATCCAATCATACAGGAAAACAATAGTCGGTCTGATATTCATTTTATCGATTGTGAATATATGCTTAAAGTAAGCATTCCGAAACAAACTGCATACTCTGACTTTTTAGATGGAAAGATGTTCAAACCCGAAGGGCACAAAATAATTAAAGGACATCAAACGAAAGATAAATTCCGTTGGATATTTATACCAACGTCAGACCGATTTGGCAAAACGGTTAAATTAGATAGAAGTAGTTTCCAAAATGAAGGTGAAATGTCCAGAGATGATACGCTTTGCTTTGTTGTTGTACGGGGGAATCAATTTGAAAATTACCGTGAAAAGATTGGTGATAAAGTGCCTATCATACAATTACCTGAAATTGTAATTGGGGTAGGTTACGCACGCTTTTGGATTGTCAAAATTGCAAAACGTTTTAAATTAGAGCATATCTGGATGATTGATGATAGCGTAGATATCTTTAAAGAGTATATTCCAATACAGAACGGCAATCGCTATAAAAAAGATCCGGATGCCAGCAAACCAGACATCAACAGACGATGTCCATCTTATTGCTTTAAGAAAATGGAAAGTGTAATGGAAAAACAACCAAATCTAGTTGCTATTAGCCCTCGAAAGTATACACCAGATGTCAATGTGACTTCCGAATTTTCTTATAAACCGGTTCAGGCTGTCATGCTCTTGAACATAACCAAAATAATAGAGAAGAATATCAATTTTCGACCTGAACTCAGATGCATGGAGGATATGATATTCTCCCAAGAATGCACAAATGCTGGTTTACATTTGTGTACATGGAACGCAATTCTCTTCATGGATAAATAATTTCGGACAACTGGTGCAAATACGAAGAACCAGTCCCCAAGAGGAGAAACGCAAACTCGGGAAAAGTAGAACAAGTGTAAGAACTATCTGCTACACTCGATACAGTTGCTTCGAAACAAAACAAGGCGCACAAAGTTTTGCCATTTAAAAATCATGTGATGTGTACTTTAAAAACAGACCCAGCTATTTCATATATTAAATATTTTTGTTTAAACGGTTGTAAACATGAATTAATATTTTAACATTTCTATTTATAATCTTTATTATTCATTTGCTTGCACATGATCTAGTGAAGCAGATAAAATTTCCATAATAATTTGCCATGAATCTATAGTGAGTTAAAAAAAACACAAAAATTGTGAGGAATTTCGATGTTCGCTGATCAACAACTCATAAATGAACCGCCTTTAAAAAAGTATTACTAACTAATAATTTGATTTTTTATAGTGTTCAAAAATATATGTAGACACCTTGTTCATGCTAAAGAATTGTCATTTTGTAAACAAACAAGCAATATTTACCTTCTACACGTACTTAGGAAAGGTATTAAACTCACTGGCCAACGAACATGATAATATCTTATTATAAAAAGGGCGATAGCTACTAGACATATGGAAATACCCATAATATTTTTTTTAGATATAATAACGAATTCCTGGAAACTGTCAAATCATACTGCTACCTTGGCATGACACTGCAGGACACAGGAAATCTAAATCTGTGCAGCTCATTGCTTGTTGAAAAGGGTAGACAAGCTTTTTTTAAAATAAAAAAAAACAATTGGACTGAATAACCAATGCAAGCTATTAGAAAAAAGATTTGACTATTTTTTTGCTTATTGCTCTATACGGTAGTGAAGTATGGGGAATAGGCAAACAACACAGGGATTCAGATCCCTTTGAACACTTGCAGTATAAATTTATTAAAGAAATTCTAGGAATACATTGCAAAGCATCAAATGCTGCATGTTTAGCCGAGCTGAATAGATTGCCTTTATATACAAGAATAGAATTTTCAGCAATAAAATATTGGCTTCATATACTTGAGTCAAATAATTCACTTGCCCTAAAAATATATAAAGCAACTGAAAAAAATAACTCTTGGATAATAAAAATGAAAAATCTTATTTCAAGACTTGGATTTCATTTTATTGATCTAAATCCTATTGATATTAAAATGTATTAAAAACCCATTCAAGAGAGAATCAACGATATAGCCTTCCAGAAGCTAGAGACTGACATCAATAAAAAAAAAAACTTTTTTAACATACTATATAAACCAAATAGTAGACCCTCGTATGTTGATCAATGCAAATCCAAATGTAAAACATTTGATTGACTGATTCGATTTACAAAAAAAAAATCATTCTTATGCAGTTAAAACGGTGTTTAACAAATATACATGTACGAGTTGTGTTTCTTTGTATATCTACATTTATGTTTATATTTATATTGCCTATATGCATGGCCATCGAAGATATTTGGAGGTCAACTCGATAGTTGAGTAGATGGCGTCTAGACTTATGTACAATCGGAACTTAGCTACATGGTATCGAGTCCATGCTTTCTCAATTAATTATTTTTACATTGTTATAAATCAAATATGAGAATTTGAGTCAAATCGGTAACCATGAATTTGACACCTAGTGCCCCTTTTATCTTAATATGGATTATACGAACATAAAAGGCAAGAGACGAACATAATATTTTTATCTTTTAGCATTTTTTACACCATATTTCGACCTTTAAGTTATTTCAAAGAAATGTTTTGTGTATATTTAAATATTAATTACTCACTTCTACATTTGGCTTTTATTTTTTACAACATTTTAGTAAGAACATTTTTAGTCTATTATTATGAGTTGTCAACAGCAAAAGTAGCAGGTAACGACTGCGACTACTTTTACGTCATTGAAGTTAAGCAAAGTATATGTAATTGGTTAGTCTTTTATTTTTAAATACTCGAACGCATATTTTTATTAAACCGCATTTGAATATCTTTAGAATGAAATGTGTACCATTTATATTTTCAGAGATATAATCATGTTACTATAATGCATGTAAGAAAAATCTATACGGTCCCTAGCATTCCACTGATTCGTTTTACCAAAAGAGTTTAATTAATCTCGCGGTGTATAGAGTGAAAAAAAAAAACATAACGCCGTCACACGGCAATATCGTAATTTTGGATAACTCATTTAATTATACCAATTATCGATTACTTAAGAAAACAAATAGGACAAAATGTTTAATGAGTATATATTTGTACAGTCTATTCCAATTTGATATAGTTTATCTGTGTACAAAATAGTATAAACGGCCAAAAAAGTAATTGGTTGATTGATTTTTGCGTTACATCCACCCCTTAACAGGACGAGAACAAATTTAGGAAAATGAATACAGTAGGTGTTTTCGGAAAAAAGTCCTGAAATTTGGGAATCCAAATGGAAAATGATTGTATACTGAATATGAACAGAAATAGGTTTTGCAACATGCCACCAACGGATCCCTCAACTTGTTGAAAGATTTCTTAAAAGTGCAGAAAGCGTAGCTCTCTATACACAAGGCATCAAATGTAAGCCCCACATTCTCACAGGACGCACCACAGAAGGCATGCACCCTGAATAGCTAAACGGACGCCCCACTTTCGAAATGACTTTAGTGTCGTTCAACAAAAAACAAGGTTTACATTATTTCAATACCCAAGTCATCCTTGGGGTAATAGAAAGTATCAGGAAACTGAAACTCGTGTATCTTGTCTTTTTTAATTTTTTAAAGAGTTTACGTGTGGAATTAAATTAAATATTTGTTATTCTCATCGGATTTTGTCAAATGTCTTATTGTTTGTAGTTGTAAATCTTATTTTGTTTTGTTGTATTCGTGTGTTATGGTAAAGATAATAAATTATCCAGTTCATTTATTAGATTTTGTTTCAACTAAATTTATACGGTATATTTGGTTTACAGTTTAATTTAGATAAAATACCGACATAGCTAGAAATTTCTACCAAAATTTGATATTAATTAGTATTGTAATTTTCATTGTTATTAATAAATGTTATGTATCAATATTACAATCCTTATCTTGAATCTATTCAATTTTTGTTAAATGTTTAGAAATTCAAACGTGACGTCACTTAAATTTGTGAGTTTATCGATTTGGTTAACGCAGCTGTGAATTTGTATATGCTGGTTTAGGTTATTTATCTATCCGTTTTAATTTTGTTGTTAGTCACCAGTTTTATCATTTATATCTATTATATAGCCGTTTTATGCAAATTTACTGTTTGCAAAAGTGTGAATTATTCTAAATGATAAGGATGCTCTTATCTTAGGTAAACAACCCTAGCCGTGTTTGGCACAACTTTTTGGAACTTTTGGTCCTCAATGCTCTTCAACTTTGTACCTTTTTTTCGGCATTCGAACTTTTTTCATAAGAGCTTCACTGATTAGTCTTGTGTGGACGAAACGCGCGTCTTGTGTATTAAATTTTAAATTTGGTACATTTTGTTAGCTATTATTCGTGTGTTTCTCTGTCCTAATTGTTCTCCCACTTATTTGTATTGTAGTCCTATCATGTAATTTTGTCATTTTAATGTTATATTCAACATTTCCATAAAAGTGGGAGGTTTGGCATGCCACGAAACCAGGAGCAACCCACCATTTGTTTTTAATCAAAATGTTCTGTACCAAGTCAGAAAAATAGCCTTTGTTATATTATAGTTCGTTTCTGTGTGTGTTTCATTTTAATGTTGTGTTTCGTTTGTGATGTGGTTCTCCTCTTATATTTGATGTGTTCCCCTCAGTTTTATTTTGTAACGGAGGTCACGAACCAAAACCAAAACCGATGGAAACGCATCAACTACTAGAGGAACACAACGAAATAACAGAAACACTGAACTGCTACAAAAACAAACGCCAACATACAAAGAAACAGATTATTCGATACCAACTGCCATATGTACAGGACAGGACAGGAGTACAGGTACAGGAGATTTGAAGGAAATTGGTGGTTTGGACATAGTTTGAAACCAGAGTTTAAATGCAAAGTTGAAATCATCCCTTTGAAAATGTTATGGACGTCACTACTATATAAAGTTCATATGATATTTTGTAATATTTTATGATACAAGAATTAGAAAATGGCTTTTTGTTTAGTAATTGCAAAAATTAGCAATTTTTTTTCATTACCTTTGACCATGATTTAAAAGAAAATGTATTGAACGATTTTTTTACGACCGGGGAAAACAGCAAGTACTGATTATAAGCCTTCGAATGATATATAATACAGCCGTGTGTTAGGTGGGTGCATAAAAGTAGTTACCTCAGCGTCATTTTGAAATCAGCCACTTGCCTATTATCGGTTGAAGTTAAAAAGTTAGGTGTGTCTATCCAAATGATCGAGATGCCCCTAAAACGAGTAAATGTCTAAAATTTCTACAACTTTTATCTCTTAAAGTAGAACATGAAGGTATATTTTTTGTTACATATTTGAATTGCTTTGTGAAAAATAGCTTGTATGCATATTTACGTAAAACAATCATTATGGGATAGAAACTGTATCGTATGCCCTCAATTTTTAACTCATTTAAATGTTGCCAATCAACGCTAAAATCTTTGAATCGTTTGAAAAATCAAATTATAAACATTACTAGATTTTTTCAAAAATAAATACCTTCCTGGAATGTGTCAATCACAACAAAGTGATCAAATTCTGATATAATCATTTTTCTCTGACTTTATCTGAATAGGAGTTTAGCTTTGAACTTCTAGGGTATGATGCTGTATATTTGTCTTTGTCTCTCCATTTGGTTATACACAAGGAATCGTGCTCGACAAATGATAAACCTGGACCACGTCTTTAGTTAAATTAAATTCGGCTTCATTTTTTTCATTTTTTAAACTAATTGGTTTTTTTTTCTTTTCTTTTTTCAATGTTTTTGTCTCAATCATCATTGATGACACTAACTGTCAACATTGTACTATTATTATTTTTAACTGCAACTAGGTCAATATGTCTGATAATCCCCTAAGTGTCATTATTCAAATAGCCAGTGCAAATGACAATGGCATGGAAGTAGTTAGTATAGATATCATCAAAAAACAAATGCTCTGTACTAATTTTCTGATTTTTTTCAAAGTACCTAACAGACGATACATTCACTTCATGTTACAACATGCTAGTTACATTATTTCCAAAGACTTTAATCTATGGGCTGTAATCTTCAGCCTATGTGGGGACTGATAATGATTCAAATGGTCGCATCAGTTTTACATTACGTTGTCATGTTTATTATGTTTGACGAAGTCAACAATGTAAGCATTATCATATTTTTGATGAACATATAATTTCAAAAATTAATGAAATTTACGGATACAACAGAGCATTTTTTGAAAATTTTTGATAGTTGAAAAATTTAACGAAAAAATTTAAAACAACATGTTATAAATGTCATACGTCGTTATCGCTTTTCTGAATTATATTACGGCGGCTTCGTATAAGTTGTGCACATCCTGACACAAACTTGAAACTTGGCACAACGTTTCATCTATTGTTACTCTTTGATTTCAGATAGGGCGGCAATCTAAAAAAAATGCACCACTTCCGGTAAAATTCAATATGCGGACAATATACTTAAATCAGCCCAATATCGATGGCTGAATTATGTGTAAAGGTGTTATAATCATGCAAATATCATTATATTCAGCACAAACCTTTGTTATGAGCTACTTTTGGATATATTTTATAGATAATATGACTTTAAAAACCCTACTTTTGGTTAAATCCAACATTGTGGACATTGTACTAAAACGAGCATATTTTTAAGGTAATTGAAATGTGTCTTAACGTATTGCTACTATCATCATATTGGGAATGAACTTTTCTTTGATACTTCTCATGGATACAAAGTATAGGGCCTATGCCTCTACAACCCCTACTACCGGTAATATGCAATATGGCGGACATAGACATATCTACTTTTAATTTTAATATACAACTTTTTTTAAGTGTAAAATATGCACGGGGTACCTGTTTTTTGACATTTACAAAGCCGTGGCACCCTTTCTTACATCCACAATGTATAAGCGTCTGACAAGATTAAGAAGCCTCACAAAGATTTGGCCAAAAGGGTTCCCATGGATCATATTTGTCCTTTCGCCATTCATAACCGTCTGGATCAGTAATCATAGGAACCGATTCCAAGCTTCTTACTCATTCCCACCGACGTGGTATATTGCACATTTAATATGCTGGAAAGAATAGAGCCTCAATTATTCTTTACTTTTCTAAAAACAGCTGTTTTCTTGCTTCGTTAACCCAATCCGAAAATTTCTTCTATCTAACAGTAAAACAACGTATCGCTCTATCAATGACATCAAATCCATATCTGGTGATGTTAGCTGATCAGTCATTATTTTAAATGCTAAAGTCACATCTTCAAACGCCATCCATGTCACCAACGCAGTCTTGTTTTCAGTTTCGAGCAAACGTGTACTAGTAATTGATCAATATCTAGTGCAGTTGAAAGGTCATGGATAGATATATATCTAAAACTTTTCAACTCCCAAACGCCAGCCAAAATTTGTCTGCCCCTATGTCAAGGAATAGCAATACAGCAATGACAGCAACATCAGTATCGACTGTTTGAATCGCGATTCAGAAGTCCGTATTTCACCATATCAGACACATGCATCATGATTCTTGTATCAGCCTTTTCGTGTAAACATGGGGCTTAACTTGAAACATCGTCTTGTGGTAGAAAACACAGAACATCCTGAGCATTTGTTGCTACAACTACCTTTCCCTCCAAATTTTATTAAACAAGCTGCTGTGAATGAAAACTGAAAAGAGTTTTCTTATTGTCGTCATCTTTCAGGAAACTTTGTCAATTTTAAGGAATTTGTTTTTACCCTGGACTCGTCTGTGTATTCCCTTTCCTCTAGCTCTTGCTTCTTGTGGCAGCCTTCAAACTATTGTCTATGTACGCATCCGAGACTACATTCACTGTTGTTACAGTTTCAAGGTGTTTCCTAACAAGCATGCTGATTTGGTATTATGTCCTTACCTTAAGAAACACCTTGAAGCTGTAAAAAGAGTGGATGAAGTGTATGTCAGTTGTAGAAACCAATGCCTATGATGTTCTATCTTATCCACCATATGATGATGTCTCAAGTTTAGCATCATGTTCATATTAGGAAGTTGGCACTAGAATTATGGTGTATTAGTCTAATAAAGTGAAACACGGACTTAAACAAGTCATGGTTAAAAGAGTTGTTACTGATGATGCTCTCATTACTTTTTCGCTACTCCGTGACATATTGTAATTTGGAGAGCAAACAGCTTTGGATAAATCTCTTTCCATGATCTTTCAAATTAACTAGGCAATGAGTGATCACACACTTCCTGTGATCCATTCCTTTACCGGTTGCGATACGGTTCTCTGTTTGTGTGAAGAGGAAAAAGACTGCATGGGAGACATTGATGACATTTGAAGATGTGACTTTAACATTAAAGACCAAACAGCCTATTCATTTCTACCAGTGATTTTTCCTTAAAATTTTGTGTGAAGGTATTTCATGATTTGAGGAACAAAATATGATGAAAAAAATTGGGGGTCACCCACTTAGTTTTGTCGCTATAGCAACCTCAGTTTCGTGTTATATAAACTCTCCAAAAATACTTTATATCAAACCTACAAGCATAATTCTTGTTTCACGTTAAACAGTAGATTTGTATCTATCAAATACAGGTTCAAGAGTTTTAGACTCGTATTGTTTTGATCTTTAAAAATATGATTTATTTCATTCCCGCCAAAAATAAAACGTAAAAATGAAAAACGTTTCCAGTATTAAAAAATATCTACCAGTGATTTCTTTATAATAATTTCAAGAAGGAAAGTGCCATGTGTACTCTTCAAAATAAAGCAATAAAAAGCGTATGTCACCGACCTTTCAAAAAAGTTATAAGTAATTTTCATGTTTTTTTCTCGTTCATTTTGAAGAAAAGAGTTGTCTTTCTTCAGAATTTTGCATCTGACGTCATAGTACAAACTTTCCTTGCTGGCGCACTATTTGACAAAAAAATCGCAAATTGGACGTTTAAAACCCACATTTAAATTTCCAAGAATGACAACTATATTCACCTACTTTATTATCCGGTAATACAAGATATTAAATGCATGTGTCAGTATCAGATCTTACGATGTTGCCGCACAACATTAACCTTCAGAAACACCATCCGTCGGAATGGAAAATTGTTTAAAATAACCTTTCACGCCGCTTTTGTTAGGAAAGTCTGTTTTTGTCCTCTGTCCCACATAAGCAAAATGATTGAAAATAAAAAAAGAAATGAAAGACGGCACTGGTCAACTTACAGAGTATTTGACTATACCAGACTATATGTGCTTGTTTCTTTTTCGCGTCAATTTCAGAAGATTGCCGTAACGAACTCATTCGGTACTGTTGAAAGACGGACATACAAAAGCATGGACGGAGTTCTTTATACCATTATTTTTGCCGACCTAGGACGAACGTTTAGAAATTATTGCATTGAGTTTGTGAATTCATTATTTTAGAATATTTTATTACTACCTCATGTGTTTTCAATAAACGAGACAGTAAATATAAAATACAAAAAGTTTTTGATTCAAAAATTAATTTAGAAATAATTTTCCGTTGAAAACTACAAAGTGAGATTTCTCCAACAGGATAAAATATAATAAATCTAAATTGCTCTTTTTGGAAATTAAAACAAAGAAAAGGTTGTTGCCGGCATTGAAAATCGAAATTTGTTTTCTATCTTTCCGGTCACAGTTGTAGCTATATGAAAGGGAGCGATTTTATTTAAGATATTATTCTTGGAGCAATTGTTTTTGTCATAAGTTAAACTTACAACAATTTAGTTTTAAACACCGAAAATTTTGATTTTAATTCACATTCACATTCGCTGAGTATTAGTTTTATTAATACGTTTTGCCATACAGCTAATTTCCTAATTTCCGAATGCATGTAGGATGAAACTTTGGTTGGCTTCCTTAATTAATGTTTACTCAAGCTCTGTTATTAAGATTGACATCTTTATATATAGGTATGTAAACCTGTATACATGCTATTTAATTGAATTGGACGTTATCAAAATATAATTATACAAAATATACAAACAAAGCAAGCAGGCAAACCAAAGTGTTGATCTACATACATTAGAAAATTAGCTGTAAGCTTCAGTGAGATTAGACAATATGTTTATCATTTCTCCTTAAGACAATTTGAAATGAAACAAATGACAAACAAAAATGACCCTTTGTTATCATTTTATTTTTACTATAAGATTTTGTCAAATAAACAGTATAAATAAATTTTAACTTCATTGCAAGATCGGACATTATTTTACGAGAATCATCCAGACATCAGTTACATGTACATGTTGCCAGTATGTCAAAACTTTTAGGAATATTTGATTATGGGCCTAACCTTGTGAATACTCATTTTTTTTAATTTTTGAAAAATTGACACTAAAATTAGAAGGATCATTGCATAAGGAACATGTTTACAAAGTTTTAAGTTGATAGGACTTCAACTTCGTTAAAAACTACCTTGACCAAAAACTGTAATCAAAAACTTTAACCTGAAGCGGGACAGACGGACGGACGAACGGACGGACGCACAGACCAGAAAACATAATGCCCATAAATCGGGCAAAAAAAAAACCTTTCACCTTACCTGTACACAATCGGCGCAAGTGAAGAAGAAAAAAAATGAAATGCAGATCGATGCAAATATAAGACAAAATCTACGCATGTGATAGAATAAAAAAAAGGAAATGCAGAACGGCGCAAATGCAAAAAGTCGAGATCAAAATTTATATTTTATTATTTTTATTAGAACGAAGGTTAAATATAGTGTAGTATCTTATGTGTCCATTTGTGTTAAATCTCCACAGGAAGTAGCGCGACGCATAATAGTTCCTCTTTTCTTGGGAGACGTAGCGTACCTACGTAGCGTACACCATGTTGGAATCCGTGAAAAACGCGAAATAGGACGTTATAATTTGACGTTTTTTTCATTGCTAGAAACAACGTCATAGAGCTTTTATGTCACTTCCAAGTTGCGTTAGCTGATGCGCATAAACAATAGGCTATTTGGTCTTTAAGAATGATAATTGATTAGCCTGAATATTCGTGGCGTTACTGTACGATCACACAAACTTATCAGATTGGGTTAACGAAGCAAGAAAATAACTCTTTGCCCAAAAGGGAAGGGTAATTGATGCTATTCCCTCAATTTGGTCAAGTCATTTTCAGCATGTAAAATGTGCAATATACTAATTCGGGTGTTTAAGGGGACGAGCTTGGTATTGGGTCTTATGCTACCGAATCCAGGCGCTAATGGATGGCGAAAAGATAAAGAGGATCTATGAGAAACCCTTTTAAAAAACTTGTTCTGAGGTTTCATCATATTGTCAGGAGCTTGTACGTTGGGGATGTAAGAAAAATGCTGCGGTCGTTGTAAACGTGGAAAAATCGAGTCTCCCGTGCACTGCTTTGTGTGCTTGTGGTGGTGCTTGTGAATAAACATGTGGTATTTTATAAAAATTTTAAGTACTTAAATGATGTTATTTTGTTTCAATCGATCTATCAAAAACTCTAGATTGAGGATATGGATTGAGGACTCATCTTTGAAATTTACACCATATAGTTTTTTTAACCGGAAGTGTTATTTTAGTATTTAAACATTTAAAACTTAATACAGAATTAGTTATTTTGAGGATTATTTTAAGCCGAATGTTTAATGATCAGCACATTTTCTTAATTTGTATTTACATTTTGAAAAAAGTATTAGTCTAGAATAAAAAGATAATATTTCTATATCCGCCATATTTAATATTCCCGGAAGTAGAGATTTTAAAGACATGTTTTACCAACATTTATAGACCCAATCAAATTTTGAAAGATAACATTCATCTATCTTTTTAGAGACGGTATAGAAGAAAAATATGTGTCATACACATAAATAATGGCGGACGCAGTAAAAACTACGGATGATTCTACAGCCGAAGATTTAAATCAGACGAATATAGCAAATGAAACGAAAGCTTCTAATGAGTCGCAGGTAATAGGAGACGGAGGGGTATCAGAAATCGGAGATACCTTCGCAAACATAAGTTTCAATCAATGTCCTAGTTGCAAGGATGTGGAATGTAATTTCGGAGATAAAACTCAGCATTGGACAGGTGATAATGTTTTTAATCTGCAAGATAAAACTCAGCATTGGACAGGTGATAATGTTTTTAATCTGCAAGATCCAGAATACAAAGAAAAATGTCCTCTACCTTCAAAGTATGTAAGTAAATCAAAACGCACTATTGATCTTTCAAAGGTAGTAGACAATTTACCTGATGTCGTCCAATATATAAGGGAAACTTCTACTTCTTATAAAGAATTGGGAAATCTGTTAAAGAAAGTGGACGAACTAGAAAAATTAAACATCACCGTTGACCTCCCAAAAACTGAAGACGAACACACGGAACTGATAGACGAAATAGTTAAATATATAATAGATTTCCTCAGAGATAATAAAACAGTTCCTGCTCCTTACACCAATGAAATACTAAAATATCCAATCATACAGGCAAACAATAGTCGGTCTGATATTCATTTTATCGATTGTGAATATATGCTTAAAGTAAGCATTCCGAAACAAACTGCATACTCTGCCTTTTTAGATGGAAAGATGTTCAAACCCGAAGAGCACAAAATAACTATAGGACATCAAACGAAAGATAAATTCCGTTGGATATTTATACCATCGTCAGACCGATTTCACAAAACGGTTAAATTAGATAGAAGTAGTTTCCAAAATGAAGGTGAAATGTCAAGAGATGATACGCTTTGCTTTGTTGTTGTACGGGGGAATCAATTTGAAAATTACCGTGAAAAGATTGGTGATAAAGTGCCTATCATACAATTACCTGAAATTGTAATTGGGGTAGGTTACGCACGCTTTTGGATTGTCAAAATTGCAAAACGTTTTAAGTTAGAGCATATCTGGATGATTGATGATAGCGTAGATATCTTTAAAGAGTATATCCCAATACAGAACGGCAATCGCTATGAAAAAGATCCGGATGCCAGCAAACAAGACATCAACATACGATGTCCATCTTATTGCTTTACGAAAATAGAAAGTGTAATGGAAAAACAACCAAATCTAGTTGCTATTAGCCCTCGAAAGTATAGACCAGAGGTCAATGTGACTTCCGAATTTTCTAATAAACCGGTTCAGGCTGTCATGCTCTTGAACATAACCAAATTATTAGAGAAGAATATCAATTTTCGACCTGAACTCAGATACATGGAGGATATGATATTCTCCCAAGAATGCACAAATGCTGGTTTACATTTGTGTACATGGAACGCAATTCTCTTCGTGGATAAACTTTTTCGAACAACTGGTGCAAATACGAAGCACCAGTCCCCAAGAGGAAAACCGCAAACTCCAGAAAAGTAGAACAATCTGCAACACTCGATACAGTTGCTTCGAAACAAAACAAGGCGCACAAAGTTTTGCCATTTAAAAATCATGTGATGTGTACTTTAAAAACAGACCCAGCTACATGTATTTCATATATTAGAAATATTTTTGTTTAAACGGTTGTATATGTTCTAGGGAAGCAGATAAAATTTCCTTAAGAATTTGCCATGAATCTATAGTGAGTTACAAAAAAAAAAGACAATTGTGAGGAATTTCGATGTTCGCTGGTCAACAACTCATAAATGAACCGACATTAAAAAAGTATTACTAACTAATAGTTTGATTTTTTATAGTGTTCAAAAATATATGTAGACACTTTGTTCATGCTAAAGAATTGTCGTTTTGTAAACAAACAAACAATATTTACCTTCTACACGTACTTAGGAAAGGTATTAAACTCACTGGCCAACGAACATGATAATATCTTATTTATAAAAAGGGCACTAGCTACGAGACATATGGAAAAGCCCATAATATTGTTTTTAGATATAATAACGAATTCCTGGAAACTAATCATACTGCTACCTTGGCATGACACTGCAGCACACAGGAAATCTAAATCTGTGCAGCTCATTGCTTGTTGAAAAGGGTAGAAAAGCTCTTTTGAAAATAAAAAAAAAACCAATTGGACTGAATAACCAATGCAAGCTATTAGAAAAATTATTTGACTCACTAGTTGTGCCTATTGCTCTCACGGTAGTGAAGTATGGGGAATCGGCAAACAACACAGGGATTCAGATATCCCTTTGAACACTTGCAGTATAAATTTATTAAAGAAATTTTAAGAATACATTGCAAAGCATCAAATGCTACATGTTTAGCCGAGCTGAATAGATTGCCTTTATATACCAGAATAGAATTTTCAGCAATAAAATATTGGCTTCATATACTTGAGTCAAATAATTCACTTGCCCTAAAAATATATAAAGCAACTGAAAAAAATCACTCTTGGATAATGAATATGAAAAATCTTATTTCAAGACTTGGATTTCATTTTATTGATCTAAATCCTATTGATATTAAAATTTATTAAAAACCCATTCAAGAGAGAATCAACGATATAGCCTTCCAGAAGCAAGAGACTGACATCAATAAAAAAAATATTTATTTTTTAACATACTATATACATTTGTAAACCAAATAGTAGACCCTCGTATGTTGATCAATGCAAATCCAAATGTGATAGATCAACATTATGTAGATTGAGGTTAAGTGCTGATACTTTATCTATAGACATACGACGATATCTAAAAATACCAAAGCAGAGTAGGGTATGTCTTTGCTGCAACAATGGAGACATTGAAGATGAACTACACTTTCTTTTGAAATGTTCCTCCTATAACTATGTGAGAGATAAACCTCATTATAAAATTAAATAATGTTCTATTGAACAACAAAATAACTTCTTTATCATATAACTTGCTTATATCAATTCTAAATAGTAATTCCCCAACAATATTACAAATTGTTGTCAACTATTTGAATGAATGCTTGTTGGTGAGAAACTCATTATTAAAAGGTTATTGATTTCTGTAATAATGTATATGCTTCTCTTTTTATTTTTATATATTTCTCTCATATATATCCACTGTCACTCCTTCATTGTATATATGTTATTGTAGTTTGTCTTTAATTTGTTGCCATAACCATTTATTGTCAATGTGTTAGTGCTAATAAAGTTATCTTATCTTATCTTATGAAAATATAAAATAAGATTTTTTTTTCAATAATTTATAAAAGGGAAAGTGAAAATAAAAATTCGCTTGAGGCATCCAGTACGGTTAAATTTTGTCAAAATCAGCTAAGAAACGTTGATGATGAGTTATTCACATACAAGTAAATAATTCGACCTCATTGAATATGAACTCAAATTTAACCCCTTATTTAAAGATGAATACCGTATGAATCGTGCGTGTTACATTATTTTAAAGGAAAAGAATTTCAACATTGAATGTGAAACGAAGGTAAAACATTTGATTGACTGAATCGATTTACAAAAAAATCATTCTTATGCAGTTAAAAACAGTGTTTAACAAATATACATGTACGAGTAGTGTTTCTTTGTATATCTACATTTATGTTTAAATTTATATTGCCTATATGCATGGCCATCGGAAATATTTGGAGGTCAACTCGATAGTTGAGTAGATGGCGTCTAGACTTAAGTACACTCGGAACTTAGCTACATGTTATCGAGTCCATGCTTTCTTAATTAATTACTTTAGGCTTTTTATAATTTAGATAAATTTTTTACATTGTTATAAATCAAATATGAGAATTTGAGTCAAATCGGTAACCATGAACTTGACGCCTAGTGCCCCTTTTATCTTAATATTGAGTATACGAACATACAAGGCAAGAGACGAACATAATACTTTTATCTTTTAGCATTTTTACACCATATTTTGACCTTTAAGTTATTTCAAAGAAATGTTTTGTGTATATTTAAATATTAATTACGCACTTCTACATTTGGCTTTTATTTTTTACAACATTTTAGTATGAACATTTTTAGTTTATTATTATGAGTTGTCAACAGCAAAAATAGCTTGTGTTTTAGTTTGGACATGACCTTATATTAAAGCTCTATGGTCTTTTACAACTGAGAACAGGTAACGACTGCGACTACTTTTACCTCGAACGCATATTTTTATTAAACCGCATTCGAATATCTTTAGAATGAAATGTGTACCATTTATATTTTCAGAGATATAATCATGTTACTATAATGTATGTAAGAAAAATCTATACGGTCCCTAGCATTCCACTGATTCGTATCACCAAAACAGTTTAATTAATCTCGCTGTGTATAGAGTGAAAAAAAAAACATAACGCCGTCACACGGCAATATCGTAATTTTGGATAACTCATTTAATTATACCAATTATCGATTACTTAAGAAAACAAATAGGACAAAATGTTAAATGAGTATTTATTTGTACAGTCTATTCCAATTTGATATAGTTTATCTGTGTTTTCTATATATTCAGGTATTTTGCATTTTCTTGGTCGTTTTTTCATTGTATAGATAAAAAAATAAAAAAAAAAAAATATTGTTTTTTCTCGATAATTTTATTTCAAATCATCTTTTTATTTAACATACAACTTATGAAAAAACAATGACATTTTTTTTAATTTCTTTCATAAAACAGGGGCGAAAGATAACAGTTGGACAGTCAAACTCATAGATCGAAAAAAAAACTGACAACGCCATGGCCAAAAAAAAAAAAAACCAGACAAACAAACAATAGTACACAAGACACAAGTTAGAAACTTAAGACTAAGCAACACAAACCCCACCAAAAACTGTCTTAAAAGTGTCGTAGTTATTCATCAGTTTCTGCAATTTTAATGATAACTGTTTCTATAATTTATGAATCAAATCTATACTGTATGCATTACATGAGGAAATGCACAAAACCACTTTGTTATTTTAAGTAATATTGATGACTCACTTTATATTTATTTATATAATGATGAAAACATTATATTTACAAAGTCACAATTAAATTTTTTATACATTTTATTCAAAAGTCACAACATATTTTATTCACAGTCACAAACTACAATATTTTACATGGTAACTCAGTTCAAATGAAGGAGATGGGACGCTGCGTTAATATTGTATTTCACAATGGTATTATACCTGATAGTTGGTCAGAAGGTTGTATATGTTCAATATTTAAGAATAAAGGTAATCCAAATGATGTGGATAATCAACGTGGTATTACTATTTTAAGTTGTTATGGTAAATTATTTACTTGCATTTTGAATAATAGACTTCGTACATATTTAGAAAATTCTGGTTTATTGTGTGAAGAACAAGCAGGGTTCAGAAAGGGTTATAGTACGACAGATCATATTTTTAATATGAAATGCTTGATTGATTTATACTAACGTAGAGGTAGAAAATTGTATTGTGTATTTGTTGACTATCGAAAAGCTTTTAACTCTGTCAGTATATTTAGAGTATATTTATGGCAAAAACTATTAAAATGTACCATTGATGGTAAAATGTTCAAGATTTTAAACAATATGTATAACAATGCAAAGTCTTGTGTGAGACAAGGCAACTCTTGTTCAAACTTTTTCAAATCCAATGTTGGTGTACGCCAAGGAAAAAATCTGTCTCCTGTATTGTTTGCCATTTTTTAAAGGACTTGGTCGAATTTATGTCACATTCATATAATGGTTTAGTTGATATGAGTATTGCAGCACGTCTTCTTGATACTGATGAAGTCGCTATATATTTTCGTTTATATTTGTTATGCAGATGATACTGTAATTTTAGCCGAATCGATAGTAGAGTTACAAGCCTCATTAAATGTCATGTATTTATATTGTCAAACCTGGAAAATGCAAGTTAACATATCTAAAACAAAAGTTGTAATATTTTCATATCTAGACTTACACAGATACTATGAACTTTAAATATAGTGTTGAAAGCCTTAATATTGTTACAAATTTTCAATACCTTGGTATTATATTTTCATGTAAGGGTAATTTTAATGACGCCAAAGCACATCTTGTTCAGCAAGCACGAAAAGTCATGTTTGTAGTCTTAAGAAAGGCTAGAAAGTTGAATTTACCAATTGATATGCAATTAGAGCTATTTGATACAATGGTTGTACCTATTTTGTTATATGTTGCAGAAGTATGGGGTTTTGAAAATTGTAATAGTATAGCAAACTTGCATATGCAATTTTGTAAAATAATTTTGAAGGTTAAAAAAAGTACTGCTCATTGTATGATTTATGGAGAATTAGGTAGAATACCATTACATCTTCTTATTAAAGCTAGAATGGTTGGATTCTGGCAAGGTATCATGTGTGGTAAAAGAGAAAAAAAATTCATATACACTGTATTCTATATTTTATCAGCTTAGTAAAAGGGGTATCTACCACTCTAAATGGTTGTTAGAAATTAAAAATACTTTATATGAATGTGGATTTAATTTAATGTGGGATGATCAAATAATTGCTAAATCTGATAATATTAGTAAGAATGTCAAGAAATGTTTAAGTGATAAATTTATGTTGAACTGGAGTAATAATGTTATGAATTCCGCAAAATGTCTTAATTACAGAATATACAAATCTGATTTTTGTTTTGAGAAATATTTATCGGTGTTACCATCTGATCTAAGAATGTATTTAAGTAAATTACGTTGCCTTAGTAATAAATTTGCCCATTGAAACGGGCAGATTTTTTAATATTGATAGAACTGAAAGACATAATGATTGTAATCTTTGAAATGCTAATGAACTTGGTGACGAGTTTCATTACTTATTCAAATGTAACTTTTTCAACAATGTAAGAGCTAAATTTTTACCTTTAAATATATGTTATAACCCAAATGATTTAAAATTTAAAGAATTGGTGAATACATCAGATTTATTTACACTTACTGGAATAGCAAAAATTTGCAAAAGTATTATTAAAACCTTATAATACATGTGCTTAATCATGTTACTATAATTTGTATTTCCTGTCAAATATCTGTACTAATTATATATACTATTAGTGCACCTTTGTTAACCATGTTGTTATAATGTAAATATGTCCACACTTTTATTTTTTGTTAAAAAATGTTGTACTAACATACCCCATGTGGGGGCTTTAGTGAAATAAAATGTCTTATGTCTTATGCGTCAGAGTAGTTTATCACATCGTTGAGTCCTCGCTGGTATATGCTTTCAGTAGATTGGGTCTGGTGTCTATAACTCTGTATCGTTTTTTATTGTTGGTTTGGGTTTTTTGTGTGGGTGGGTTCCTGTTGAATATTGGATTCTGTTCTGTCTAGGTCTTCTGGAGTAACGCGATGATCTCGTAAAAAGTTTGGTGGACATGCTGCGGTTTCTTTCCATTTATGCTGTGCTAAACATCAAGGTGGATGGTGATACGGGGAAAAATGAGTATGTTGAGGTTCCATATCAAACATAAAGAAGAATATGATATATATATATATTATATATATATATATATATATATATATATATATGTATATATGTACGTATATATAAAAAGAAGATGTGGTACAAAAAATAGAATGGAAATGGGGAATGTGTCAAAGAAACAACCTGATAAAAGAGTTAAAACAGCCACAGGCTACAAATGGGTCTTAAAAGAGGGACGAAAGATACCAGAGGGACAGTCAAACTCATAAATCGAAAATAAACTGACAACCCCATGGCTAAAAATGAAAAGGACAAACAAACACACAATAGTACACATGAGACAACATAGCAAACTAAAGAATAAACAACACGAAACCCACCAAAACTAGGGGTGATCTCATGTGCTCCAACAGGATAAGCAGATCCTGCTCCACATGTCTCACCTGTCGTGTTTGATTATGAGATAACAAATTCGGTAAATAGTCTTATTCGATAGGTCACATTTATGAAAGGGAAGGGGATGGTAGTTACGACGTAAGGAACATATCCGATATCATTTGTGAAACGGTTATTCCATAACGGTCAACCAACTGGTGATGGCATCCGATTTACGAAGAGATGATTTCAACTTTACTATTTAGAACTCTTGATTTAATAGCTTCATTGTGAGCAACAACCCTCTATCAAGAAAATCATGATATGCACTGAATCGCAAGTCAACTGTACTCGAACCGCGGGAACATATAACTTTAACTATACTATTCGGTGTACAGTGAAAACTGTTTCATTGTGTTTATTCTGAAAACAATGATTTTGAAAAAGGTTTTTTTTAAGGAACAAACAACAACAATAACACGATTACACAATCGAAAATTTGAACATGGCAACATATCGATGAGATATATTCCCGAATGATTTTACAGGCTTCTGACTTTGCAGACCAATGATATTATCTATTATATATATTGCATAATTTTGTCGTACATACTTTATTCAAATAGAATTTATCGGTCATCCTTATTATAGGTTGCATTTCTGTAAATATTGACAATGCAATTTCCCATAGGAACTCCTTTTACGGCTAAAATTGTACCACTTTTACTATGAAGTTTTAAAAAAATCTTATCCTAGAATTGAAAGTTCATTTGCACCACAATTTTTTTCAAAGGTCAAAATATAGGGCTGTGCGGCATATTTTCAACGTGTATATGCCCTGAACTTCTCAGAGTTTAAACTTACACTAATTTTCTTAACTACCCCTACCTCGAATGAAAGGTTACCACAGATTTTAATGTAAACAATATGCACGTGTTTATTTACTGGTAACATTCCCCAGTTCTGTCTCTGTGATATGGAACACAGAGAGCATAACTGGGAACCAGTATGTAAACAAAATTAATTTTCTATGAATATTCAATTTCTCCCCAAAAGAGGCGTGTTGTCAGAAACAGCTGTATTTACAAAGTGCAACCTATACAGACATTTATTCAAATAGAAAACTCTCTAAAATCAGTTTTTTTCACATTAATACTCATTTATCAGAATTATAGTCTTAAAGAAATCACTGTGTATACTCTAAGTTTTTCTTTACTATACATTTTATACCCCCTCCTCTATTTCAATTTTTTAAAGAATTTGAAAACAAGACTTTAATTATTGCCAGCTTACACTATTTGCATATTTTCTGATAAAAAAATGCCTAGAACCTGTTAAAAACTGTTTTGATAACATATTGAAAGCATATCAGAATATTATAAATGTAATGTTTATCAGTCAATCATCACAACATTCAAGATTATATAAAGTATCCAATCCAGCCTCTGTCTCCAGTCCACATCTTATTGTATACCTATTTGTCAATTAAAGAACACATTTTCTGCCTCAAATGGTCAATTTAGAATTCTTGTCACAACAGTATCATTTGTAACCATATATCTGACACAATTTAGCTACTATATATACTAGAAGTGTTCAAACAAAGCCATATTTGCAATAGTTGTATGTATGCAGATACCAGTCTGAGATATAAATTCACTTAAAATGTTGTAGAGATGACTGCTAACATCTGATTTTTGCATAACTTCCAAGCATAGTTATTGTTTTCTATATCAAGAACTTTAAAACCATAAAATCATAGCATTTACAAGTTAAATCATTTGTTTTATGACCCAGGGGGTAGGCAATTTTCTATGTCGTTTGCCCCTGGGGCCTCAAATTTCCTAAATGATTCTGCTGTTTCTAGCAATTTGAAATATTTAGTACATATTTAGGATTGAACACACTATTGTAAGTTTTCTTGAGATATTTTTTTTGTTTAGCTTGTATTTGTTATGCCGTGGTGACAAAAGAGAAGAGTTAGGTGTTGCGGCTTAATTTTGGGTTATCGAAAGGACACAAATACTCCATAAATAATATTCAGGAAGGATCTATGAGTTTCAATGATTGCGAAGAGTAAATATAAGCACTTTTTAACAATTTAACTTACAAATATGCAAATGTTATGAATTAATTTTGTATCCAGGACTTTAAGTAAACTATGCATACTGTAAACTGTGAATTTATGCTGAGTCATCATATCTAAGGCCCATGATTCTATCAATCTCCATTAAATATTTATAAAACTTCATATTTGAGTTAATTTCTTTAAATCTGTGAAATAAAGCAAATTTGGTTAAATTCTGAATGTTCACCTTTTTCACCCTATATACAGACATTTATTCAAATAGAAAACTCTCTAAAATCAGTTTTTTTCACATTAATACTCATTTATCAGAATTATAGTCTTAAAGAAATCACTGTGTATACTCTAAGTTTTTCTTTACTATACATTTTATACCCCCTCCTCTATTTCAATTTTTTAAAGAATTTGAAAACAAGACTTTAATTATTGCCAGCTTACCACTATTTGCATATTTTCTGATAAAAAAATGCCTAGAACCTGTTAAAAACTGTTTTGATAACATATTGAAAGCATATCAGAATATTATAAATGTAATGTTTAGCAGTCAATCATCACAACATTCAAAATTATATAAAGTATCCAATCCAGCCTCTGTCTCCAGTCCACATCTTATTGTATACCTATTTGTCAATTAAAGAACACATTTTCTGCCTCAAATGGTCAATTAAGAATTCTTGTCACAACAGTATCATCTGTAACCATATATCTGACACAATTTAGCTACTATATATACTAGAAGTGTTCAAACAAAGCCATATTTGCAATAGTTGTATGTATGCAGATACCAGTCTGAGATATAAATTCACTTAAAATGTTGTAGAGATGACTGATAACATCTGATTTTTGCATAACTTCCAAGCATAGTTATTGTTTTCTATATCAAGAACTTTAAAACCATAAAATCATAGTATTTACAAGTCAAATCATTTGTTTTATGACCCAGGGGGTAGGCAATTTTCTATGTCTTTTGCCCCTGGGGCCTCAAATTTCCTAAATCATTCTGCTGTTTCTAGCAATTTGAATTATTTAGTACATATTTAGGATAGAACACACTATTGTAAGTTTTCTTGAGATATTTTTTTTTCTAGCTTGTATTTGTTATGCCGTGGTGACAAAAGAGAAGAGTTAGGTGTTGCGGCTTAATTTTGGGTTATCGAAAGGACACAAATACTCCATAAATAATATTCAGGAAGGATCTATGAGTTTCAATGATTGCGAAGAGTAAATATAAGCACTTTTTAACAATTTAACTTACAAATATGCAAATGTTATGAATTAATTTTGTATCCAGGACTTTAAGTAAACTATGCATACTGTAAACTGTGAATTTATGCTGAGTCATCATATCTAAGGCCCATGATTCTATCAATCTCCATTAAATATTTATAAAACTTCATATTTGAGTTAATTTCTTTAAATCTGTGAAATAAAGCAAATTTGGTTAAATTCTGAATGTTCCCTTTTTTCACCCTATATAGGTTGCATTTCTGTAAATATTGACAATGCAATTTCCCATAGGAACTCCTTTTACGGCTAAAACTGTACCACTTTTACTATGAAGTTTTAAAAAAAAATTTAATCCTAGAATTAAAAGTTCATTTGCACCACATTTTTTTCAAAGGTCAAAATATAGGGCTGTGCGGCATATTTTCAACGTTTATATGCCCTGAACTTCTCAGATTTTAAACTTACACTAATTTTCTTAACTACCCCTACCTCGAATGAAAGGTTACCACAGATTTCAATGTAAACAATATGCACGTGTTTATTTACTGGTAACATTCCCCAGTTCTGTCTCTGCGATATGGAACACAGAGAGCATAACTGGGAACCAGTATGTAAACAAAATTAATTTTCTATGAATATTCAATTTCTCCCCAAAGAGGCGTGTTGTCAGAAACAGCTGTATTTACAAAGTGCAACCTATACAGACATTTATTCAAATAGAAAACTCTCTAAAATCAGTTTTTTTCACATTAATACTCATTTATCAGAATTATAGTCTTAAAGAAATCACTGTGTATACTCTAAGTTTTTCTTTACTATACATTTTATACCCCCTCCTCTATTTCAATTTTTTAAAGAATTTGAAAACAAGACTTTAATTATTGCCAGCTTACACTATTTGCATATTTTCTGATAAAAAAATGCCTAAAACCTGTTAAAAACTGTTTTGATAACATATTGAAAGCATATCAGAATATTATAAATGTAATGTTTAGCAGCCAATCATCACAACATTCAAGATTATATAAAGTATCCAATCCAGCCTCTGTCTCCAGTCCACATCTAATTGTATGCCTATTTGTCAATTAAAGAACACATTTTCTGCCTCAAATGGTCAATTTAGAATTCTTGTCACAACAGTATCATCTGTAACCATATATCTGACACAATTTAGCTACTATATATTACTAGAAGTGTTCAAACAAAGCCATATTTGCAATAGTTGTATGTATGCAGATACCAGTCTGAGATATAAATTCACTTAAAATGTTGTAGAGATGACTGATAACATCTGATTTTTGCATAACTTCCAAGCATAGTTATTGTTTTCTATATCAAGAACTTTAAAACCATAAAATCATAGCATTTACAAGTTAAATCATTTGTTTTATGACCCAGGGGGTAGGCAATTTTCTATGTCTTTTGCCCCTGGGGCCTCAAATTTCCTAAATCATTCTGCTGTTTCTAGCAATTTGAAATATTTAGTACATATTTAGGATAGAACACACTATTGTAAGTTTTCTTGAGATATTTTTTTTTTCTAGCTTGTATTTGTTATGCCGTGGTGACAAAAGAGAAGAGTTAGGTGTAGCGGCTTAATTTTGGGTTATCGAAAGGACACAAATACTCCATAAATAATATTCAGGAAGGATCTCTGAGTTTCAATGATTGCGAAGAGTAAATATAAGCACTTTTTAACAATTTAACTTACAAATATGCAAATGTTATGAATTAATTTTGTATCCAGGACTTTAAGTAAACTATGCATACTGTAAACTGTGAATTTATGCTGAGTCATCATATCTAAGGCCCATGATTCTATCAATCTCCATTAAATATTTATAAAACTTCATATTTGAGTTAATTTCTTTAAAGCTGTGAAATAAAGCAAATTTGGTTAAATTCTGAATGTTCCCTTTTTTCACCCTATATAGGTTGCATTTCTGTAAATATTGACAATGCAATTTCCCATAGGAACTCCTTTTACGGCTAAAACTGTACCACTTTTACTATGAAGTTTTAAAAAAAATTTAATCCTAGAATTAAAAGTTCATTTGCACCACAATTTTTTCAAAGGTCAAAATATAGGGCTGTGCGGCATATTTTCAACGTTTATATGCCCTGAACTTCTCAGATTTTAAACTTACACTAATTTTCTTAACTACCCCTACCTCGAATGAAAGGTTACCACAGATTTCAATGTAAACAATATGCACGTGTTTATTTACTGGTAACATTCCCAAGTTCTGTCTCTGCGATATGGAACACAGAGAGCATAACTGGGAACCAGTATGTAAACAAAATTAATTTTCTATGAATATTCAATTTCTCTCCAAAAGAGGCGTGTTGTCAGAAACAGCTGTATTTACAAAGTGCAACCTATAAATCACCTAACAGTTTTCTTATTGCGGAAATATTAATTGATAATTAACGGGGTTCTGTACCTATTATTGATCATATCAGGATTTTGATTTGATTCAAGTAATTGCAAATTAATGGGTTGACCCTTTTGATATAAAAAAAAATATGTTATTGGTCAGATGTTACATTTAATTGATACCAATAAGCAACATTGTAACATAAAGACCTATTCATCATCTGGTCAGTACTTGGAACAATTAAAGGTAATTATTTGTCAACCTTTTAGATATAATTTTTTTTTAATTTTCAGTTCGTTTTTTATGTTACTCATTGAATGGGTTTTTTTTCAGTTAAGAATTATAAAGATCATCCCCGTTTAACACATGGGTTTTTTTCTTTGTCTCGTGTAAATGTTGTTTTACAGGAATTGCATGATTTTTACATATTATGTTTTATCAAGGTTTGTACATGTTGTACTTGAATTCATTAATCTATAATTTAATTTTGATATAAAGCGTCTTCTGATTTGCTGATGTTGTTTTGTTATCAGCTCATATGCATACTCTATCCATGTGACGGTGACGTCATCAAGGTTTTTTCATGGTTTACTCCGGTTTAAAATAGAATTTAGAATTGAACTGTAGGAAATAACTGTACTATTTTTTCTGTCTATTCGAAAAAACTTTAAAAATGAGGTACACACTTTAAAATAACCCGCTACGTGGGTTATTCAGTGTGCACCACATTTTTGATGTTATTTCTTCATAGACAGAAAAAATATTACAGTCATTCCTTAATTATGTATACTGCTTTAATTTTAAAGTATTGAGTAAAAAATATAACAGGAAAACAAAAATCATTTAATGTCTTCATGATATTAATTGTATTTCGCTTTTCTGAAGGATGTTCGATTCTCTCGTTTTGAATTTTTGCCAGTTATTCAGAATCCCCTGGCTCTATACATGTAGTACTATTAAGAAAGATGCCCACTAACCCCTACTTTTCTTTTCATAATATTATTACATAAAGTTTAAAAAATCTTATAAAATCCTTGTTATTTTTTCATAGTTTTTTTATTAGAAAAAGGGTGCCAATATTGAATGTATGAAAAACCTAGAAAAAAAACTTTTCCAGCCAAATTTTCAATCGCTTATATCTCGAAAACAAAGCACATTGAACATTATTTTTTTTTTCCTGCTTTTTAAGTTCCTTTATGAAAGAACTATCAATGTATTACAGTCTTTTAAAAAGCTTGTTATTTTGAAACAGAGTTGCGAAATTTATATTGATAGTTGTCTTTTTTGTTTAGTTTCTTCTATAAACAGTTCTAACATTGGATGTTTACTTCTATTAGACTTAGTGTTACTGTGCATATCGCTGTTTATTTGTTTATTATACATTTGCTAAAGCAAACATGGACGGTTGAGATCTCACAAAACATAGTTTACCCCGCTTCATATTTTGCGCAAGTTCTTAGTCAGGAACCATTAGCCTTAGTTATGTTTGTATGATTATTTTTCATTTTGGTTCATTTTATGTTTACTATAACGTTCGTTTTCGATGAACTATTGTCGTTTTAGGCAAGGGTCTAGCTGAAACCCAATTCCGGTGCTCTTTGGTCGGGTCTGTGTCTCCATGATATTTCTGACTTTGTTTCTTCAAAGATATTTGGTCAAAAGTAGTATCCTATCATATAGTATATCAGAAATAGTTTAAGATATAGTTTATATAACCACAATGATCTGGGTACTTGGGGTTAGGCGTCCAAAGAAATCAAACTTTTTTTAAATGCCTCATATCAAATCTCCTCGCCTACAAATACGAATATTACACTGCCTTATGTACAGTTAATTAAAACGCAGGTACAGCTGAGAAAAACTAAAATCTGAACCCAGTTTTCATACTATTCATTATACGACACTATTTGTTAACCTGTTTCCTGTTATTAAACTCATCATAGATACCAGGATTGAAATTTAAATTGACGCCAGGCGCGCGCTTCGTCTACATAAGTCTCACCAGTGACGGTTGAATCAAAAGATTTTAAAACCATATCAAGTACGAATTTGAGGAGCATTGGGATCAAAAATTCCCAAAAATCTGCCAAATGCAGCTGAACGACGTTCGATCATTTTATATTTACACTCAGATGTTTTCTCCAGTAAACATGGTACAAGATGATTATATAATATACACTTATTCTCATCAGTAATTACTGCTTACAATTATACAAGCTATTTTTTGCATTTATAATATAGATACACAATCAGATTGTAGCATCAATATGACATACAGGCATACAACACATACAATATAAAAAAACGCAATAAACATGCATTTGAATAATACAAAGTATAGATATCATGAATATTCATTATGTTGCTAAAATAAAAAGGAAATGACGATATCAATATTATATCCGTTTTAATTGGTTTTGCAAATTCCTTAATTAACTGAAATATACTTATAGTTAGAACAGTTTTTGGAATGTTACACAATCACATTAGGCTGTACAATGTATATGCGTTATTAGCTCGTTAAAAAAATTAATATATCAGTTGATTTTTTTTTTATATTGTTTGCATAGTAGTAGTAGTTGTTGTATGCTAGTTTTTGGTTACACTGAAAAGACTAGTGCATATTTTTCAAATATTTATATTGATTAATATTAGGGATGTCAAAAGATCTGAAATTTACAGTTAAAAATGTCTCTAATCAGTTGCGTATGGTTCATCGCAGGTCATTTTGATTTTGTTCTTATTTAGAAATATGATCTGGCTAACAATTTCAGACGAACGACTGTTTGACTTCTTATTTTTTGTTACAATTAATCCATATGAAAAAATTCCATCAGCAGAAAAGGACGTTGCTGGTACTACTATATAAAAAAAATAGCCTCAAGCAATCTCCGGCGCAGAGATCACATATCCGTTCCGTTCAATACTTTGTAACACTACACTCAATATTAAGTGCAGTATTGCGGAGCATGTATGGAACGGATATGAACTCTGCGCCGGAGATTGAGCCTCAAGATAAACATATTTATATGGTTGATTGTTTTGATTTAGTATTACGAATGGGGTATTCAAACAGAACTAAAGTGAGTGGGAATGTGAAGAGAAATATCTTAAGATGTATAACAGGCAAACGAGTATCCAAGTACTAAAACTGTACTCGAGTACTCGGCCTTCTGATCGAGTACCCGAGTACTCGTTGCCATCCCTAATAAATATCTATGTTCGCATTTAGTGCGACTATAATAAGATATTTAATTTTGAAGATATAATGCTTGATAAAGTTATTAATAACTTCTGGTGTCACAATCGCATAATTAATTGAAATGCATGTGTCATTATTTATACTTATTTAGTCATTCACACAAAGAGAGCTGAAATGTGTAACTGATCCTAGTTAAACACAACTAATTATATGTAACAAGTTATTTATAACCATAGGTGTCACATTACCAAATTAATGACACAATTTGAAATGCATGTGTCATTATTTATGTGTCTGTCCCAATTCAGGAGCCTGTAATTCAGTGGTTGTCGTTTATTTATGTGTTACATATTTTTTGTTCGTTCATTTTTTTACATAATTAAGGCCGTTAGTTTTCTCATTTGAATTGTTTTACAGTGTCTTATCGGAGCCTTTTAGAGCTGACTATGCGGTATGGGCTTTGCTCATTGTTGAAGGCCGTACGGTGACCTATAGTTGTTAATGTCTGTGTCATTTTTGTCTTTTGTGGATAGTTGTCTTATTGGCAATCATACCACATCTTCTTTTTTATATTATTCACACAAGAGAGTTCAAATGTGTGATAAATCCTAGCTTAACACGGTAAATGATATATAGCAAGTTGTACAACAGTTTGGGAATGATGGTTGCGTAAAAAATGTATGCATGGGTTTTTTTTTTATGACTGTTTATGATTTCTTTTCATTGAATTTTGGATTTGTCTTGATTATTTTTTTAGTCTAAAATAAATTAATAGTTTATTTATTAGTTGTTATTGACTTGAACTAGCTTTGAGTAACTCTGAGTATTCTCAGATTTGTATTAACTTCTATCTTTTGTGATTTTGTTAATGTATCGATCCAATCAGTAATATTTTTCAACTGATTAGTATACTCTATTTTCTAACTAAATGTGTCAATTTAAAGTCATTAATTTGTCGTCTTTGTTTATATCATGTCTGATTTTCGTTTAATACTTTGTACTTTGTACATAAATCATGCCATGTTATTTTTCTTGTTTGAACTGTTATATATCTGCAAAAGTGCCACACCTTCTTGATATTGTTTAAAATATCAGTTCTCAAATTTTTGGTTTATTATTTCCTGGCTGGCTTCACTAAAAATACTTTTTTGCTGCAAGAAACTGAAAGTGCTTTTTCATTGAATGTTCGATTTCAACAGGTTTTTTTTTACAATAATAATTACCCAAAATGGGTCCTGTTTCTGGATTTTCTGATAAAAAATAGATATTCAGGCGAAATAGTTGTTAATAATATAGGTGCATTGCTTGTGATATATTATTTGTAGCAATTGAAATATAATTAATTCAGACCTTGTATGATTCTTTATTTGAAAATGCCTTTACCAAGTCAGAAATATGACAGTTGTTGGCTATTTGTTTGATATGCTTTATCATTTGATTTTGCCATTTGATAAAGGACTTTCCGTTTTGAATTTTCCTCGGAGTTTTTGTGATTTTACTTTTCACGAATTCCTAGACAAATGGTTGCCGATTACAAAGACGGTGTTAAAATAACAGATCTAAGTTGTGATATTGAAATGATCTATTCCTAATTTTACGGATGACATCACGAGCTTGAGGGTCGTTTTTTAACATATTTTTTATGCATGACGCCGGATAAACAACAAATTTTGTCCTTTTTACAGAATGTGACAACCCGAATTAGACTTATAACCGGGTCTACACTTAAACATATGGATGCAAAGGGTGATACATGTGGAGCAGGTGTGTTTACCACCTGTGAACCTGTAACTGTTTGAAATAACTGAAAACTAACTCGAATATCTTAAGTTATCACGCTTACATATATACGTCTGAAGCCACCGTGCATCAACCCCTCACTGTACAATGAAGTATAATTGTATTCATACAGGAACATCACGCATAAAGAAAAAGCACGTGTACATTATCGTGGAATTTTCTATAACAATTTCTGCTTAATAAAAAAAAACAGAAAGGGAGGAAAGATGGGGTATGAACCATTTTTAAAATCACCCCGAATCAGATTTGTTGTTTTTACAAAGGAACGTAACATATATACCTACTCTAACTAGTTCTTCAAATAAGCGTCGCCTACTTATCCATATAGAATATATACGGTCACTTTTAACCAATCATATTCCTAGAAGTGTACAGGAGATACGATAATGTAATTGATAATTCTTTATGTTGATATAAATCTTAAACAGAGGGTCTGGGGAATTTATGATTTTATTATAAGATGATAAAATTGAGAATGGAAATAGGAAATGTGTCAAAGGGACAACAACCCGACAAAAGAGAAGACAACAGCCGAAGGCTATCAATATGTCTTCAATGCAGCGAGAAAAATCCCGCATTCGGTGCGTGCTATATGTGGCCCCTTAAAGACAAATCCCTCTATTGTTTATGCACAAATACACGCAACAGTACTATGCCGTCAGCGGTTTATGACGTCGCGGTTTCCTCAAAAAAAGAATCATAAAACAATAAAATCATTTCTGCTTAATAAAAAAAAACAGAAAGGGAGGAAAGATGGGGTATGAACCATTTTTAAAATCACCCCGAATCATAAAATCAAAAAGAGAGTTATTCCTCTTTGAGCCGATTGAGAGAGTGCCATTCGTTTTGAAAGGTATATTTGCCGAGAAGAAAATGAAAATTGTTTTTGTATAATAGACATGTTCAAGAATTGGATATATACATTGATTATGTGAATTTAGTGTAGCAGAAACAAACAACAAAAAACAAATAAAGAAAATATATGAATAAAAAAGGAGTCAACTATACAGCAATCTAACTACAAAAAACACACAAAACGTCTGTCAAGAAACGAAAAAATATCTGGATACTCGACAACAAGATGAGCCAATCAAATTGCAATATAATACTAATTTCCATAATTTGCTACATGTATGGACTTATCTGTTCTTTAGAGTCAATCTCTTTGGTAGGTTTTAAATTGTATTGTATTTCTATAAATCATTAAGAAAGTACGGAAATCATCAATCATGTCATCAAAATTCAATGCATCTATAGCAATAGATATATTTCGTACATATATACCTATATACGGAAATGGCAAATTGCACATACGTATTTTGAATGTGCATGGCGAAACACATGATTCACAAATATAATTTTAAGATTTCTGATAAGACCAACGAAACAGTAAGCCAACGACACATACGTGTAAAATAAAGTCCATCTTATTCTAGAGAAGTTAACATAAACGCTTCTAACATAGAAGGTTTTTGTATTTAACCACTCCGAGTATGATCCGATTTTCAAAGTTATATATTTATGTACTAGGTGCGCAATTTTTATATGAAAACAACATATAATCGTGCTTGTGTTTCAAAGTTGTCGGAATAAAGAATTTAAAAAGAGGAATCCATATGACAAAAAAATCAATAGTTGATTTGGGGAAAAGAGGTCTGACTAGGTTTCATTCATAATCACGGTATTACAACTGCGTGAGTATTCTTAGACTGAGTTTCTAGCCACATTACGGAATATTTCGATATTCATAGATGCCTATGGTTGAATGATCAAAGCAGAAAGTATGTTAAATATAGACCCCGTTAATGCTTGCACGAAATTGAATCGATCTTTTAAGAGAATCTCGCGTTTACGATCATTTGTACAGCGCATTGTTTTCCAACCACCGCATTTATATTACGTGTCTGTGATACTGACTGGAAACTAAGTACAGTGGAGATCACTTCTAACCTCTCATTAAATCTGTCAGGAGAACTGTTCTAGAACAGTACGTAGAACTGTCAGCCTGACACCTTTTAGTCAGTTCTAGGTTAGAACTGTTCTAGCTAGAACTGATTTGGTCAGTTCTACCTAGAACTGATCCTGACAGTTCTACCCTAGAACAGTTTTAGACAGTTCTAGCTAGAACTGACCAAATATTTGGTCAGTTCTACTTCTAGAACAGTTCTACGGTTAGAATTGATTTCTAATTCTACGGCTAGAATTGATTTTTATAAATTCTACGGCCAGAATTGATTTATAAATTCTACGACTAAAATTGATTTATAAATTCTACGGCTAGAGTTGATTTATAAGTTTTAAGAACTCTTTGCCTTAATATAAAGGCTTGGATAAAAAAGCGATGTATATTATATAGAGTTTAATTTGCTATTTTGCCGGTTTTATTTCAGATTTATAATCGGCAAGAGAACATGTTTAACCTGTTAACCCCGCCATATTCTGCATGTATGTGCCTGTTCCAAGTCAGGAGCAGGTAATTCAGTGATTTTCTTTTGTTGATGTGTTACATAAATTAATTGTTTTTCTTTCATTTTTTGTACATAAATTAGGCTGTTAGTATTAGAGGGGGGGGGGGCATTATTATTTGAATTGTTTTACATTTGTTATTCCGAGAGGCAGGATGGCTCGTTATCACATAACAAAATTATTGGACATCATTAACCAATATAATATCAGTTTACAAGTAGTTTTCATACCTCGGACGACCTGTTTAACAAAAATTTTTTGACTGCATCAACCAAAACTTACCATATTTGCTTTTTATTATGTAAATCTATATAGCTGCACAGCAATTCAGTTATAATTTTAGGTCGAGAGGGACTGTAGTATATAAATAACTGCAATATTGGAATTCAATGACCACAATTTTTTTCCGCATCAATTGAGATGCCAGCATTTCCTATTTTAATTCAAAATATCGCATCAGAAAGAAATATCAGTAGTTTTCATACCTCAGACTGACTCATGTAACAAAACTATTTGTCTGCATCAATTAAAACTGACCATATTTGACAGCATCAACCAAAACTGACTATATCAACCAAAAACTGACCATATTTTCTCATTTTTATGTAACTCTTATAGTCGCATAGTAAATCTGTAATATTTTTATGTAAGGATGGAGTGTATAATCATGATAATACAAATAATCTATATTATAGGGTTATTGCTTGAATATTGGGGAATATTGTTCCGAGTAGAATTTTATATTGCACGAGCTTATATTTTTTATAGCAGGATGGATTGTTTAACATAAATGATGGTAATATTGGAAAACAAAATATGCTCGCATCAGTTTATAGTGCAAGCATGTCCTCTTTTTAATCAAAATTTTGAATCGTAAACTAATTTCAGTAGTTTTGATATCTCAGACTGACTCATGGATATAACAAAATTATTTGTCCGCATCAACCAAAACCATGAAAACTGACCATATTTGACAGCATCAACCAAAACTGACCATATCTGACAGCATCAACCAAAACTGACCATATGTGGCAGCATCAACCAAAACTGACCATATGTGACAGCATCAACCAAAACTGACCATATTTACACTTTATAATGTATATCTTAATATATATATATATATATATATATAGCCGCATAGTAAATCACTTATAGTTACATATCAAGATGGATTGTATAATTCAAATGGCAGAAATATTGTAACACATTGGCTACAAAAAAGTTTCCACATCAATTTAGAGTACCAGCAATTTTCTGCAAGTCCTCTTTCATTGTCTTTTTATTCAAAATATTGAATTGTAAACAAATTTCAGTAGTTTCGATATACATGTATCAGACTGAGTCGTTTTAACCAAATTATTTGACCACATCGACCAAAACTGAACTTATTTACACTTATCATGTAAATATATATATATGGCCTCAGTCATTGTAAACCAATAATATTTCTATGTCAGAACGGATCGTATGATAAAATGACACCAACTTTGGAACACAATACACCTTATTGCTAATCCTGGCTGACCCGGCCTCTTGAACTTTTGAAGCATACAACAATCACTTTTCTATTGTGGCGTCAGATATTTTGTTTTATGACGTCAAATTTTTACGGGAACCTGTGTGATATCCAGTAATGGCAGACAAATAGGGATAAGGTGTATTTATACTATATCTAAAAATTTAGCGCGCCATTATTTCCTCTCTCTATCCATAATAATGAAGCGTCACTAAAGTGACTTTTTAAGTCCGTTAGTTTATGCTGAAACTACTATATAGTAGTCTCAGATTTGTAATGGTTTTTTTTTTAAACAAAACTATTTTACGGCATCATCCAACACTCACATGACTGATTCACATACTTTATTTTAAAATAAAAATTACATGTATGGGAAGTTCTCTTCTTGGAATAGTATACTGTTAATATAATTTGAAGAAGGCAAAGAACAATGCATGATTTTGTTTGTAGCCGCACGTCCAGGGGCAAATGTTTCATTCATGTTCAGATGAGTATATTTTTCTGAGTTCCAGACTCCCAGATATCATTTATAATCGTTATGGATAAGTCTGGCTAAATTGACGAGATGGTGCAAATGTATATAGTTTTTTTACGTTATAATACAACACTTTTTCATTAATATCCCATAATTCATCCACTGTACAATTTTCCTTTGAACATTTGTCAAAACAGAATCTTAAATGAATGTAAATCCAAGGCAAACAAGGTAAATTACGATTAAAATTCCATGAATTAAATGCAGTTATATTTATGAAGAGACTGTTAAAAACGGGGAACGAAGAAACGTAACCAATGATGTTTCCTATGCAATCTTATAAAAATATTTCTCCGGTGAGTTGGATAACCTCCATTTACTTCGATATTTGTACATGTATAAACGTTTGATCAGTAAAAAATATAGAAAATCTACTATTATATTAATAACAAAGTAATTGGAAGTGATTTATTTCTTCTAAATTCTAAAGTGCCCTTACACAGTGACGTCATTTAGAACTGTTCTACAGTCCTGACTGATTTAGTCAGTTCTGTTGACAGTTCTACGGTTAGAACTGATTTGGACAGTTCTACCTAGAACTGATTTAGACAGTTCTACCCTAGAACTGATCCTGACAGTTCTACCTAAAACTGATTTAGTCAGTTCTACCTAGAACTGATTCTGACAGTTCTACTTAGAACAGAACTGTTCTAGGTAGAACTGTTCTAGGACAGGTTAGAACAGTTCTATGACAGATATACTGACAGTTCTAATGAGAGGTTAGAAGTGATCTCCACTGTACTATCATTTGTAGATTAATGTGAATTTATCGTAGTATAAAACAAACAAACAACAAAACAGCAAATAACGAGAACTGGGTTGTCCATAATTTGTAAGAATATAGCCTAAACCGACCGAACGTCTTTCGACGTTGTTTTCAGAATTGGCGCCAATTCAAATTGTTAACCCCTTTTTAGAAATATCTCTTTTTCCATTACGTTGACCCCATCTTTTTATTTCCTTATTTTGTTTAGATATAAACAACGCATATTCTATTGAAGACTCATGGAGAAATGATTGGTTATTGTTTTTTAAATTTAATTTTTTATAGGTATTTCACAACAAAAAAAGTCGGGAAAACTATTATAGCAAGTTATCGTTATTATTTTCCACTCAGAAAATGGTGATATTATTAAAATAGTTTGTATTTACAACTCGGTTAATAAAACAGACACATTTTTATTGGATACGGACTTTAAAAATTCCAATTTCCAAATTCCGTGAAAAAGATGGCTTTTTAAATCAAAAACGAGGTCGGTGGCCCCATTTATTTATTTGCATATTTTAAAGCTTTTACCTAGCCTAAAGTAAAAATAAAATATAAAGAAGATATGATTGGTAGATCTGAATAGAAGGATTTGTCTTTAACAAAAATGTACACTTGTTCAGTGATAATGGACGTCATACTAAACTTCGCATTATACACAAGAAACTAAAAAGGTATATTTTCTGAGTTCCAGACTCCCAGATATCATTTATAATCGTTATGGACAAGTCTGGCTAAATTTACGAGATGGTGCAAATGTATATAGGTTTTTTTACGTTATAATACAACATTTTTTTCATTAATATCCCATAATTCATCCACTGTACAATTTTCCTTTGAACATTTGTCAAAACAGAATCTTAAATGAATGTAAATCCAAGGCAAACAAGGTAAATTACGATTAAAATTCCATGAATTAAATGCAGTTATATTTATTAAGAGACTGTTAAAAACGGGGAACGAAGAAACGTAACCAATGATGTTTCCTATGCAATCTTATAAAAATATTTCTCCGGTGAGTTGGATAACCTCCATTCACTTCGATATTTGTACATGTATAAACGTTTGATCAGTAAAATATATAGAAAATCTGCTATTATATTAATAACAAAGTAATTGGAAGTGATTTATTTCTTCTAAATTCTAAAGTGCCCTTACTACAGTGACGTCATTTAGAACTGTTCTACAGTCCTGACTGATTTAGTCAGTTCTGCTGACAGTTCTACGGTTAGAACTGATTTGGACAGTTCTACCTAGAACTGATTTAGACAGTTCTACCCTAGAACTGATCCTGACAGTTCTACCTAGAACTGATTTAGTCAGTTCTACCTAGAACTGATTCTGACAGTTCTACTTAGAACAGTTCTAGGGTAGAACTGTTCTAGGTAGACTGTTCTAGGACAGGTTAGAACAGTTCTATGACAGATATACTGACAGCTCTAATGAGAGGTTATAAGTGATCTCCACTGTACTATCATGTGTAGATTAATGTGAATTTATCGTAGTTTAAAACAAACAAACAGCAAATAACGAGAACTGGGTTGTCCCTATGATTGGATGCGAATTGGAAAATATTTTCAACAAGAGGGTTATTTAAGTGTATTCTATTTTCTTTTCCAGGGAAACAGATACCATACAAAAGGATGCTGCTGCTGGTTCTACAGTGACAGTTTTATTTACGTTTTTAGCAGTAGCGTCGGTTTTAATCGACGTCATTTATATCATTGTTTGCTTCAAGGCTCTTAAGAAAAATTTCCATCATCTTACAATTTTAGTTTTGTTTTTTAGCGATATAACTTTGGGGATTTCATCAACACTATTTTCGTTAGGAACTTTAGTTCAACATGAATATGTTGGCTCGTGTCTTCTACAAATACAGATTATTGCTTTTGGCATGCAATCAAACTATTGTTTAATATTTCTTCTGTGTTTACAAAGGTACTTAGTTGTAAGTTCGTATAACTTTGGAACAGTTGACTCATTTGATAAGAACAAATACAAATACATATGAGGATCTCTGTGTGTTGTGCTTGTAGTTTCGTTATGTGGAACAATATTGACTCCTCATGACGAATTCATGCATACTTGTAGACTTCCTGTTGTATATGGGTATAGTTTTTATATTTTTATTATTGTAATTTTTTTACCAATCACTGTTGTCATATTTCTGTTATTGATAATGTCAGTGATCACTAGTTTTCGCATTTGGAAGATTCATTTTAAAGGCACAGTTGCTCCGATTAACGTTATGAGAGAAAGGAAAAACACTATTTGCAATGTGCAGGCTTCTCCCTTCATAAGTGGACAAGATTCGGCGACTGCATCTCAAAATTTGTCTATTGGATTAGACAGGAACACAAATGAGGCAGATGATATTTTAATCATTACCGTAGATAGTATAGATATTCATCTAGATACCTTGAATGCGAACTTGAACTGTGATAATAAAGTATTATCAAAGAAACATAACTGTACACATAAAGAGAACTTGAATAAAGGCATGAATGATTTGAAAAGTAACACCAACATCTGTACGACATCCGAAGATGTGGCAATAACTATTGATGTCAATACACAATTGCAAAAGCCTTGGGAAATCCGAGCATTTTTTACAACTATCATTATTGCCTTTCAAACTGTAGTTTTGACAACACCTTTCATTGCGTCGTATTGGATAGAGGTCTTATCGAGTACACCTTTAACACTACAGGTTCGAATTTTGCTTTTATTTCCATTTCTGATCAACTCATTATCAAATCCTTTTATTTATGCTTGGAGAATACCTGAAATTAGACAGGAGTTTAGGAGGCTGTTTAGGATAAACACTGAATCATCATAACAATCTGTTGCTAGTGCAATCAAGTACATAGTGGTCAAAATCAAGTCGAAATCAGTTACTATATAGACCTACTAATGATACATCAAATCTGAATGCTATCATTTTACGTTTTTAAGTTTAACCCTTTTTCATGGAATATATAAAAATGGTTTGCTTAGTAAGCTTATAATTCTAAACAGTGTTTTATAACCTTGCACATAAAATATTCTGCTGCCTAAGTATTTGAAATTCATGTTATTATATATCTTATGCTAGTATACTCAAACTGTTGATAAGCAAACCTTATGTTTCATAAAAAAAAAAGAAGAATTCAGTTTCCTGCCCACCTCTTGCACACAATAAAAGAGGGACGAAAGATACCAGAGGGAGGGTCAAACTCATAAATCGAAAATAAACTGACAACCCCATGAGAAAAATGAAATAAACAGACAGACAAACAATAGTACACATGACACAACACAGAAAAATAAGAATAAGCAACACGAACCCCACCAAAAAACTAGAGGTGATCTCAGGTGTTCCGGAAGGGTAAGTAAATTCTGCTCCACATGTGGCACCGTCTAATGAATTGCTTTTCAAATACATCAACATAAAATGTCATTACATTGACCTAATTGTAATGTTTTATACATTTTTTTGTACAAAATCTATTTATGAAAATAACGTTTTTGTTTTGTTTTAAGTAGCGGTAATATTTGATTTATAATGTTACTATTGATTACTTTGAACTGTAAATTTGTAAAAGATTGTTTACACTGAATGCATACTATGTGTATGTGTATTACAAACATACTGTATTTGTGTGTATTACATTTCTATTTTGTTTTTTGTTATTAGGTCTTTCCACTTTTCGTGGAAAGACCTTTTGTTTTTCTTCTGATTATTTTATTTTTTTTCTTCTGTTTTCTGAGATGCTTTTTTGTCTTACAACATATCGAATGGATTTTTTGGCCAATGATGTTGTACAGTAATGGGGGTTTCAAAACTCACCCTGTGTGACCGAACACTTATTCTTATAGGAGTTATCTCCCCGCGTCCCCTTTTTCTTGTTATCGCTATATCTCTAAAACCGTAAAAGATTTTAGAAAACTGTTTTCACCAAATTGTTTGTCTTTTCTTGAGAATGATTTAGTTTATTTTGACTTGAGTGTTCGGAAGACATCTTATAGGCGTTATTGCCCTTTGAAAATTTAAGATAGGCAATTTGTTGGATAAATTCCTACGTTATAAGTCGTAGAGGTCTATAGTCTTTTGATATGAAGTCCTTGGTCCATTAGAAGAAAATTGAGGTCAAGGTCAAAGGTCAAGGTCATGTTCTTAATTTTGAATTTTGCTTGTTATCGTTATTCCACAGAAACTGTGACAGTAAATGATATGATGTGTTTGCCAAATAACTGTTTACAATAAGGCGCAACTTCAACCTATTTCAGTCGAAGTGTTTTGGTTAACCCTTATAGGAATTTTCTCCCCTTATGTATTTGAAATCAGTATTTCTCCACAACCATACAAATGATTGACCTTGGGTCTTTTGATTTGAGATCACTGACCTATGACCTTGAAATTGAGATCAAGGTCAAAGGTCAAGGTCATGTTCTTAATTCGTTATTCCACAGAAACTGTTACAGTTAATGATATGATTTGTTTGCCAAATTACTGTTTACAAAAAGGCGAAACTTCAACCTATTTCAGTCGAAGTGTTTTGGTTAACCCTTATAGGAATTTTCTCCCCTTATGTATTTGAAATCAGTATTTCTCCACAACCATACAAATGATTGACCTTGGGTCTTTTGATTTGAGATCACTGACCTATGACCTTGAAATTGAGGTCAAGGTCACAGGTCAATTTGATGTTCTAGATTTTGACCTTTGCTATAAATAATTTTCTGTTCACAATAAAACAATTAAGTCTTCTGCATATAACTATTAATCGTATTCTTTTATATCAATTTGAAGAACCAAATTACATCAACAAGGAGTGACATTTTCTAACATCGTTTCATTCTTACTATCGAGGTGGAAAGACCTTCAATTGTTCTCTGAAGAATTGGTTTTTAATTGTATATATATTATTAATCTATTTAACAATAATTGTTTTATAATATTTGGTTGATTCGACGAACATAGAAGAGCATTAACAGAATAAAACTAAGAGATAACTTTTTAAAGCATTTGTGAGTGAATAATTGGGAGTAGTTCTATAAACTTTGAAATCTTGTGCGATCAGTTCTAAACTCTTTTTAATTTTTTTTTATAAGATAATTGATTTATTTGTCCTTAGCCTTTATATTCTCTTAAAATTTGTCAGAATTGTTCAAAATCTGTTAGAATCAATCATAACTCCTTTTCAAAATGTGTTTGGATCAGTTATAGATTGATTGATTTATTGTTGGTGTTTTAACGCCAATTTTTAACGCCACATTTAAGCTATTTCGCGGCTTTCGGTCTTCATAGGTGGAAGAAACCGAGGTGCCCGGAGTAAGCCACAGACCTTCGACATGTTCGATAGGAAAACTGACTATCATAGTTAATTAAGATTGGAATTCGAGTGCACCCGCACGAGCGGGATTGAAACTCACAAACTCGGTGTTGACTGGCTAGTGATTACAGTAGTAGAACTACATTTTACTCTTAAAAAAATATTTGGCCACTGAGGCTACAGTATCACTTATAGAATCTGTTGGGATCAATTCTACATCCTTTTTAAATTCTGTGTGACATATTATAAGCTCTTCTACAATCTGTGAGACTGTAGGAATCGTGACTTTTGAACAGCAGTATACTACTGTTGCCTTTATTATACACTGGCAAATAATCTTTGGTGCAGTATCAGTGTCAATGATAAAACCTCCCCGCCCCCTAAGTAACAATGTATACAAAATTGTAGAATATCAATTGTGTCAAAAACATGAAAAAATATAACTAGAGTAAACGCTTTATACTTTATTGGAAAAATCGTCTATAGAAAGATAGTTATTTGTTAAAAAAAACAAACCCAAAATATAAAGAAACATGTACTAAATGTCTATATTGCATTTTTATAATCATAACTTGAAGTGTTTTATCTGGACCTGAAGCTATATGGTCAATAATATATATGTAAGCATTTGCAAGACATTCTCAATATTCTACTGTGTTTGACAGATCCATGTTTCATGCATCGAATATATTGTTAATAATAACATTAACGGTACAAATTATTCTGCACCATATGCAGATTTTTGCTGCGATTTCGACAATCCATTTTTAAAAATCCCGGAGGTCATGTTTTGACATTTGTGTATTAGTTCGATATAAAAGAATGAATTTTGAATGTTTTTGGTAACCTTGGGACCGTAAATTTAGTTTGACTCAACCGAAATTTCGACTCATCCAATTTCGAATCATCAGGAGTCGAATTACATTCTTTTGTCAATCGTAACTACTCGGCCATTCTCGCTATGCAGTACAATAACGTTATTTCTTCGTGCAACCAGAAAGGCCGAGTAGTTCTGATTGATTCTTTTGTATGGAATAAAGTTCGGGACCATGTTCAAACTTCGACTCATCCGAAATTTCGAGTCATCCGAGTTCGAGACAACGAGAGTTAACTGTATTTCCAAATATTGTAATTGTTGTTTTACTAACAAGGAAAACGAGACATTTGCTGTTTATCTAGCATGTACCTAATAAATAGAAGCCACAGAGATAATGTAGATGACATGTCTATGTACATGTTCGTGGCTTACAAAAACTGAGGATGAACTATGGTACTTGAAAATTCTTAGTAGATTCTGATACACAGATTACACGCGTCTTGTTGTTTGTTGTAAGCACTCATACATTGATAATTTGTAATTCGGTGACATCCCATTCGTTTAAAAGGAAATGTCATTGTGGCTTTAACATTTAGAACATAAAATTGGTAATCTCTCAAACCAACACTCCAGAACATTCAATCGACTCACGTTCGCTTCTTAAAAGGTTTAAAGGGGTGGCTTCAAATATACCACTTTTGAAACTTTGGTTCAATTGATTTCTTGTTCATGTTGTTAGCAGCAGTCTTCTATCAAGACATTCATGAAAGGAATCGTCAGCCATTGAATTTTGTATCAATTTGGAGGTGAAAAAAGTAAAAATCACAAAAATACTGATCTCCGAGGTAAATTCATGAAGGACCCCATTAAAAAATCAAAAGGAAATGATAACAAAAGTGGGATTTTTTGGGTGTTTTTTTTTGTGTGTATATATACTAACTGTCAAACAGGTTAAGTTGCAAATGTATTGTAAACAAATACTACTAGTCCAGATGACCTACTAGTATCAAGTTAAGGGAATGGAAGAAATTGACGTAGTGATCGTCCTTGATAGATGTTTCTTTACATAGACCAAGATTGTACAAATAAGCTTTCAATAATTTGCAGTATATTACGATCAAATATCATAAGAATATATTTTCCACTTCCATTGAGTACGATTAATACTGAATCATATATTTAAAGAATGTACCGTTTGATGAATGATTGATTGTTGGTGTTTAAATGAACCTTTAAGCGCCACTTTTGCGTGGCGGTAAATTTTTATTGGTGGAGGAAGTCGGAGTGCCCGGAGAAAACCATCGACTTTGAATAGGAACATTAACAATCCTAGTCAGTTAAGAATGGAGTCGAGTACTCAGTGTTGACTGGCTAGAGATTACAGTAGTACAACTACTTAGAACAGTTGACCATCGAGGTCCCTACTGTTCAATGTAATACCATTCAAATTACACTATAATACATACCAATCTTATCTCAAATGTATTTTAATACCAAATATAACGGAAGAGTCAGACAATAGAACAAAAGCATGCTCAGTTACAGTTGATAACCGAAAAAAAACACTACAAAAAAACAAAATGTACAATTAAAATAAAATGGTTTCATTGACACAATGTCAGAACATGTATGATCATAAACATTTTGTTGACTTCGTCCTATTGTATGCATGTTATGACAATGTGCTATTATTCTACATTGTATCAATGACTGCACGAAATCCAGACTTTAGTACAGAGTGGTATGTTGTAAACACAATTGTCATATATCTTCCTGTGGATGTCCTTTCACTAGGGAGAGTATAACCAGTTGTATTAGCTAAAGAGCAGCATCTTGTTGATTGTCCGTTATATGTCTTACATGAAAAGAGAAAGTATACATGAAGAAGATTACATTATTTTACGTTATTTTATAACTTTTTCAATTGTCAAATCCAGTTAAAACAAAGTACTATGTCATGTTACATCCATGTGTTTATTGCGCAGTAGTTGTTAATGATACATGTAGTTGCTGTCTGCCAAAAATAGTTTTACTACCTATTCTGACATCGGATATTGAGTTCTTTCGAACTGATTTTACTGTTCGTATAGCTACGTTTTTTTTTATTCAACATTGTTTAGAGGTATAAGTTGAGGTTAATCTCACAAAACACGTTTACATGCATTGTATTTTCGTGTCTGTCCAATGTCAGGAGCTCAACCTCAGTCATTGTTTTTATATTACATGTATATGATTTTATTTATCTATGTTAAATCAACCCATAAGGGATTGAAAGGTTTTGAGTATTGGGACCTAGTCTTTACCCTGACAGGCATATGGTAAGGTTAACATTAACTCTGACGTAGAATCGTGCGTTTGAAGTACATCACTAGATAATCAGGTAAATGTCACACAAGTGAAAATAAAATAATGTTGTCGTTCAAAGTATGAACATAATATAGTCTATAGTTATTTTAGTTACACCCTCTGCATAATCTAAATTAGAAGTTCCCCTTGTCCTTTTTGTCGCTTGTCTATATGCTTATTGTGAATATCTTCGAAGAAAGTATCAAAGAATCACAAAAAAGCATGTATACAAAGCAGTAGCAAATATGAAAGACAATAATACAAAAATTATCATAGAACAATAAAACAATGGCGGGATGTGTATAAGTACAGATCTAGAGCCACGTCGTGAGTATCAAAGTAGCACAGTCATCATAAACAAATTACATTATCAAAAAAGAACGATAATGACGGAATGCATAAGTATAGAGTGACGTCAAATGAATATATAAAAAAAAAACAGATTAAACAGACCAGTAATAATAATTAAGACAAATAAAAGAATACTATAACACGTTATTAAGATACAGTATATTTAACAACAAGAGGTTGGTACCTTCCGATGAACCTTTTTAAAAGAAGAACAAGACGTTCTTCGTCATACCCCTGGGTCATCAACTTTCTGCTCAGACACTGGTGACGTTTAATAAAGTCAGAGTAGGAGCTGCAAGCTCATGAAATTCGATTCAGTTTGGAAAAGTATAATACCCGATAGTTCATTTATTGTTACCAAGGTGGAAAAATTCATAATTTCAAAATAAAACTAGACTCGTTTGTCATAAATTCTGGTACTGAGATTATTGTGTATGTCAAACTAGAGGTACAAGTCTTAAGGCAGCAACCATTTGATTTTTTGGGGGGGGGGGGGGGGGGGGGGGGGCTATGGTTTTTTTTTCTGGACAATTTTTTTTTTTCGCCTTTGGCGAAGAACAATCTATTTTTTTCGCGACAAGTCAAAAACAATTTTTTTTTTCAATTTTAGCATTACATATAGTGGCAGCTGAGGGTGAAACAAACAATTTTTTTTTCTCAGAATCAAAAACAAATTATTTTTTTCTCCAAAAACTGGAAACAAACTTTTTTTTCCAAAAAAAAACCATAGCCCCCCCCCCCCCCCCCCCCCCCCCGAAAATCAAATGGTTGCTGCCTAAACCGAGGCAGAGGAAAATGTTGTTTCTTTAATTTGTAGTTCTTGGGAATATATTAATAGAACCCAATCAGAAAAGTTCGGATTGTTAATAGAAAGAACATCATCAATATAGCGGAGAGTGAAATTAAATGACCTGGCTTCCTTGATCTTCTAGTTTTTGCCAAGTTTCTGAAGGAACTCCGATTCATATGAACTTCAGAAGAGTTAGGCAAGGATATACGCGTAGTTCGCTCCAATAGGAATGCCGACAATTTGTTGAAAAAGTCTACCTCCAAATGTATACTCCATACGCGACTGAAGTTTAAATATTGCAGCTAAGTTGAGCCTGATTTGTCATTTTGAAATTTAAATTGTCTCATTTGTCATAGCTAGTACTCAGGTGACTACAGAAATCAAATTCATGTTACATTCCATGTTTCATGAAAATGGCTATTCATTTTAAGGATAGAAAACAGTGAGTATAGGGTTGTTTCATTATATGTATTTGAGTATGAAGAAACACATTTAGATAGAAACAAATACCTGGAACGTTAGTTTTAAATCAAATGAGAATTATTGATCTAAGAAAACTTTCAGAATTCTGTCCTACATAATTGTGTAATGCTTTCTTTTTCTTGTATTAATTAACAAATATAGTGGTAAGTTCTTTCAAGCATCCGTGTTTCAGTGCAGGTAAATTTTTCCCAGAGTTCACAACCGTATAGTGCTTTCGGATAGCAGAGCTGACGTATAATCTTTGCGCATACAATTGGATTTACAATGGCTGGGTGTATTCCAAGGCGTATAACTGATGTCGTCGTCGACCGCAATGTGTGACAAGCTTTAAGAGTTCTGTCCATTGTTTTGAAAGATGTATCTAGTTGATTACCAATATGTCGAGCAGAAGTTACATAGTTGATCGGTTCTTGATATAGATATATTGGAGTAGAAGTTCTACGTTTACCGAATTGTAATAATTTGCTTTTTGCTGGTGAAAACGTGAAACCCCACATGTTACAATAGTTCTCACATATTGTTACCATCCGTTGTGTCGAAACGCACTTTGTAGCAATAAGTGCAATATCGTCTGCCTGAACTGGAGAGCTATATTTTAGATCATGAAAGAATGCACCTTCTTTTGATGATTCTAGTTCGTTTATAAGGTCATTTATAAAGATCAGGTACAGTTTAGCTGACGACGTACTTCCCTGGCGAATACCATGTTTTAGTTCAAACCATTTAGACAATTTACCATTTGATGACACGGCACCATACAGATTAGTGTACATACTATCAAGCAAAGGCCAAAGTTTACCATGAGCTCCGTACTCGTGCAGTTTTAAACGGAGTCCATCATGCGGAACAGTATCAAAAGCTTTCGTGCTGTCAAGTAAACCAATATAAATAGTCCCATTCTTTTCAATATGACGAAGAGTTACTTCTTCAAGATTAAAAGACGCATTGATGCTGCTTAAGAGCTTTTGATACGATACTTGCTGTCCGTTTGGAAAATCTGTTCGGATGCTGGAGCTTGATGTCGGTTAGTTTTTCGAATACTTTTGTAATACTTGGTACTAACGAAATTCCCCGATATGAATTTGTATTAGTTCGGCTTTTGTTATCACCTTTATACAGGAGGATAATCATACTTGTGTGCCTCTCTTTTGGTACGTAGGCATATTGCAGAATCAGATTGAATAAATAACACAAGTGCTTCATTAACAGTTTGCCACCGAAACGCAGGTGTTCGTAAGCAATGTCATTATGGCCACATGCTTTGTTGCATTTTAGCTTATTTCATATGTCATGTACAGTGGTGATCACTTCTAACCTCTCATTAGAACGTTAACTGTCAGGAGAACTGTCATATAACTGTTCTAACCTGTCCTTGAACAGTTCTACCTAGAACAGTTCTACCCTAGAACTGTTCTAAGTAGAACTGTCAGAATCAGTTCTAGGTAGAACTGACTAAATCAGTTCTAGGTAGAACTGTCAGGATCAGTTCTAGGGTAGAACTGTCTAAATCAGTTCTAGGTAGAACTGTCCAAATCAGTTCTAACCGTAGAACTGTCAGCAGAACTGACTAAATCAGTTAGGACTGTAGAACAGTTCTAAACTGACGTCACTGCAGTAAGGGCACTTTAGAAATTAAAAGAAATAAATCACTTCCAATTACTTTGCTATATAATAGCAGATTTTCTATATTTCTTTCTGATCATACGTTACATGCACAAATATCGAAGTGAATAGGAGGTTATCCAACTCATCGGAGAAATATTTTTATAAGATTGCATAGGAAACATCATTGTTTACGTTTCTTCGTTCCCCGTTTTTAACAGTCTCTTCATACTGTCATTAATATATCTCTGCATTTAATTCATGGAATTTTAATCGTAATTTACCTTGTTTGCATTGGAGTTACATTCATTTAAGATTCTGTTTTTACAAATGTTCATACGAAAATTGTACAGTGGATGAATTATGGGAACATGAATGAAACATTTGCCACTGGACGTTCGGCTACAAACAAAATCATGCATTTTTCTTTGCCTTCTTCCATTTGTCTTCAAATTATATTAACAGTATACTATTCCAAGAAGAGAACTTCCCATACATGTACTTTTTATTTTAAAATAAAGAATATGAATCAGTCATGTGAGTGTTAAAAAAAACAAAACATCACAAACTAACTGACTTAAAAAGTCACTTTTTATAGTGACGGTTCATTATTATGGATACAGAGAGAAAATAAGGGTGCGTTAAATTTTTAGATATGGTATAAATACACCTTATCGCTATTTGTCTGCCATTACTGGATATCGCACAGGTTCCCGTAAAAATTTGACATCATAAAACAAAATATATGACGCCACAATGGAAAAGTGATTGTTGTATGCTTCAAAAGTTTAAGAGGCCGGGTCAGCCAGGATTAGCAATATAGGTGTATTGTGTTCCAGAGTTGTTGTCATTTTTATCATATGATCCGTACTGACATAGAAATATTATTGGTTTACAATGAGGCCATACACGGTGGGTATGGTTGTCCTGCGACAGAACGTTCTGTGCTGGTGATTCGGTCCTGACGGGTGCTGGTGATCAATGAAAAAATGTAAACAAAGACGATAATGATGATTTTTTTTACGTTTTCACTCATAAAAAATGGAAGAAAACAGTTGAGATTTTTCAATTTTGTTTCTTATGGGTTCATATGTAAACCATTAAAAAATTGACCCTCTTAACTGTTTCAGTAAGCGTATAACACAAAAATGCTCATTTTCAGAAAATCTAGAACTGAAAAAATAAAACAAAAATGCTCATAGAGTCCGCTTTCTATACCGCAATCAACACGACAAAACTTTTTTGTGAAAAAACATTGCAATTTATTAAAATTTAGCATTTTCTCAATTTATTCATGTCCTGATACTGTGCTGGTGGGTCCTGATACGGTGCTGGTAATTTTGGATAAGAAGTTGGTCATATTTGAAACAAATGTTACAAAATTAATAAAATTGGGCAGATAATTGTTGTCAATAGGATCTATGACTCTTATTTTAGCTCTTGTGCATCCATTTGGCTGTTTAATATGTGTTTTCAAATGATCGTAACTTGTATTACATAATTTCATAAAAGGGCAACATCTTTCGTCCGATATCAGATAACAATATATAGTATCTAAAATAAGAATAGTTTTATTAAGATATTAAATGCCCCTTACATTGATGCTTCAACAATGATCAAAGCCCATGCCGCATAGACATGTTTGTTAGCGCTCCCCATACCCCTCCCCACTTCCACCGAACCAGACAAGCTAACAAGCAAGCTAACCAAAGATATTACATTTGCCTACATACTCAATGGAATCGGCTGTAACTAAAAACTCGAATATATTTTAACAGACAGTGGTCATGTTTGTTGATGAATATTGTTTTTCCTAGATTCACTCTTGAAAAATCATTTGGTAACATTTGGTCAAGTAATTTCAGAAAAGATCTTTTTGTAATTGCGGACGCCAAGACAATACATGAACCCCACACGACCCCTCGACACAGGTGAGCTTATATATTATCTTATAGCGATTCGGGTTGATAACCAGTTGAAATTAAGCCAGTTTTTTGAGTGTGTAGATTTGTATTGTTTTAAACTGTTATGACCTTTTAAAGTTAAATGTAGGTGTTTAATCTAAGAATTTCTTTTTTAAACTTACATACTTGTTTTATACTCAATTGGTAGTATGTAGCTACGAGATATTTTAATTTTTGAAATTGACATATTCTAGTCTGCCCTTTCATAAAATAGTGATTTTTTTTTAGTGTTCTATCGAACTTTCGAAAAAAAAACCTGATAACCGTTCAGACAGAAAAATTATGTTGAAAAATCTTACAGATACAGCAAGTGATTCTTAATAGCTATAAGATATATTTTTCTTTTAAAATACAACATTTAAATCTTACGGGAAACTATTCCAAGCTTAAAACTTTCATTGAACCTCGCTCAAACTTACCCCCCCCCCCCCCCCCCAAAAAAAAAAAAACCAAACAAACAAACAACCCCGCAATACTATTGTCATTCTTATAGTCAGCACTAAATTGTTCACAAACAAATGTGTTTTAAGCAGCTAAAGACATATGATTCAAACGCTCAGAAAGTCCTTTGTTCTATATTTTTGCTCTCCATTTTTATGTAAAACCTTTTACATTTTTATTTTATGGGTTATTGTTGAAGGTCGTACGATGACGTATGGTTGTTAACACATACTTCCTTTGGTTTCTTATGGAAATTTGTCCATTGACAACAAACATACCACATCATCTACTTTATATAAGTATTGTATAAATTACGACGTATTTTGGTGATCTTGCAAAATGATCGTAATCCCGAAAATCGTAAACATATTTTCTTATCTTAAAAGGGGGCAAGAAGGGTTCCATTAACAGGTCAATTAATAAGATTACAGATAATTTAAAAAAAATTTAAAAAATGGGGGTATTTTTTCTCTCATAATAACAGTAAACAGATTCACAACATTGAACAATGTCAATTTCAAGAAAGCAAACAACAGTTAATTAGTCAATAACAGTGCAGCATCGATGATCTTGAATATATGAACAATGTCAATTTCAAAAAAGCAGACAACAGTTAATTAGTCAATAACAGTGCAGCATCAATGATCTTGAATATATGCCACTTTTAACTAAAATATAAAGGCACAGAACCAGGACATAGGAGCACAGAACCAGGACCGTTTTTCTTATCACCAGCACAGCGTCAGGACAATTCCGTTTAATGAACTTGCACGACTTTTGCAATATAATATTGTTGTAATATACTTTGCATGGTACTTATGACACATCAGAGAAAAAATTAAGCAACAAAACAGTCGTTTTATTGCCGTTCTTATACAATGTAAACAAACCCACCAGCACAGAATCAGGACCCACCAGCACCTGACAGGACCAAATCACCAGCACCTGACAGGACCAAATCACCAGCACAGAACGTTCTCTCGCAGGACAACCATACCCACCGTGCCAGATATATTTACATGATAAGTGTAAATAAGTTCAGTTTTGGTTGATATGGTTAAATAATTTTGTTAAAACAACTCAGTCTGATACATGTATATCGAAACTACTGAAATTTGTTTATAATTCAATATTTTGAATAAAAAGAGGACTTGCAAAAAATTGCTGGTACTCTAAATTGATGTGAAATTGTTTTTTTAGCCAATGTGTTACAATATTGCTGTCATTTGAATTATACAATCCATCGTGATATGTAACTAAATGTATAAGTGATTTACTATGCGGCTATATATATATATATATATATATATATAAAAAAAAATATATATAAAACGTCTGAATAATAGTCAACGATTTTTCCCACGAGGGCGCTGGATCGTTACAAGTAACGATACATGTACACAATAAAATAAATTATATAAACGCCTAAAAAGTGTACATAACAACACCAATAACACAAAAAGGAACTATAAATGTAATTATTTATAAATATTTCGGATAACAGATATCCTTTTTTTATTGTATATAATTCAATATTTAGTAAAAGTTTAATCTAACGAGACTCAAAGATGATTCATTTCACATCAGAATCTGACTGACGAAGGATATCTGTTATCCGAAATATTTATAAATAATTACATTTATAGTTCCTTTTTGTGTTATTGGTGTTGTTATGTACACTTTTTAGGCGTTTATATATATATATATATATATATATATTAAGATTTACATTATAAAGTGTAAATATGGTCAGTTTTGGTTGATGCTGTCACATATGGTCAGTTTTGGTTGATGCGGTCAAATATGGTCAGTTTTCATGGTTTTGGTTGATGCGGACAAATAATTTTGTTATATCCATGAGTCAGTCTGAGATATCAAAACTACTGAAATTAGTTTACGATTCAAAATTTTGATTATGCTGGCACTTTAAACTGATGCGAGCATAATTTTGTTTTCCAATGTTGCTTTCCTTTATCATGTTTATATTGAACAATCCATCCTGATATAAAAATATAAGCACGCGCAATATAAAATTCTACTAGGAACAATATTCCCCAATATTCATGCAATAACCCTATAATATAGACCATTTGTATTATAATGATTATACAAAATATTACATAAATTATAAATATTACATAATATAAAAATATTACAGATTTACTATGCGACTATAAGAGTTGTATAAAAAAAGAGCAAATATGGTCAGTTTTGGTTGATGTGGTCAAATATGGTCAGTTTTGGTTGATGCTGTCAAATATGGTCAGTTTTGATTGATACAGACAAATAATTTTGTAACATGAGTCAGTCTGAGGTATGAAAACTACTGATATTTGTTTCTGATGCGATATTTTGAATAAAATAGGAAATGCTGGCACCCGCAATTAATGCGAAAAAAAAATTTGTGGTCATTGATTTCCAATATTGCAGTAATTTATATACTACAGTCCCTCTCGAACTAAAATTATAACTGAATTGCTGTGCAGCTATATAGATTTACATAATAAAAAGCAAATATGGTAAGTTTTGGTTGATGCAGTCAAAAGATTTTATTACACGACTCAGTCTGAAGTATAAAAACTACTGATATTTGTTTATGATTCAATATTTTGAATAAAACAAGAACATGCTCATTGGAGGATCAAGGGGAGGGTTCCAGGGGTTGGAACCCCACTTTTTTTTAACATCAATGCATGTGAATGGGAACATATAGTTCGACCCCCAGCCTGGATCTAGCTGCCCCTGAATGCTGGCACTATAAATTGATGTGAACAATTACATTTTTTTTCCAAAATTGCTGTTACTTGTATATTACAGTCCCTCTAGACCTAAAATTAAAACTGAAGTACTGTGCAGCTATATAGATTTGCAGAAAGAAAAAGCAAATAAAGGCAGTTTAGATTGATACGGTCAAAAGTTTTTTGTTAAACAGGTCGTCCGAGGTATGAATACTCGTAAACAGATATTATATTGGTTATTGAGGTCTGATAATTTTGTTATGTGATAATGAGCCATCCTGACTCCCGGAATAACAAATGTAAAACAATTCAAATAATTATGCCCCCCCCCCCTAATACTAACGGCCTAATTTATGTACAAAAATTGAGAGAAAAACAAAAATTTATGTAACACATCAACAAAAGAAAATCACTGAATTACATGCTCCTGATTTGGAACAGGCACGTACATGCAGAATATGGCGGGGTTAACAGGTTAAACATGTTCTCTAAGGCAGCAACCATTTGATTTTCTGGGGGAAAGTGTTTTTAAAACTTTTAAATCAACTCTAGCCGTAGAATTTATTTAAATCAATTTTAGCCGCAGAATTTATAAATCAATTTTAGCCGTAGAATTTATAAATCAATTCTGGCCGTAAAATTTATAAAAATCAATTTTAGCCGTAGAATTTATAAATCAATTTTAGCCGTAGAATTTATAAATCAATTCTGGCCGTAGAATTTATAAAAATCAATTCGAGACGTAGAATTAGAAATCAATTCTAACCGTAGAACTATTCTAGAAGTAGAACTGACCAAATATCTGGTCAGTTCTAGCTAGAACTGTCAGGATCAGTTCTAGGGTAGAACTGTCCAAATCAGTTCTAGGTAGAACTGTCCAAATCAGTTCTTGGTAGAACTGACCAAGTCAGTTCTAGCTAGAACAGTTCTAACCTAGAACTGACTAAAAGGTGTCAGGCTGACAGTTCTACGTACTGTTCTAGAACAGTTCTCCTGACAGATTTAATGAGAGATTAGAAGTGATCTCCACTGTACTTCCAAAAATTCAAAAGTAATTCAATTGGTTGAAGTCTTTAGTAGCAGTATTTCTGATAGCCTTCACCTTTTCAGAAATTTTCTTTTGACGATTACAATCATTGTAGTTTGTAGGCGAAAAAACAGTGCAAAAATGTTAATACCAAATATCGCACATATCGTCAGGGTCGTTGTAGAGAATGTCATCTTTTTTAAGCGCCATACATCCTGAAGACTTGATCTTCTTTCGTCTGTTTAAAATGTTCCATGCATCTTTTTCTAACTTGCGTGCAGTTGAACTTTCAAACTCATCAAATGCGTTTCGAAGTGCAGCACGAAAAAGTCTTTTTGTATTTTTATATGTCACAAAAGCATTACAATTGCTGTCATAGCAATGACATTAATTTATCCATTCTTTTCGAGCGGATCTCATGTTGTTACGTAAAAGAGTCAGGTTTTTATTCCAATATGGTTTCATGTAACCTTTATAATTTATGTGTGGTAAAGTTTCAATCTCAGCAGTTTTAATAGAATTGATAATTTCATCGTAATAACTTTCAAGTGTTGTTTCGTTAATTGGTCCACTAGCTAGGATACTCTAAAGTCCACAGATTTTGAGATACTGCATAAGAATGTCTGTTATTGTGCCTCTATTTCGACCACGATCCAATGCCACTTTTGGACGATTAACAAACATTGGAGGTTGCAAGTTAGCTCCCTTTCCATGAAATTCGAACATACATAGTACTGGGTGGTGATCAGACACACAAAAAGTATGGTTGTCTAAGACATACGCTTTCCGAATGATTTCAATATTGTCAAAGTTAATTATAATATGATCTATTCCGGTAGCCGGACCTCCATGATGCAACTGAAACGTACAAACTGGTCCTGTGCAAATCGACCATATTTACAGACACTAGGTTATGTTCAATCATAAATGAACGGAAAAAATCACTTCTTTGGTCTGATGAAAACATGTATCTTGGTCCATTGATTTTCGTATTAAAGTCTCCCAATAAAACTACTGTCACAATTGTCTGATAGTAAGTAGTATATAGTTGAAACAAACATTTGACATGTTCACGAAAGAAATCAATTGAGTTAGAATATGCAGGTAAGTACGCACAAAACGCAAAAAATGTTTCACAATTTGGAATATTAACTTCAATACCAAGGAATCTAGAGTTGTTACAGTCTATCACCGACGTATACGGATAAATGACTTTCGAGACTAAGAATGCTTCTCCTGATCTATCATTATCTCGTAAGGATTTAATATTTGATTCGTCTACGCCTTTCGAGATAGACACAAAGTTACTATCTATTGAGTCAAGTATATGCAATTGATATGATCGGAGCCAACGCTGAGACAGAGAACAAATGTCAATATTAGTATTACTTAAGACTTCAAAGAGATACGGAATGCTAGAAAAGATTCCTCTGCAATTCCAACACATGAAATTTGAACTAGTCGTTTCCATGATTTTTGTTGTCAGGTACCGAAATTGAATGTTCTGCAGCAAATTGCTCCCATGGCAACCACGGTTTAACAAAAATGTCCTTTGGCCAGAATTCAGGGTTCTTTATCAGAGCTTCATCTGCAGCTGCGACATTCAGGTGAGCAGATCCACTCCGTCTGTAGTGTTTGTCTAAATATATAAGGAAAGTCACCTGAACGCATTGCATTTTCGGATGAAGTTTGTTTATCGATTCCGCCAACATAAAATCGGGATATTCTCTTCTTGTTTCTTGATACACCTTTAAATTCGGAAGCTGGGGGATTACATACGGATCTTTGAAAGAGTACATCAATCTTGTGTGTAGAGTCGTTTTTGTTTTCAGGGTTCTTTTGTGCAAGTGTTGTCCTTTTAACAAATAACGCTTTAACTTCGTGTTCCTTTATTTGCGGTAATATTTGCAATACATCTGAGACTGGTTCGTGTGTTTTTGATTTGCATATGTTCGAGCGTAGAAATTCGTCAGATGCATTTCAGATACAATTTTGGCATGTGTTTTTGAATGTTGGTCTCATTCATTTTTGCATTCCGTTCAACTGTGTTGATACGTTTTTTGATATCAGTTATTGATGAAGTAAGTGAGGATATTCAAAGTATCTACTTTCTTGCATATTTCACTACTCTGATCCTTGACTCTTTGTATTTCTTTGTAATTTTCAGCTAATTTTGAATTATTCAAAAGATTTTGAGCTTTATTTTCCTTGAAATTTTCATTTGTCGAAGCAAAATCTAGCATCTCAACTGATTTGTTAATCCTGTGTACTTCTGATTTTATTTGGGCTATATCTTCAAATTTTGTTATGATTTTTTCACACATAATTGTTAGATTATTGATTTTTTCATCCCTGACAATGTGTTCATTCTCTAACTTATGGAATGCTGATTTTAGTGTTTTTATTTCATTTTCCTGTAATTCCATTTTCTTCAGTACACCTTCTAGTGTATTTTCATCTTTGTCATCATCTTTATTACTAGCATTATCTTGGTTATCTATGTGTATACATGTGCTAGTTTTACCCTCTTCAGGTTTTTGTATGAGACCATCATTTGTTTTGTTCAAACTGTTATTTTGTGATTGTTGAATATGATTTAAGTTTGTGATGTTTACCTCCTTTACTATACTTTCTTCCTCTACTTTGTTGTTTTCTTTCTCTACAAATTCTCGTTCGAAAAAGTTATCATCCATTTCAATGTTTTTTTATTTCGTTAACAACACTTACTGACTTATCCCCCTTTGTACACACTAAATCGTCTACAAATTTCTTGATTCTTGGGAATTCAAATTTTACCCAATCAGCTGTTAGTTGACCCTGTACTAATGCGGTATTTGTTGTATAAAATAGAGTAATAACACATTTTTTCTTTTTATTTATTGTTACATTAGCTACGGACTTGAACAGATCCTTTTGCGGAATTTTCCATTCAAACGTACGTTTCTCGTCGTTGATTGTCACTACCCTCGATTTTTCGTCGTGGTCTGTCCACTTTACATCTGCTTTGGTTTCGTTCCCCAAGTCTATAAAATATCGAGTTAATAATGCCCTCCTCCATACAAGCACACGGTCAATTATGACTTAACTTGCTGAACTAATCTTATTAAGTTCTAACAGCAAGACTTAAGGGATATACATGTATATTATTGGGTAAAAAATCTAAGTCTTTTTGTTTGTTAATTTTTTTTAATTAACCTGTTAACAGAAAGCAGTTTTCGTCAGGCTCATTGTTCTGAAAAAGAAAACAGTTGGATTATTGTTTGTTCTCAATGCTCTTCAACTTTGTACTTGTTTGGCTTTATAAATATTTTGATATGAGCGTCAATGATAAGTCTTATGTAGACGAAACGCGCGTCTGGCGTACTTAATTATAATCCTGGTACCTTTGATAACTTTATATGCTTTCAACAAATAAAAAGTAGACATTCACTATCGTTATTCTACAGTGCTCAACCTTAATTAATAGTATTTAGAATGAACAAGGAATACACAATATCTCCATTTTTTGTTTGTTGTATGATGTTATTTGGTAATTAGGGAGGGAGGTGGTGGGTGGTGTAATAGAGATTGACAAATTATGGTATGTTGTATGGTAAATATACATGTTGAATTATTCATGGTGTACAATCAATGGTATATGGAATAATCCAGATAGTAAGGACTATCATAAATGAGTTACAAAGCACTTTTGATTGGATCAAGTCATGCATAATGTGGTTCGGTTCTTTTAATTTTTCGATTTATACAGAAAACCAGAGCTCTTATAAGCCTGATTCGTCCAGCTCGTAAAATTATGTTATTCTGATATAAATTTTACCCTTTTTGGAAATAAATTCTTTGTCACGGAGTATACACTCTTTGAAAAAGTGTTCAATGATAGACGGACGGACGGACGGACGACGAAAACAAACGACAAGTAAACAAATCAAACATTGGCGGTGCCAGCTTAATATTATATTATAGTTCAATATGCACTTTTGGAATTAAAAAAAATTCGTGCAGCAGAACGTATACTCGTACTAGCATAGCTTATATGTTAGTAAATGAATCTAAACAAAATAATAAAATTCCAGGCCTTTCAATAGGCAGATAGACAATTCGATGAGTGGGGTTTCCATTCTGGATTTTCCTCGAAGTTCAGTATTCTCGGGATTTAACTTTTTTCGTAGATACAAAATCAGAGAGATTTGTTTTCCAGAACCTCACATATTGTTACAACACATCAGTTCAACTTTAGCTGTACTCTGCATGAGATGTGGTGCATTCATTATTATCTTATATACATGAAATATTTGTCACTGGACGCCAAAAACTAACATCAATCAATATGTGCATAAAAATTATAGGTAAGAAAATTGAAGATACATGAGTATTATCATATGACAATACCTTTAGATATTGGAGTTTGAATTAAACACAGTTTAATGATACAATCAACAAACACAATACTTTGAATAGTTTTTAGTTATGTATATTATTTTTATTAATAAACATTTTTTTATTATAGGTAACTGTAATTTTTTTATTTGTTTTATGTTGAATTTTGAAATCCCATCGGTCAGTTGAAAAACTTGTAGCATTGGTGGTACGTTTGAAACGAGCCAGTTCAGTTGCCAAGGGAGTCCTTAATAAATAAAATCAAGTCCTAAATGGACTAAATTCATTGCATATAACATAAATGGTTAATACAAAGTTCGCCAAGATGTAATATAAAATGGAATGTCCTATTATTGCTACCAACGACTGAACAAAGCAGTTGGAAGCAAGTATATTTAACCATAGCGCCATCGATAATGAGTTAACTTAATAATGAATATTAATCTATTGGATACCTCCTAACAACAACGATAATTGATAGACAGCGACCAAAGACAACCACTGCATTACAGACCCCTACAACACAAAAGTATCGACCAAACAGAACTTGCAGTGAATGAAGATGAATCAAGCTTATTCAGACCTCCCAGAATAAATATAATCTTTTTAAGATAAGCTGTTATGGAGTTCAAAAATTTACTCACTTAGTCCAAAGGCTGACATTGGTTTAGTTATATGAGTTTATTCTCATCTCATGGCGACTACTAGTTATACTCACCCTATACCTTACGGCCAGTTCCAACAAACACAAAAGACAGAAAAGCATCGTCCGTGTTTCTTTCCATTATCTTTACAACATTTTTTACACTTCCTTTTTGTAAATGGCAGTATGCAGTGTTTAGAACACTTGAGAACCCGTACACTGTTTTTGGGTTCCGCCCCTTGTACTTCATTTACTGAAAAGTGTATTTGAAAGATTCATTAGTTGCAGCAACAAAAGACGTCTTACTAGTAAGTCAAATATGTTACAGCAATATTTTACATTCTTTTTACTTCTTATAGATAGAATCTATATTAATAGAGATAGAAGAATAGCAATAACAGCACTGTTAACAAAAACAGTTTGTTCACTTATTGTGTTTATCATATCCTTTTCCTTCTATCTGTTTTTTTTTTTTACTGTTTTTCATTTACAAATACACTTTTAATTATAAAGATGAAATACCATTAAATATATTTTTAGTAATTATGATTGCAAACCAAATGAAATTTTTCACCAGATTAATCTCCTTTTGGATCAGATATTTAATTTTTGTTTGTACATTGTCCCATTGAATAAATAAAATAAATGTTTGTAGTTTTTGTTTCACTAGGACCTGTAAATTTCGACCAAGAGAAAGCTGTAATCTATTGATGAAGTTTTGTTATAATACAATAAGATACTTGATTATACAAAAAGTCAAATCTCAAAAATGCCGAACTCAGGGGAAAATCAAATCGGAAAGTCCGTAATCACATGGCAAAATCAAATGACGAAACACATAAAAAACGAATGGACAAGAACTGTCATATTCCTGACTTGGTACAGGCAATTTCAAATGTAGAAAATGGGGAATTAAACCTGGTTTTAAAGCGCTAAGCCTCTCCCTTTGATTACAGATTATATTAACAAATAAAACATGTAAAATAAGGAAATCTGTTTACTCACCACACGAATAGATCAGAAGTAAAACAAACATTGCTCCAACAATTGCTGATTTCTTCATATTGAAATGGTTTCCTTAAAAGTAATAACGTATTGTACATGCATTTTCTGTGTAACACAACTATAAGGAGAGTTTTGAGCGTTAACACACCTGTTAAACCCTGCCATATTTTTTGTGTTTCTGTCCTCGTCAAGAGGCCAGTTATCCAGTAGCTGTCGGTGGTTGCCGTATACCATAATGGTATTTTCGTTTATTGTTTTTATAGTTAATATCAGCCGTTAGTTTTGTCTTGTGGTCTTCAATGTATAGCTCTTTCATTTACATCATTGCCATACGTCTCAACTTTTTTTGTCCATCGCATTATGGTTTCTGGTCTGTTCGTCCGTTCGTTCGTCCGTTCGTTCGTTCGTCCGTCTGTCCCGCTTCAGGTTAAAGTTTTTGGTCAAGGTAGTTTTTGATGAAGTTGAAGTCCAATCAACTTGAAATTTAGTACACATATTCCCTATGATATAATCTTTCTAATTTTAATGCCAAATTAAGAGTTTTTATCCCGCTTTCACGGTCCATTGAAAATACTAAATGATAGTGCGAATAAGGTATCCGTGTACTTGGGACACATTCTTGTTATATTTTGCATCAAATAGTTTTATTCCTTTGTATTCCTGAGACTGTATCAATTTGTTGCCATTTGCATTATTTCCAATAGTACTGTAGTTAAATTGTATAATAAAAGCTTTCTGTATTTTAAATTAAAATAAAATTATATAACAGATGATTGAACAAAGGAAAAGACATTCTATAATATAAACAGTAAACATATGAAAGTATAATTACCTTGTTTGCACTTTTATCTAAAGTATACAAGTCAGATGTAGTTGATGTATACAGTTTTGCGTCTGAATTTATAGTAGACAGTTTCCTCCTTTACCTCACGATACATTGTTATTGTTCCATTCATCTTATGATCATATGATACAATGGTGGCGAGAAAAAAAAACTATAATCAATTTTGTGTATCCTGTTTATTTTTTCACAGTGTTTCCTTCTATATACATTCATTTCTTTCTAAAACAAATTTATTACACAACTTCACAATAATATGAAATAACAACATAATTACTTTTCAAAAATTTTGTTTACTTTTCCACTGGATAAACTCAACCAACTTTTGTTTTGGAGAGACACATTTTATATGCAACGTAACATTGCAGATAACACCGATAAAATTTTGGAACATCGTCATAAGGGGGAAATATTTGTCACATATACCTACACACACGTTTAAGCACCCTTACATACCCTCGCTTATGTACGCATACACGTACGCACACACACATACACATATATATATATATTATTAATGACTAATATTGTGCGTAATAAAATACTTTTGTATGTACACAAACTTATATCACACAAGATACAACGATATACACCATGACCGTCAGTCGTGAGATGTCTAAGTAATTGGCATCAGTTTGGTCCAAAATATATGGTTTCTCGTTTTTATTCTATCGGCTTAATTTGTCTTCATTAAAACTTTTTTCCTTCTGTTAGGGGATCGGGTATTGATTGATCTTATTTCTATTGTTCCATGAATCTTTAATTTTTTTTTAGATTTTTCGAGTGATACTTATTTTATTTGTCATTCTACGCTACATAATACTTAACCGATATATTTCTGAAAACCGTTTTGAGATTAATGGGGAAAAGTTTCATATTTTTTTTAAATTTCTGACATTAAACATATATGATACAGAATACAATGTTTCATTTTTCACCTTATGTCCTTCTATCAACATGCATTTTTCTATAAATAAAAGAAACATTTACATATATGATATAATTATTTCACAAATATTAATTTATCAACCAACTTGTGGTTTACCGAGACAATTATTATGCTACAAAGTTCAATTTTAGGACAGTGCCGTTAAGTGGTAATTATGTTGCATGGTGTAGTTTACTCGAAAGAAAACAACTGATAGAAGATATAGAACCGTACAAACGTTGGTAATGAAGGACATCTTATTGATATTCAAAGAACTGATAAACAATCGAAATATAGCAAGGCTGTTAGGTCACGTGTTCGTACAAACAAGAACACAAACAAACACAAAGTAGAACCCATCTGTACATCAAAACTCTTGTCTCATGAAGACCAACTGGTACATACTGTTGTATTTTTCAAGTTACTAGTTTGTTTCCATAACTGTTTATTTATGTGTTTAAATAGCTGCTTGTTTCTGTTAAAATTATTTACAATTTTGATAGATTTAGTACCATTTAGTGCTTAATGTTGTTCTGGTAATTTCACTATAAATATTAAAAAGACGGGATATTTCTAACTTTTTTTGCAAATTTCTGTCTAAAGACTTTTAGTTTACTTAGTTAATTCGTAACTTTTTCTACCGCCCTATGCTACAGGGGAATGTGTTTTATTTTTTCACAGTGGTTCCTTCTATAAACGTGCATTTTTGTCTATTTAAAGAATTTATAACAAAATACAAAAAACATCCTCAAATATATAAATTTTAACAACCAACTTTTAATTAAGCGAAGTGAATGTACCAAACTACGTCTTTTGAGAAAATTTATTCAGCGAATCTGAATGAAGTTTTACTTTTAATGCTGTAACTTACCCTACCGTACATTACTCGTAAAGGTGAACAAAGCGAACATATTTTGTTAATGATGTTTTAAAGTTTAAAAATTCATGACACAAATACATGAATGATTCATAAACAATGGTAAAGCAAACTATTTTGGATTTGTGTGCGCACGGGTACAGACATATGCAACGTACACAATGTGTGTGTGTTGGTGTGTCTGTGTGTGTGTATGTTTGTGTGAGTGGTTTCCCCTTTCGACGCTGTTCCAACATAATATCGGTTTTATTTGCAATTTAACGTGCCATAGTATGTGTTTCTCTCTGAAACAAAAAGAAAAGTAAACAAAATAAATAGTTTGTGAATTAATTTGTTATACAAAAAAACGTAAGGTATATAAAAAGTTACAGTGTTAAAAAATAAAAGGTATGCACAAAAATAATGATAAAGAGTTATTTTGGTTTTGCTCTGTATCATATGATCATACGATTAATGAAGCAATTAAAATGTATCCTGATATTAAAGGACACATCTACTATAAATTCAGATATTAAACATTGTGCATGATTTAGCCGTGACCTGTATAGTTGAGATAAAAAGCAAAGGTACGTTTACTTTTATATGTTTACTTTTAGCACTTAAATGACTTTTGTTTCATTATCTGTTATATAACACTTTCTATTTGAAATTCTAGTTCTATTACATAATCTTACTTCTGTATAACGCAAATATTGCCAACGGCAATAGGTGAATACTTATAAAATGTATATCTCAGGAACAATATGAAAAGAAATTATTCGATTCTAACGATAAAAGTAAGGACATATGGCAAAAATGTAACCGAGACAACTATCAGTTGAAGACCAGAAAACAAAACATGCGTCCTAATGTGCACTGAACAATACTAATCGTAAAAACAATAAGGCATGCTGCAACCAACGACAACTACTTGACGACAGAAACACAAATTATGTTGCAGAGTTAAACATTTTTGTAAACGCTTAAAACTCATCCATGTAAAAGAATGACGAAAGATACCAGAGGGACAGTCAATAGTAATAGTTGTGTGTAGCAACACTTTATTATTAGCAAATGCATGTACGTTCTTTTAATATTTTAGGGAAAGAATTTCCAAAATGAAAAATACAACAATTTTTGGAGCAATTTTTGTTTTACTTCTGATTTTTTCGTGTGGTAAGTTTTTTAATTGTTAATATTGTAAAGAAACTTTATTTTACAAACAAAAATTAAATGGTAATATTCACATTTATACTCAGGTTATAATGAGTTCGGATCGAACATAAAACACGCTTTGTATGTTGTAATTTTTTGATAATTTTAAATACTGGCCTCTTTAATCAAATGTTTGTTTGTATATGAGGATAGTAAAACACCGAAGGAAATTAAAAGGTGGAAATTAAAATGAAATCAATATTAGAAAAACAGAAAATGCGATGACCCAGTTCAGAATATTTCTAAAACTAGACAAACAAAAACCTCTTTGTAAAAAGAGGAGAAAATTAGGTGATCCGATAAAATCATCAGTACCATCAAGACTGTTTGAAGATTTGATATTACGTAAGTTAAAACACGTGGACTAGTCTTTACCGCGCATTAGGCATATTTACAAAGGTCTCAAATTAATAAAGCAACAATAGTTATTATCACAGAGAGTGAAGCAGAGATGAATAGTGCATTTTATAATCATTTAGGTAGTATTAATGTGAAGTCTTAACAGTATAATTAACTTTTAATTGATTTTTAATAGTAAAAGTATAACGTGTTTGACTCGGTTGCAATAGGAAATTTCTATTTGCAAACTGTTTTACGTTAAATAATTCAAGCGCAACCCAGATGGTATATACTTATGAAAAATGTATTTGAATATTTTGTCATGAGTTATCCTTCACGTTTTTAAATATCAAATTTGGACATTTTGACGCACATGATTAAATCTAGTTGTGTACGTCATACGTTAAATAAAACTATTGCAACTAAATGGTTAGTCTATGGCTATTGCAATGCTTGTTTGATTTTTTCTTTGCGTTAGCAGCTTGTATGTTTTATTTGGTCTTATTTCATTTCTAGGTATTTTAAATGTTTAATTGACGTTTACTCCTAATTTTGGTGTTTCATCAAATTGATGTGTTTACTGTTGGCACAAAATTAGTGATCAAGCAAATTCATTTATGCCTTTATCTAGCCGTTCATTGACACAATATTACAGTTCTGTGGTAAATTTCAATGACCAGCACGACAAATATAACAAAATAAACGAATCGAATACGAATTAATAGCTTATAATTCCGTATCTCGGGTTTCAAAGCTGAAACAAATAGTAAAAAAAGAATTAATACATATTATTTACAATAAAATCTAAAAAATTAAGATTACTTTTAAAATTGATAATCTAATTATTACAAATATCAAAGTGAAATAAATTTTGGCACCGTCATTGGACTATAAAGAATTAAAAATCTATAATAAATCATTTGGCATGTTTTGCAAAACACAATAAGTACGTTTTGTTTTTGTTAACAAAATAACAAGCGAAAACGAGCATCGCTGTCATAGATATTTTGCAATCTCTAGGTCAGTATATTAATCTTATGTTGCCGATTTAATAACGTATTTGGTCTACAAAGAATTATATATGTTTAATAAGGGTTGTCAGTTTTAAAGCAAAGAGAGAAAGATGGTTAACTTAGTCTAATATATGTTAAAATATTTTATATTGTTATAATTCATGGAAAATACAAACACAAACAAACACACACAAACACTCACATACATTCATATATCTACACAAATGAATAACGAATAGTTTTTACATGTTAAAACAAACCTTAACTTTCGACCATCCACAATTAATAAATGGAATGCAATAAATAAGATTAGATCTTTAAAAAGAAAATAGCAATTGAAAATTGAAAATTATGACATATTTGACTGCAGACGTCTTCTGCTGATGCAAATGATGAATATTTCAAATACACTTTTCAGTAGTGGAACTACAAGGGGCAGAACCCAAAAACTGTGTACGGGTTCTCAAGTGTTCCAAACACCGCATACTACCATTTATGGGAAGCAAGTGTAAAAAATGTTGTAAAAAAAAATGGAAAGAAACACGGACGATGCTTTTCTGTCTTTTGTGTGTGTTGGAATTGACCATGAGGTTGAATCTTAAGGTTAGTATAACTAATAATCGTCACGACATTAAATTGTTTGTCAACACTTAGTGGTTCATAACAAAATGGATTTACTAAATTTAAATGAAAAAAAAAACATATATAATAGACCATTTTGTCCACTTAGATTAAGTGAAATGTAAATATTTGAACTTAATAACGGCCTTACTAATCATGACAGAAAGCCTCCATTTACTCCCATAAAGTCTAGATTATTTACCGTAAAATAATAAATTTGACTTTTTATGTATTTAAGCAAACACTTTATCAGATAGAGAGATTCTATCAATAGTAAAACTGTTCAACAAAATAAGATCTACAGACATTTCGGCTTGATTGAAATTGTCCATTAGCCTATTAGAGGAGTTATTGCTTTCTAATGATGGCCTTATCTAGTTTTTTTTTGTTTTTTTTGGCAAAGGCTATAATATATAGAGACAACTAGGTTAAGATTTTTTTGTCAGCCGTATCCTTAAAGCAGTTGTTTCACCTGAATAGTTATTTGTATCACTTTTAAAAAAAATCTTTTTGACAATAACGAAATTAGATAGAAACTTTAAAAAGCAAAAATTATCTGCAATATAGAAAGTAAAATAGTATGACCGAAATTGTCAGATAGAGTTTAAATAGTAAAGATCATCAACGAAAAAGGATTTTTCAAAAATGCAACGAAATATGATTTACAAATAAGCAAACAGAAATGATTGCATGAGAGGTAAAATATATATTAACATTGGATTTTTAACGTTCATTTGAGCCTCTTGTTCGTGTTGTTTTCTCTACTGTTGGAAAATTGAGAACACACCTACAACGTAATCAAATCAAATGCGTATTTTTCTTACACATTTACAACGTTCCTGATTATTTCAAATAGCGTTTCTTTGTACTCTAAATCATTCTACATTTACAATATACCATTTTATCATTCCTCATTCTTTATTGTACCACGCCACAACAATTAAACACATTATTAATCTCTTTTCATACCATATGATTTTAATATATGATATATAAAGTGATAAAATTGTGTATTTGTACTTCATTCTAAATTCCAATATATGAATGTTGAGCGCTGCATATTTAAGATAATGATTGTCTACTTAATTTATAGAAAGCATATCTAGAATCAAAAGTAAACCTTCTATTTTCTTTTTCAAAACACTGAGCTTTTATCATAACTTGTGTCATCAGTAGAATTAAAAAAAAGGTAGTCACCAAACAAAGAGCTTTACTTTTTCAACAATACACTTGTATTTCCCTCAAAGCTTCCTGTTTATACATGTTATATAAATAGGAAGATGTGGTATGAGTGCCAATGATCCGACTTTCCATTAAAGCCACAATGTACAAAAACTTAACAATTACAGGTACAGGTACGGTCTCAAAACAGAGCCTAGGCTAACACCGAAAAACGAGATAGTAAGGGCCCAACAACTACTAATGTAAACAATTTCAAACATAAAAACTAACGGTCGTATCAATATAAGAAAGGGGAAACGAGAAACACATATACATCTAACCAACAAAAATCAACCACTGAAAAACAGGATTTTGACTTAGGACAGGTGAATAAAAGAATATTTAAATATTTCTAATGTGAAACATATAAATGAATAAGTTAATAAAAGAGGGACGAAAGATACCAGAGGGACAGTCAAATTCATAAATCGAAAATAAACTGACAACGCCATGGCCAAAAACTGAAAAAGACTAACAGACAAGCAATAGTACACATGAAACAACATAGAAAACTAAAGAATAAGCAACACGAACCCCACCAAAAACTAGGGGTGATCTCAGGTGCTCCGGAAGGGTAAGCAGACCCTGCTCCACATGTGGCACCCGTCGAGTTGCTTATGTGATAACAAATCCGGTAAATAGTCTAATTCGGTAGGTCACATTCAAGAAAGGGAAGGGGATCGAGTTACGACGTACGGAACATATCCGATATCATTTGTGAAACGGTTATTTCATAACGGTCAACCTACTCGTGATGGCGTCCGTAAAATTTACGAAGGGATGATTTCAACTTCGCCATTCGGAACTCTTGGTTTAATAGCTTCCTTGTGAGCTGTAACCCTCTATCAACAAAATCATGATAGGAAATGAAAGCACGGTAATATCGTATCAATTGAGAGATATATACTCCGTATGCAGGTGCTGCTGGAATGTTGCTACTTAGAAATGAAAAGTTCACAATTGGAAAGCTGAAATCATCTCTTTTGTCGTATGGTTTTGTTTTCAACTGAGAAGTCTCGACTCATCAGAACTAATCCCTCAAACAATTTCCTAATGTCAGGAGCAGACCTTCGAAATATTTGCAATTCCATTATAGCAGGCACACAATGTCAACATTATTTGTGCAATTTATCCGTGAAGTTTATTTGCGGTATTAAAGTTGACTACTCCAGGCACAGTTGATTGTACAAAACGTGAACCCTCTTTCCACATGTTCCCTTTTTAATAAAAATAAATGGTGAAAATAAAATAAACGTAATTTTAGCATAACGTGCATAATAAAGGCAGCAGTAGTATACCGCTGTTCAAAAGTCATAAATTGATTGAGAGAAAACACATCCAGGTTATAAACTAAAGCCAAGGGATACACATCAACTATAAAAGAAAAACAAAGGAACAACAGACACACTTGGTCAAAAACACTAACCAAAAACAAAAGTGCATATTGGTTGAATTTTTCAAACTGGATAACGACTACAGTCCGAAATGAAACACAGAATAATTTTCGCGCAAACAGATGATATCAAAGGAAGTATCAAAACCAATCAAACGACAAACAACTCAAAGAAAACAGACTCGGTAACACGAATTCCACAAACAAAAGCTTTGATGATAGCCGGTGCTCCAGACGGTACAGAAGCTGAGGCACAACCCAATTAAGGTGCTGATGCAAATGGTGAATCTTTCAAATACACTTTTCAGTAGTGGACCTACAAGGGACAGAACCCAAAAACAATGTTCGGGTTATCAAGTGTTCTTAACACTGTATACTAAAATTTATGAGAAGCAAGTGTAAAAAATGTTGTAAACAAAATGGAAAGAAACACGGACGATGCTTTTCTGTCTTTTGTGTGTGTTGGAATAGGCCATGAGGTTTAACGTAAAGGTTAGTATAACTAATAATCGACACGATATTGAATTATTTGTACATTCTAAGTGGTGCATAACAAAATGGACGTTCTAAATTTAAATAAAAATAACCATATATAAATAGACCATTGTTTCCACTTAGATGTGAGATGTAAATATTTGAACTTAATAACGGCCTTAATAAACATGACAGAAAGCCTCAATTTACCCCTTATTAGTCTAGATTATTTGCCTTTAAATAATGATTTTGACCCTTTTCGTACGGTTCTATTCATGGATTAAACAACAACCTTTTACCCGCAGGGAAATTCCCTTGTTCTGGATGGACAACATTCTGGAAACTTTTAATGCCTATCAAGAAGATGCAGTGACCAGACCGATATTGAATATATTTTAGATTGTGGTATCAAGAAATGTAGGGCTTGGTCTGCGTTGAGTCAAGAGTGTCTTACCTGTGTTGGTACTGTCGGACCTGCAAATGCGTAAGGAAAATGTTTATTTAGCGCTAAAAATATTAACGTTGCTGGAAACATGATACTTAGTAAAGCATTGATAGAAAACGCGGAATCATCGTTTTATATAACTGAAAAACAGGCCAACAGAAGAGCAAATTAATTGTTGAAGTATGTATACATGTTAAACATATATCTAATTTCTTCTTTTCAATTTATTATGATTCATTTTGTCTGACAATGATCGATCTGACAATACTCCGTCCTACTTTCTAGTTTGATAACTTTTATATCAATTAATGAAATGTATGCTTCCAATATTTGAAGATGTGTATCATTACGACAAACCTTGAGGATCCATTTTTCTGTATTCTCTATATGTTTTGCCCATTATTCTCTATTCTGTCAATACCCATCCAGACCCCATACATGTGCATTTACTGTTCATTGTTATGTTATTTTAGGTCGTACAATTGCTTTCACGAATATGTAACAAACTTCAAAAGATATTTATTACGAACGTAAGTTTTCCTAAATCTGTTAAATTATTTCAAAGACGCATTGAATAAAAATCTGCTAAGAGGTGGAAAATAAGTTTTTTTAAACAACTTGGGTTGTTTTATGTCAGAAATAATTTATCAATGTTTTCTTAATGTAAGGTTGGTAAAATATCAGTCTTATATTAATTGATTGATTGGTGTTAACGCCACTTTAAGTACTCTTTGCTTTTTCGTGGGGGTCAGTTTTTATTGGCGATGGAAGCCTCTGCCCGAAGAGAACCTTCGACCTTTCAACTTGGTTCGAAAACTGACAATCTTAGTCAATTAAGATTGGAGTCGAATGCACCTGCAACGTTCTCAGTCTCAGACACATTGGCGTTACTTTTTTCATCTTTAAATAATTTACTCAATGGCTGTTTTGAGATTTGATGATATTTGAATTAAACCATAAACTTTGCTAGGGAATTACATGTTTAACGGGTATTTTTAGCACAGGGACAACTTAATACAAGTTACAATGAAAGACGCTCAGTGCGTCCAAATATTGAATTGTAATTAACACATCCGATCAAGCTCTGCATTTAAATATATGAATAATTCAACTGTAACACGTCTTAAAAATGAAAAAAAAATTATATACAATTAAAAACCAATTGTTCAGAGAACAATTGAAGGTCTTTCCATCAAAACAATGTATTTTGATATGAAAAGTTGTGAAACTAAGTTTAAAATGTCATTTCAATCGTCAAATGATAGCTCCTAGTAAGCTGATTCCAAAAATATATTGTTTCCATACATTTTTTTTTAAATAAGGGAGATAATTTGTTACTTCCGGTTTGAAAAATGTTACTTCCGATTATATTTGAATATTTACTTGACACTGATTCCAAAAATATCTGGTTCTATATACTTTTATATTAATAAAGTACAAAAAAATAGCTATTTCCGGTTTACAAAAGGTCACTTCCGGTTGTTTTTTACAAGGTTAAATGGTTTGATACGTTTTTCTAAAAGTTGTATATCTTTATCATGTATACATATAGAATAAAAGCAAAGGTCAAAATCTAGAACGTCAAATTAAGCTATGACCTTGAGATCAATTTCAAGGTCATAAACCAAGGACCTCAAATCAAAAGACCATAGGTCTTTATTATATTTAGTTAATGAGTTATATCACCAAACGCGTATTTTTAAATACAAGAGGGGAGAAAACTCCCTTTTACATTCAACGTACGCTTGCAATCAAAATTTACATCTTACGACATGTCGCAACTAACAATTTAGTAAAAATAATTTGTTGATATCTTATACAGTCTTCGGATATAAGTGAAAATAAGCCAAATTCAAATATTAGAATATGACCTTGACCTTTGACCTTGACCTAATTTTCATTTTTTGGGACCAAGGACCTCAAATCAAAAGATCCTAGGTCTCTATCACTTATGATTTATAAGATAGAAATTCATATCACTTATATCAGATGCATAAGGGGAAATAACTCTCATATGGAGCGGTCATATCGCTTCGGTCAAAATAGGACAAATCATGCGAAGGATATAACGAGCAATTTTGTAAAATAAATTTGTCATAATCTTTTACGGTTGCGAAGGAGATGCGCTAACAAGGAAAACAGTGTTTGGGGAGATAACTCCTACAAAGAAAAGTATTCGTTTACGCAGGGTAAATTTCAAAAGCGCATAAACTGTTCGATATCATATACCAAATATCTAAGCAACATATTGCGAAACAAATGTTTATCGCAAGAACAAAATTAGGCGGAAGAAAAAAAAAATAAATTAAAAACCAATTGTTCAGAGAACAATTGAAGGTCTTTCCATCAAAACAATGTATTTTGATATGAAAAGTTGTGAAACTAAGTTTAAAATGTCATTTCAATCGTCAAATGATAGCTCCAAGTAAGCTGATTCCAAAAATATATTGTTTCCATACATTTTTTTTAAATAAGGGAGATAATTTGTTACTTCCGGTTTGAAAAATGTTACTTCCGATTATATTTGAATATTTACTTGACACTGATTCCAAAAATATCTGGTTCTATATACTTTTATATTAATAAAGTACAAAAAAATAGCTATTTCCGGTTTACAAAAGGTCACTTCCGGTTGTTTTTTACAAGGTTAAATGGTTTGATACCTTTTTCTAAAAGTTGTATATCTTTATCATGTATACATATAGAATAAAAGCAAAGGTCAAAATCTAGAACGTCAAATTAAGCTATGACCTTGAGATCAATTTCAAGGTCATAAACCAAGGACCTCAAATCAAAAGACCATAGGTCTTTATTATATTTAGTTAATGAGTTATATCACCAAACGCGTATTTTTATATACAAGAGGGGAGAAAACTCCCTTTTACATTCAATGTACGCTTGCAATCAAAATTTACATCTTACGACATGTCGCAACTAACAATTTAGTAAAAATAATTTGTTGATATCTTATACAGTCTTCGGATATAAGTGAAAATAAGCCAAATTCAAATATTAGAATATGACCTTGACCTTTGACCTTGACCTAATTTTCATTTTTTGGGACCAAGGACCTCAAATCAAAAGATCCTAGGTCTCTATCACTTATGATTTATAAGATAGAAATTCATATCACTTATATCAGATGCATAAGGGGAAATAACTCTCATATGGAGCGGTCATATCGCTTCGGTCAAAATAGGACAAATCATGCGAAGGATATAACAAGCAATTTTGTAAAATAAATTTGTCATAATCTTTTACGGTTGCGAAGGAGATGCGCTAACAAGAAAAACAGTGTTTGGGGAGATAACTCCTACAAAGTATTCGTATACGCAGGGTAAATTTCAAAAGCGAATAAACTGTTCGATATCATATACCAAATATCTAAGCGACATATTGCGAAACAAATGTTTATCGCAAGAACAAAATTAGGCGGAAGAAAAAAAAAATAATCAGAAGAAAAACAATAGGTCTTTCCACAGAAAAGTGGAAAGACCTAATTATTAACTGACATTAATTGCTTTTATTGTCTAATATAATATGCGATCAGCTGATACGCAGTATTTTGGCTCTATTGCAAAAGAGAACACAGAGCAAGCTAAATGTATAAATTCTAAATTCCAACAACAAAGTCAAGTTATTCTGATGGGCAACCTTGAGTGTGGACCAGAAATTCCTTCAGCTATGCCTAGTATTCCAAGAGAGCATGAATGCAAGTTGACTTACTTCAATGTTGCAAACAAATATTTTTTTCAGATGTATAAAGGGACAGTTTTATTCTATCTTTTGTGACAGATCAATTGTCCAGTATATTGATTGCTATTGTAACTGTTAATCCAAAACACATAGAATTAATAAGAACTTAGAAAATTTGTCTTTCAGCTCGGGGCAAGATCTTAAGTAAACATAGTTAGTATACATGTTTTTAGTGACTTTAGATCAGTAATCCGATTAAATAATTTACTTCATTTTTCCCCTTATCTTATATTGCGTAGACCTACATCTAAATGTGCAACCTCCATCGTGCAAGACTTTGACATACTTTAAAGAAATGCCAACTCAAAAATTGTGAAATTCAAATCAGCATAAATGTATATAATTTATAATTCATGGTACGAATAACAAGCTTAATCTTTTCAAATTGAAATTCAACATTAAAATTGAAATTGAAATATTATTTTCTGAGACATCAAGAGAAAATGAAATATCGCATTATCGGTATCAGACATTTTCTATTTGACGAGTTCAAGACGTTTTTTTTTAATTTGTCAATCTGAAGTTATTTCAAACACCATAGTAGATACGGTGTACTAGATTATTAAATTAAACTTCGCAAGGAATCCTCACAGACAAGCCTTGTAATGCAAAAAAAAAAACGACGTACAAACTTTAGTCCATCGTATTATAAAAAAATCATACATCTTTAGGGTACAATAGATAAGATCTTTCAAACATCAACTTAAACTACCGGTTAATCGGTCGAACGATTACCCGAGTACCCGGTTAGGCAAAACTGTACGATTTGACAACACTAATTTATATCTATATTTATGTTTATATCGCTTAGAGGGGCATCGATGGTCTTCGGGAGGTCAACTCGACAGCTAATTGGATGGCGTCTAGACTAAAATACAAACGAAACAAAGCTTCATACTATCGACCCCATGACCTGTAAATTGTTTATTTTAGACTTTATATGATTTGGATAAATGTTTTACATTGCTATTAATCAAATATGAGAATTTGAGTCAAATCGGTGTACATGAATTTGGCAGCTAGTGCCCCTTAAATAGAAAACAATTAGGAAATTCCACTTTAGAATATAGAATAACACCATTCTTGAATTATCTTATCACCTGTATTAATATAAAAATAAGGATATGTGATATGATTGTCAATGATAACTATCCTCCTCCAGATTCTGTATGTGCCCGTTCCAAGTCAGGAGCAAATCAGTGGTTGTCGTTTGTTGCTGTGTTACATATTTGTTTTTCGTTCGTTATTTTGTACATAGATTATGCCTTTTATAGCTGACTATGCGATATGGGCATTGCTCATCGTTGAAGGCTGTAAGGTAACATATAGTTGTTGTCATTTGTCAGTTGGTCTCTTGTTAAGAGTTGTCTCATTGGCAATCATACCACATCTACTTTATTTTTTTATATCCATCCAATTTCAAATGAAGTGATTGTAAGCAAGTAAAGGCACCACCGTACGGCATTCAACAATGAGAAAACCCCATATATTATAGTCGGCTATTTATTGGTAGGCCCCGACATTAAAAATGAAATAATTCAATTGATAAAACTAACGGCTTAATTTATATCAAAACAATTTACGAAAAAACAAGTATGATAGACATGAATCAACGACAACCACTGACGTACATATTCCTGACAGGCAAATAATAAATGTAGCGGTGTTATACATGTTTGTAAGCACCCAACATTCCCCTAACCTAGGAAAGTGGTGTTACAGCACAACATAAGAACACATTTTAATAATCAATTGAAAACGACTTGACAGATCGATACAAGTTAAAAATTAAAAATTTGTAAAAAAGAATCAGCTCCGAACATAAAAGACGAATCAAGAAGGGAAGGTTAACACAGTTATGGAAAAAAGATTTCTTTATATGTGTAGGCTTAACGTTTAAAATCGAAATAGATAAAAATAATTATATCAGCTATCGTCAAAAGGTCACCTGGAATAAAACATGCAATTTAACCACCAGTTCATTTTTGCTTCGCACCCCGGTGCGAAGCTATTAGTTTCATACGATATTCACGCCATCTTAGAATTATTATGTTATAAATTCAGGTTCTCAGTGGTGCCTTATATTTGTCATAAGGCACCAATGAGAACCTGAATTTGTAAGGGAATGATTCTTTTGGCTAGTATTGAATTGGGATCATGTAACAGTCAGCAGAAGATAAACACTGCAGAGAAAGTTACAGTATGGGTATTCACGATCCGATCCAATACCCAAATCAATGAATAATTGTACATTGCTGTATGATGTCAATCAATCAATCAATCAATCATTTATTACAGGTATTGTCTATTCCATGTCCTGAAAACCAACGTTATCCTTTCAAAAATTTAAACTTTATAGTTCATAAATTTGTAACTGTTATACTAACTATTTTAGAGTGAGAAAAACATTTTATCAATCTGCTTTTGTTTGGTGCTTACTCACTGGTAGTAACTTATTAAAAAATTCAGAATCTGTAGTATAATTGATTATTTTATATTATTAAAATGAAAATGACATGAATTTTCATTGGTTAAGGACGTATTAACCAATCAATGTTTTGTTGAAAATTTTAAACTGCATTAGATTATAAAACGGTGAATTAAATAATGTAACCAAGAACTAAAAACTAAAAAATTATTTAGAGAACAATCGAAGGGATTTCAACCTGACATTTTGATCAGAACTTAAATATAGATATTCAAAACGTTTTTTAGTGTACAAAAAAGTTACCTTTGAAAACAAAAATGGTTTGAACAGATAAGAATTCTACACAGATTCCCCAAAATATATAGTTGATAGTTTTTGTTACTGAAATCAGAAAGTTCAGATAGATACTTCCGGTTGAAAATAGTCACTTCCGATGTTATTCGAAAACTTACTTTTCACTGTTCTGAACTCTATGGTTTTAACTTATTTCTTTTTTTTTCAAAGGGAACTAATTGGCTACCTTCGATGTACAAATGTCACATCCGGTGTCGTATGATAGCTGTTATTGCACTGATTCGAAATAAATATATGGTGTCGATATACCATTGCTTGCAATTAGGGAGATAATTGTCTACCTACAGTTTAGGAAATGTTGGAAACTTTGAGCGCATATGAAACATGATTCACACTGATTCTGAAAATATATGCTTTCTGGGTTCTGTATCATGATATAAGTGAAAAAATACTTCCGGTCGTAAAGCTCATTACAAATACCATATGACTTTATTATCTACTAGTATGTTTTTTTATCAGCCATTCGCGGCTTCCATCAGGAAATCCTTTCCACACTGCATGACAAATATGAATCCCCTTCTACATCCCTTCCCTTAATCAAAACTAGATTTTTTTTTCAGAATCTACACCATATAATTACATTGTGTACCTCCCATTTTGATTTTGAAATCAATTATTTTTAGGGTTTCCATTAGAAATCATGGACTTTGAAAGGGAAGAGGTATCGTTTTTTCGCAGAAACCAATTTTAATTTTGTAATAAAGAATATGAAAATAATGTAATTCATAATTTTTGGGTGTAAAAATCGATGAATCATGTTCTTTTAATGCTCTTTGTCATTCAATTATGTTAAAAAAAGAATCCATATATGAGCGGTGATGTTGTTCAAAGAGATACATTGTAAAGGATGGTACGGTTAAAATATTTTACTGTTTTATTCTAAAATAAACTTATTCTAAAGATATTCAATTTGATAATACTACGTTAGCATAAAGGTTGGGTTTTGACAAAGCAAAATTTGTTTTCGCCAGAGGCAATGGTTGATTGTGACAAGACAAGACAAGACAAGACAAAACAAGACAATGTATTACAACGTAGGCACACATATGGTGCTACAAGAGGATAACAATTATACATTAACAATTACATATATAATTAAAAACCAATTGTTCAGAGAACAATTGAAGGTCTTTCCACCAAAACAATGTATTTTAATATGAAAGGTGTACAAATAGGTTTAAAATGTCATTTCAATCGTCAAATGATAGCTTATTGTACGCTGATTCCAAAAATATATGGTTTCTAAACAATATTTTTTTAGATAAGGGAGATAATTTCTTACTTCCGGTTTGAAAAACTCTATTTCCGATAATATTTGACTATTTACTTGACACTGATTCCAAAAATATCTTGTTTTTTATACTTTTATGTAATAAAGTACAATAAATAGCTACTTCCGGTTTACAGAAGGTCACTTCCGGTTGTTTTTTTAAGTTTAAATGGTTTGATACCGTTTGTCAAAAAGTCTCATGACTTTATTATGTATACAGATGGGGTAAAAGCAAAGGTCAAAATCTAGAACGTCAAATTAAGCTATGACCTTGTGATCAATTTCAAGGTCATTAACCAAGAACCTCAAATCAAAAGACCATAGGTCTTAATTATGTTTAGTTAATGAGTTATATCACCATACACGTATTTTTAAATACAAGAGGGGAGAAAACTCCCTTTTACGTTCAACGTACCCTTGCAATCAAAATTTACGTGTTACGACATGTCACAACAAACGATTTAGAAAAAATAATTTGTCGATATCTTAAACGTTTTTTGGAAATGAGTGGAAATGAGCCATATTCAAAAATTAGAATATGACCTTGACCTTTGACCTTGACCTAATTTTCATTTTTTTGGACCAAGGACCTCAAATCAAAAGATCCTAGGTCTCTATCAATTATGGTTTACCAGTTAGAAATGCAATTCACTTATATCAAATGAATAAGGGGAAATAACTCTCGTATGGAGCATTCATATCACTTCGGTCAAAATAGGACAAATCATGCAAAGGATATAACGAGCAATTTTGTAAAATAAATTTGTCATAATATTTTACGTTTGCGAAGGAGTTGCGCTCACAAGGAAAACAGTGTTTGGGGAGATTACTCCTACAAAGAAAAGTTTTCGGTTACGCAGGGTAAATTTCAAAAGCGCATCAATTGTTCGATATCATATACCAAATATCTAAGCGATATATTGCAAAACAAATGTTAATCGCAAGAACAAAATTAGGCGGAAGAAAAAAAAAAAAAAATTCAGAGAACAATTGAAGGTCTTTCCATCCTTTTTGATATGAAAAGTTGTGAAACTAAGTTTAAAATGTCATTTCAATTGTCAAATGATAGCTCCTAGTAAGCTGATTCCAAAAATATATTGTTTCCATACATTTTTTTTTAAATAAGGGAGATAATTTGTTACTTCCGGTTTGAAAAATGTTACTTCCGATTATATTTAAATATTTACTTGAAACCGATTCCAAAAATATCTGGTTCTATATACTTTTATATTAATAAAGTACAAAAAATAGCTACTTCCGGTTTACAAAAGGTCACTTCCGGTTGGTTTTTTTCAAGGTTAAATGGCTTGATACCTTTTTCTAAAAGTTGTATATCTTTATCATGTATACATATAGAATAAAAGCAAAGGTCAAAATATAGAACGTCAAATTAAGCTATGACCTTGAGATCAATTTCAAGGTCATAAACCAAGGACCTCAAATCAAAAGACCATAGGTCTTAATTATATATAGTTAATGAGTTATATCACCAAACGCGTATTTTTTAATACAAGAGGGGAGAAAACTCCCTTTCACATTCAACGTACGCTTGCAATCAAAATTTACATCTTACGACATGTCGCAACTAACAATTTAGTAAAAATAATTTGTTGATATCTTATACAGTCTTTGGATATAAGTGAAAATAAGCCAAATTCAAATATTAAAATATGACCTTGACCTTTGACCTTGACCTAATTTTCATTTTTTGGGACCAAGGACCTCAAATCAAAAGATCCTAGGTCTCTATCACTTATGGTTTATAAGATAGAAATTCATATCACTTATATCAGATGCATAAGGGGAAATAACTCTCATATGGAGCGGTCATATCGCTTCGGTCAAAATAGGACAAATCATGCGAAGGATATAACGAGCAATTTTGTAAAATAAATTTGTCATAATCTTTTACGGTTGCGAAGGAGATGCGCTAACAAGGAAAACAGTGTTTGGGGAGATAACTCCTACAAAGAAAAGTATTTGTTTACGCAGGGTAAATTTCAAAAGCGCATAAACTGTTCGATATCATATACAAAATATCTAAGCGACATATTGCGAAACAAATGTTTATCGCAAGAACAAAATTAGGCGGAAGAAAAAAAAAAAAAAAAAAATAATCAGAAGAAAAACAATAGGTCTTTCCACAGAAAAGTGGAAAGACCTAATTATACATTTACAAGCAAGAAGTAAATTTTCAAATGTTATCTCAAAGCACAGCCATGAACAATACCACTGGTTGGATTGTCACATCGTTCACATCAAACTTATTTAAACGTCATGATAAACTTCGAGATATAAGCCATTGAAAATATGGCAGGAAATGTAGATTTTTCATACATTTAACATTGGCACCTTTTTCCTTTCAAAAGCTATAAAAAAATAATAAGGTCTTTATAAGATTTTTAAATATGACTTTTAAAACTATATGTAATAAAATTATGAAAAGAAAAGTAGGGGTTAGCGGGCAAAATCTATAAAGACACTACAAGGATAAACCCAGAGGAATTCGAATATCTTGCAAAAATTCAAAAACAAGAGTAGCGAACATCCTCAAAAAGACAATTGGACGTTTGTCAAGAACAGTTGTTTTCTACAAAAATAAGAAACGTAAACACAAATATATCTTGTCTAAGGTAAACACAAATATTACTGTGTGAAGGACCACATTGATTCGAACAACAATTACAACGAAGATGATAAAATAAAAAAGCTGGACATTTTTTATTGACAACAAATTTGCTGAGTAAGGTGTATTGATATTTCATCAAACAGTCAGTATTCCAACATGTCCAATGAGAAAGTTTTTTTTATTATCATTTTTTATTTTTGTACTCATATGAAGCATAATTCATACAGAACCTTCACAGAGATACAAAGTTTTATTATTTCACTTTCATACTTGATGATAGAAATGAAAATGGTAACGGGGAATGTGTCAAAGAGAAAATAACTTGACCAAAGAGCAGAACAGAGCCCGAGGCCACCAATGGATCTTCATCACAACGTGAAACTCCTACACCCGGAGGCGGTCTTCAGCTGGCATCTTAACAGAAAAATGTATTAGTTCAGCAAAAATGAACTCACACTAAACTCCAAATTATATAAATGAACCAAAATTAAAAAAAAAAACCAAACAAACAAGACTAACAAAGTCTTGGGACAGGCGCAAAAAAATCCCGTTAGGTGCTTACTTTCATACCATCATACAATATACGAGTAGAACATAACCCGCATCTTGCCAACAACTGGTTTTAGAATAAATGTGTTTATTTCCAATGCAAAGACCCTATGCGTGATTCAATATTAAATCCAAAGAATGACATATTCAATGACCTGACAGTAGTATCTTGACCATATCCATTCTGAATAAATCTGTTAAAGGTTTAGTTAGCTTTTGGTGAGTGACGACAATTTTTTGTCTTTTGTATAGAATATTATCAAAAAAGATTGAATGTGAAAAACCTGAACGTATAAGATGTCTGCACGTTAACTGTTCTGTACCTCAATAGTTTCCATAAAGTTTGCATCTAATATATCCCAGTGAACTTGTGGTTAAAAATATCAGAAAACTTAAAGGTCGTCTTTTTATTTGAATCTTCTCCTCGATACTAACACAGATGGATTATTTTCAACTAGAATATTTTGCAAACTTGATGATTTTTTTTTGTCAATTCCCCATTTCTCAGCAGTCATATACTCTTTGAAAACTCCTCTGGTGTTTACAAAATACTAAATACTTTATTAGAGTTATGAGAAAGAATGACTGAAGTTGACGCCACATTAGTCTTATGGTCACCACCGCGAATTTATAAACCGATACGATGTATATGTCTCTCAACTCACAAGCGACATGTTTTTGTGGTCTTGGGTCTTTAGAAACCAAGACAGTCATCTGAACAGTTAATTTACCGATTGTGACGTTTTTATCTAAGTGGTGATCCGCATGGCGGGTGATGTTTGCATAGCAGAAAACGTTTACTCTATCGACGCACTCATTTTCTTATTGGAGTCTTCAATGATTTGTGAGTTGGAATATTGGTACACTTCATTAACTGATGCTTTAAATTTGATAACGCAATGCTTGTTATTGCTTATAAATTGATTTGTGCTATTTCATTTCTAAATTAATTGAAAATTTCTTTTCGTATTCTGCAGTTTAAATTTTAATATCAGGTATCAGAACAGAATGATCGAATTGTCTTATGAATTTGTTGTTTATGGTCACCGGTATTATGTTCTTCTATCTATCACGAAGAAATTAGTTAAAATCTAACATCAATGCATAAACACAACATCGACAACCTACTTATACAAATATTGTAAAAACTCATTAAAGATACCAGGTGCCTGGTTTTTGAAAGTATCCAAAGACATTTTCTAAGACATATCTTATGAACGATTTTATGACTATCTTATGACCGTTTGAGATACATCTTAGACTGCAAACCAAAGCTGTTTCAACATAATCCTAATCAGGATGTCCAATTATAAGCTATATTTATCTGCATTGTTTCGTAGTCAGATTAAGAATCATAATACTAACTGATAGAAAAGTATTAACACAAAATAATCCCCTCTTTTGAATCTAATACCATTGAGTTCGATATTTTTGTTAAAATTTATTTGCAAGCAGTTGACTGTTTACTGTTTTTAAAATAACATATACTTTTTTTGTACAGATTTTTAAATTGTACTCCCATTTATTCGTGTTGTAGTCCTGTCATGTAATTTTTATATTTAACATTGCCATAAAAGTGGGAGGTTGCGCATGCCACAAAACCTGGTTCACCCCACCATTTTTTTTTATCTTAAAATGTCCTGTACCAAGTCAGGAAAATGGCCATTGTTATGTTATAGTTCGTTTCTGTGTGTTAGATTGTAATGGGTGTTTCTGTTGTGTCGTAGTTCTCCTCTTATATTTGATGTGATCCCCACAGTTTTAGTTTGTTACCCGAATTTTTTTTTTCTCAATTGATTAAGAATTTCGAACAGCGGTATACTACTGTTGCCTTTATTTTAATGCTTTAATGTTGATAAAAAAAGCCTTTCAAATCTGGTATGATCGGGTTGTTGTCTCTTTGGCACATTTCCCATTTCCATTCTCAATTTTATGTATCAATTCGTAATTGAATGTTTCATTTATTTAATTAAAATAAATGTGTAAAGGTATTCTATTTACACAATTATGGCCATGTGACAAGCGTTGACTTATAATGCAGTTGGTAAAATTTCGCTTATCGTTATGTCTCGTGTGTGCAGAAATTGAATATATTTTCTTTTCTTTGCTAAATATTAATAAGATTTTCAATCATGAACGTACCATTCAATCAGAAGCCACACAATATTCTGTTCTAATTACTACATTATTCAAATGTAAACACTACCTGTCGGTATAATGTAAAAAGATAGCTCTTGTTCCCTAGAATTGGTACAAATAATGTAATTTCAATATACCTTCTGTTGTAAGATTTTAACTGTAAAGTCGTATGTAAAGGCCCATGTGATCACATTTCTCTACGTGTCTATATATACCAAACGTGTATTAATAACTAAAAGGAAATCAATACATCATCATTCTTGTTTTGTTGTCTTTTATATACACAATAATGTGTTAAACTTGTTCAATTGCACACTATGCACTTAATCTATTTTCTATTAATTGAATATTTTTCACTAATTTTACCCCTAAACTAAAGTAATTTTTCGTTTAAACATGCGTCTCATAAGTCTCAAAAACATATTTGATAAATGAAACTGAACAATGTTTTTTTTCTGCAAGAAAAACACATGACAAGATAATATCGAATTCTCATATGCTTATCTTCATTCAACGAGAATAAGTTACATTAATTTTGCACGTTTCAATGTCTGGTTATTCAAACATCCCACCCCGAATAAATATGATAGGGAAATTGCACTTGTTTGTAGGAAATTTTAACCGGTGTATTGCCGGTATGTATATACCTATCTCATCTATATTAAAGAGTTGATCGCGCATGCAGGAAATAGTTACAGGTACACACGATGAACATAATCCGCCATGTTTATAATTTCGGAGAAGGTAAGATCAATATATTAACATGGATCTACAGATTAAGTAAACAGCAGAAAAATAAGTCAAATAAATTTTTAAACATTACACTGGTAAGTGAAGAACAGACAATTATTGGAAATTAATTTTAGATAAACAAGAAGGGAATAAACAAATTAACTACACAATAGAGAAGATCGATGCATAACATAATTTCAAATTTATGATTAATTAAACAGACCGGAACATATACAGAGATATTGAACGGTAAAAGGGGTTTAACATTTCTTAACTGTAAACAGGTCAATTGATTTAGAATAATTATGTTTAATATATTATTTAGTATAATTGCTTAATCACGATCTCGCTTGTAAATTGTTCAATGTACTGTAATACACAAATACACGCATTATTATGTGTAAACAAGGATACGAATTTGTACGATTTTATTGTTTACATTGCAAAAGGGAATAAATCAAGCTACATGTAGCATTCAAGGGACACTAGCTACGAGATGTATAAAAAATCCAAAGTATGATTTATTTTTTGTTCAGCCACTAATGAGAGTGAAATAGTGAATAAATAATTCGCTTTTAGCAGTGAAAATGATTCAATTTTGTCAAATTAAACTAATAAACATTGATAATGAATTGTTTACTTGAAAGTGAATAATTCGATCTCATTAAATCCGTATTCATGTGAACTCCAATTTAACCCCTTAGCTAGAGACGGATAACGCTTGCTTTGTCCGTGTACTGGTTGTGTAAAGGAAAAGAATGCCAACATTATAAGTAAAACAAATGTAAATCATTTGATTGACTGATTCGATCCACAAAAAAATCATTCTTATAAACTAGGTAAAAACGATGAGAAACATATATTTCAAATCTATAATATCTAAGCAAACAAACCTATAAAATCCAATTGCACGAGTTGCTTAATGTATTTATATCTATATTTATGTTAACATCCCTTATATGGTAATTGGAGGTCAACACGATAAGTAATTATATGGAGTCTAGACTAAAATACACATGAAACGAAGTAACATATTATCGAGCTGAAGTCCTGTAAAATGTTTATTTTATACTCTTGATAGTTTTGACAAATGTTTTACATTGTTTTAAATAAAATATGAAAAATTTAGTCAAATCGGTGACCACGAATTTGACCGGAAGTGCTCTCATGCTTATCTTTACATTAAAAGAGGGCAATCGCACAAGTCTCATTATTTTTCATAAAATCGCAATCGAATATTTGGCAAGATTTACTGAAGAAAAAAATAACAAAGGGTCTAAACATTGAACCAAAGTTCTAAAAATATTACAAGCATTCACGTATTGAGTGTTATGGCGGTTCTTAACACTATTATGATTTTAGTTGATTTTGCAAATATTGTATCCAACAAAAATCAATTTATTTGTTAATTGCTATAAAGTTGGTTCGTGTAGTGCATACATGTTTTTTCTAATGTTTTTTTTTCTTACATATAGGACATTCAAAATAAAATCATGAATTCTAGTCCCACATCTTGAACATAGAGGTATATAAAAAATAAATTGGCATTTTGTTCTAGATATTAACTTTATCAGGAAGAATATCAAGCGAGCTAGCCAGGAAGCTAGGAATTCGGCTAACTTCTGTCAAAATGTAAAATTGAAAAATAATTAGGTACACGTATAAAAGAGAAAATGTACAAATCAACAATAATTTCATTTATTTTTTGTTCGTATGTTGTAAAAAAAAAAGATATTATAGAATGTAACAGTGGTAAATGTACCATCGTCTTGATAAAATATGAAAAGAAGTAGACGATCGACTTGCTGTCATAGTTTAGTTGCTGAACAGTTTTGAACGTATTTTCATTTTTATTATTTTACAGGAAAATTGATAGATTATAATTATTGTCACTTTCCCATTACAAAGTTTACTTTATCCATTTAGATGTCAACAATATAAAGCAAGTGTGACTGTCAGCAGCATACACCAATAATTAACAATGGAGTCAATTTCAGACGAGAAAAAGAACTTCATAATTATTCAGTTAGTGGTTACAGGAATTTCGCCACGTGCTGTCCGTAAAATATTTGACAGAGAATTTCACCCTAAATGTTTAAAAGGTTCACTAAGAAAGGAATCCATAAACTTTAAGATAAAAGAGCTGAAAAATAAAGGAGTTTTGAGCAAGGCACAAATGAATCTGCTTTATCCAGATGTAGGTGAGTTTTTTTATGGAAAGTACAGTTATAATATCATCTAATATGTGTATTACGACTAATTTATTCCTTGCGAGAAGTTCTTTCAAATTTATCATGGGCTTAACAACTTGTCGACCCCTACGATACATGTACACAACGTTAAACTTCAAACAAGGTATATATATTGTTATTACTGAGCAGTATTTCTCGTTTTGTTGTTGTTTTACACTCTCTCTCCAGGGTCAAACAATTTGTATTTCTTAACATACCATGTGATATTTGGATTGAATCTGTATAAACGTAGGAGGGATATCGTCATAATCTTAAGGTGACCTTGACATTTGATCAAAATTATTGATTTATTTGACATTTTCTTGTCAAGAACAGAACTTGTTTATTTCCTGATATTTGACACAAGGCGGCAACACATCAGGGACTTGTTCTGACTTTTAATTTTAGATGAATTATATCTGTCCTATACGATATTCCGCTTGTGCCATGCTCCGTCCTTGATATAATTAATTGATAAATAAAGCTAAAACTGTTCAGGTTCCAATCCTAAATCGTGTATAGTAGCTAACTGCCTTGACCAAACCTTTGAAGGGCACCATATATTTCTCTTCGTTTATCACAAATTGTTATTAAATTTTAAAAAATACAGTTAAAATTCCCACCAATTACTATATATGTTTATTTAGAAATACACAGAGTTTAAAGTACTAGAACGTTTTTGACGGGCAATATCTTTACTGTAGGTTCCTTTGCTCATTAGTTTTAGGTCACTAAACACAGTTCCAAGTATCTAAGAATTGAGTATATTGTAGGTATAGAACCTTCATCATCCACATTTGACATACCACTGATGCTTTGTTTGTTGAGAAACTTCACTAATATTGATGTTTATGATCAGACTCCTCAACAACATGACACAAGTGTAGCGGCTGATCTCGGCAGAATGCATTGTTATAGAAACAAGTGTGCTCACATGAATATATGTGAATTTTCGAGAGAACATTTCAATTTGATTTGGACCGATTTAACTGAGGTTAGTATATGATTTAATGGACATTGCATGCTTTAATTTGACCAAAAACAATACAAACAGAGTGAGGCAATAAAAGGGAGGAAGGACAGAAGGATTTAAAAAATTAAAATCCTAGGATAGTAAAAGTCGAAAATGAGAAAAAAAAATGAAAAAAAAAAAAATTTCTTACAAAAGACATTTTGAAAATGAATGTTCTGCAACACAAAACGTGAGAAACAATTGTGCACAAAAGTCAAAATAAGGAAGCATGCGTAGCAATAGATGTTTTTTTAGGTCAATCAGTAAACAGCCTATTGTCCCAATTCCCTCGAATTGTACATGGTCGTCCTTTACACAATGTATAATACTTTACTGTGATATACTGTCGACAGTGGCGTAGATACATAAATACAAAACGCTCGTGCGTTCACGTCGATCGTCAAACCATAACAAAATAATAAAATAAGTCTCAGTATTATATTTTGGCGTCTTTTTCCTGATAATTTCCTTTTTATCTAGAAGATGAATTTTTGCCGGTCCAAAAATCAGACAAATTCACACAACCCTGGATTGTAAACCCTGACAAATGAACAGGAATACAAAGTTCTACTGATTAAAAAAACGGGTTTACCAAAACAACTTTGACGAATTCGGCTTAACCCTCTTGCTGCCGACCGTTTTTCAAGGTTGCATTTCATATGCCGGAAAATACGACAGCTCAACGTCTGTGACGTAACATGCCAAACAACAACGTCATTCGATATATGACGTCACGAAAAAATGACCACTACATTTGGGACCAATTGGAGAAAAACATAACCCTGTTTATTCTTCCGTATTTTAATTGAAAGAGATACAACATTGATAAGAAGCTTGCATAAATTTATCCATGGACATATGTGTCCCTCCGGCACTGCCGGTTTGGACATATGTGTCCCTCCGGCAGCAAGAGGGTTAAATAATATCGTGAAGAAGTTTTAGTGAAACTTTTTTTTTGTCACAGATTGACATCGTTTTTTCGAGAAGTACCAATCTGCTCTATTACCGTCCCAGCAATATGTTATTTAATTTATAATATTGCATGTTCTATCATTATCGTCTTTTAAATTTTGAATTGAAAATACTTATCTATGACGTCATGTACATAGCAACGCTACAGTTCAGTATTAGAAAAACAACAAACGTGAAGCAAGATGTATTTTTTATTTTGATAAAACAAAACGTCTGAGGCCAAACCGTATAACTTGAGCATTGTTTAAAAAAATAATGTAAATTCAATTCATTGTCCTTTAAATCATAGATTTTGATTGGTCTGTAGAAGAGGGTGACATTTAAAACATTGTCAACTGCTGAACCATGGGAAAGAGTAAACTATTTCCCTCTTATTAGCCAATCAAAATCTGGCATATTAACGTGGAGTATCATAATATATATTGTCCATTTATACAATCCTTGTGTCTAAGAGAAATGGTCATTACTAAATATCTATTACAAAACTTAAACTAGTCTAAAACAGGATCTTAGCTTTTGATTAAAAACAGAAACCATGTGTTTAATAAAACTCATTATAGATACCAGGATTAAAATTTTTGTATTTCGTTTACAAAAGAATGATCAGTTAGGCTCGAATCAAAAATGTTTTAAAGGTCAAATGAGGTAAAAAAAAGTATTAAAGCATTACGCAAACCGTATATGTTCAACAAGTCTGATGTTTAAGTTGCTTTTACTTTTACCTATCTGATAACAATGTTTTCTGTTATAAAATGAATTCCCAAGAACTGAATGAAATTTTAGAGAATATTTTGGATATACCACAATATTGTGTATTATGCAGAACTTAGGGTACAAGGTGATTTCAAACCTTGTAAAACCTGTGATTTTTTTTAAATGCGAAGCGGCAGCTTGATATTTTTTAAATCATAAAATAGTAAACAAAAAAATGTGAATAACAATTAAAGCAAATGAAGAAAAACCTTCGACAAATCAGAGACAATGTAGATATCGCAATCTCACGACTCTGTAACTTGTTTGTGCCATTTTAGGTATGTCGTATTTATATCGTAAGCGTCGAAAGGTTAAGCACTGGTAAAAAAAAGGGTTAATTATCACTCTGTGTTAATGTTAAGTGTTATTCGCCCTTTTCGTTCCCAAATTGTTTTAGTTTATTTATTTTGTAATGTTTTCTCATTGATGAAGAACCGTAATGTAATATTCTTTCTTTAAGAATGTATTCGTTCGCATTACCTCAAACCATAAATGACAAGCGGTACCAATTACAGTATGATTCGATGTTATTGATATTGTTACAGGCTATTCGACGCTTGGGGGGATCAGAACTGTATGACAAATGCCAAACAGAGAAACAAAGTTTGGAAAATCGAGATCAAATGGTCTTATGTGAGATTTTCAACGAGATGAACAGCTCGATGAGAGAAATTGGAAATTTGAAAGAAGAAACTAATAAATTGAAAGAAGAAACTAATAAATTGAAAGAAGAAACTAATAAATTGAAAGAAGAAAAAAAGTTGGAGATCGATTTGCTAAGAATAGAACAACAAGACGAGGCTGAATTAGAATTCCTTTGCATTTCTGAGAAAAATAAACGTCAGTATTTGTACTTCATTTATGTTCTGATTTAATACTTTGAAAATAATACCACGATTTTATCTTAACTTCATTTAAATGCAGTATATGGATTAGCATTAAAAACGGTCTCAAAATATTCATCAATCTAGTTATATTCAAATTGGCTTCCTCTATACGAACAAGCCAACAGTGATGTTGATATTGATTTGAAATACCAAGGACTATTATAAACAAAAGCAATGTGCTTGCTTAGTTTTTCAATTATCGGAGAGGAACACGATATAGAGACAGAAAACTCTTATCTTTTGCACATACAAATGAAACGTTGCACGTGGTGTTTTTGTGTGAAAATGGGATAGTCAAGCGTTATATCTTTTTAAATGATTTTTTATATGTATTTTTTTAACCTGACTAGTCAATGCATTGTCTTGAATAATAATCTACAGCAAAATATATATCGTAACATTATTGTGTGCTATTATATTTACAACGAGGTTAAAAATAGATGCGAGAAAGTAGTTAGTAAACAGTACACTCAAATTGTTCAGGCCTTTACATGTGACGTAGAGAAGTATTATGCTAAGTGATTATATTGTACCGATAAAAGAGTACTCGCAGTTGATGAATCCTAGTTAAAATTAAATTTTTAACTAATGGATACTCTTTTTCTATCAGATAGAAATGTAAATCATTACTTTAACAGAAGTAATGATCAGTGAACTATCTTAAGTATGCGCAATATTAGTTTTCTCTTTTTTTACAATTTAAAACGATTGTGCTCTTTTGTTTGTATATTATGTTTTATGTAAATGTATATTATGTTTGTTTTTTATTTTACATTTATTATACTTGTATTTGCAGAACAAAACACTGAATTTAAGAGAAAATGGAGGGAACAACTAAACAATGAAACTTTTATTTTATCAAAAGCGGCAATTTCAATATTCGAAACTATTCAACACAATCAGTTTGTTGCCGTTTCTGGAATGTGTGGGTCTGGAAAATCCACGTTGGCTCAATACACAGCGCTTCGTATGTCGGAAAGCCATAGATATTTTGTTATATATGTGCCTTCAGCTTTGGAAAATTTTACACCTCAATATTATTATAAAAAACCCGACCAAAAATGTTTGTACATTTTTGACGATTTATTTGGAAAATCTTCCATTTCTGATTTCAACCACATAAGATTGACTGTATTGTTGAATGAAGCTAAAACGATTGCAGCCAGGTACCTTAACGTTAGGTTTTTAATAACATGTAGGCAACATGTAAATGTTATGACAAAATTAAAAGACATTTTACCATCTATTGTAGAATGCGAATTGCATTCACCCGAACTGTCATTATCCCTTGATGAGCGTCAAAAGATCTTTGATTTATATATTCATGATGAGGTCAATGTGTACCAGAATAATGATTTCTTACTAAAGTCAGAGCAGCTGCCGTTACTTTGTAAGTCATACAGAAAGCATTTTTGCAGCAGATTTCAAGATTTTATTTTAAATTCTGACAACATAATAAGAAGTAAAATAGAGGAAATGAGAGAGTCGGAGAACCCGTCGTATATCTGTCTTGCTCTGTTACTAGTTGCTGGAGAATTTGATACACAATATTGTTCATGTGAATGTATAAGATATGGGAACTGTCATACTGTTTTGCAGAGTGTAATATCGGAATCAAGTTTTAAGAAAAAACAGACGGCAAGCCGTAAGTTATTATCGTCAGGATTTGAGAAAATAGAAGGAATTTATGTTAAAAGAGAAGGAAATCGCCTGTCCTTTATAAACGAAATAATATATGACGTTGTTATATTATGTATTGGGAGTAAGTTTATAAATAGTATAGTAAAATTTGCAGAATACTCTTTTATTGAACATCGTGTTAAATTGGAATCTTTTACAACTCAGGAAACACCCAAAAGTGCTTTCTTAGTTTTGAACCAGACGTATAACGAACTATTTTTTGAAAGGCTTTTACTGGAAATAAGAGAAGGAAACGAAAGAGTTTTCGCAAATATTCAAAATAAATATCATGGTTATAGAAAAGCCTTCATAAAATATCTTACAGCACATTTAACTGACTCAGATGTAAAATTTTTAAAATCACCCCTTCTTTTATCGTGTAAAATGGGATATGATGACGTTGTATTGTATCTTGTTGGAAAATGGAACAGACTGTTAGAATATTCAATATCCGAAACTGAAACACCGCTAGCTGAAGCATGTAAAAGGGGATATTTTGATATTGTCAAAATTTTAGTAAAATCAGAAAAGTATAGGGATACCAGTGTTATAGGAAATCCAGATCTGCCGATTGTGTGTGCTTGTAAAAATGGTTACACGGATATTGTCAAGTTTTTGTTAACAAATGGTGTATATCGAGATCTGTACAGCGGTTTCGATGCTTCCTGTAAAAATGGTCATACAGAGATAGTCTTACTACTTATAGATAAAGAACCGAAACTTTTGCAGCGGAACGGGCTAGACGTTTTGATGAGTGCTTGTGAAAATGGACACGAAGAAGTTGTTAGGATACTACTAAGTCGCACTATTGATTCTGAATCAATTTCATTATATTACCCGTCAATGAATGGTCATTTGAATATAGTCAAATTGTTATTAAAAGCTAAGGCACAAGTGCATGAGTGTGATATAAATGTTGCAGAATGGAACGACCATGAAGACATTGTTAAATGTTTACGCAATCATTTGAATCTGTAAGATACAATTGATTTCGGAACTTATCATTAAAACAATATGGAAGCGATATTTTTTTGGCATATAACATATTGTGTGGCGATGTTTTCATTTACAAATCAATTAGTTTATTAGCGCAAAACATAAACAAACCAACATAAATTATATTGTATCCGAAGCGCTTTTCTTGATTTACCTTCATCAGCTACACTCAAATCTAAACATTAAAAGCCTTAGATGTTTTATTACCTAAACACCGAAAGAGATCAAAAGGGACCTAAAAGAAAAACTAAACATGCTAAATATATTTAAGATGAAAAGTTAAAACCTTAGTTTTTTAAAATATTGTGTTAACTTATTTAACAGTGAATTTAAGATCGTTAGATCATTTGGATGAAAATGAGATGACGTTATTTACGTTCCAATTATGATTAGAAAAAGTCGTATGATACGGTGCTTTTTGTCCGCGATTTGCTTTTTGTCCGCTTTTGCTTTTTGTCCGATTATTTTGCTTTTTGTCCGATTATTTTGCTTTTTGTCCGATACTTTTGCTTTTTGTCCGTTGCTTTTTGTCCGTTTTGCTTTTTGTCCGATAATTTTGCTTTTTGTCCGATACTTTTGCTTTTTGTCCGTTGCTTTTTGTCCGTTTTGCTTTTTGTCCGATAATTTTGCTTTTTGTCCGACACTTTTGCTTTTTGTCCGTTGCTTTTTGTCCGTTTTGCTTTTTAGCTCACCTGGACCATAGGACTAAGTGAGCTTTTCTCATTTTCTCATTATTCGTCGTCGTCATTTATTTTTACAAAAATCTTCTCTTCTGAAACTACTGGCAAAATTAAAGCAAACATGGCCAAAATCATCCTTAGGGTATTTAGTTTCAAAAAAGTATCCGATGACCCCGCCCAATAATTAAGATGGCCGCAATGTCTAAAAGAAGAGCATCGCATAAAATGTAGATTTTGGCTTATATATCTGAAACAAAACCATAGAGACAATCTAACAAGGGATAAGAACATTTCGCCTCATAAAATAATGTGGACCAGTCAGAACTTTTCATGTGGGACAATATGAGCTCTTAATTTAAAAAAAAGTGGGACAATCGGGAATAAGCCCTACAGACTAGAGCAATTCTAAAATAAACACTGTTGATGTATCTCTTTTAAATTTTCTATTAAAAAGTGTTTTACATTTACGAATGCACTATATTGTATCTGTATCTAAAATATTAAACGCATTTATTTCGTGATAGAAATTAAGTAAATGCTTAAGTAACCATTTTATTACTTTTCCCCCTCTTTTGGAGTTTGTCAAACAAAAATAAACTACTTTGTTGAAAATGCTGTTGTGTTAACCAAAGTTTCCTTAATCTTATTACTTGAATAACCTCGAACTTCCTCGTCATTTGGATATAGTTGCTAAATAATTCCGAAATGTATGGATTAATACAGTTTATCTAAATAAATAGCTACACATGTATTACGTAAACTTTGTGATAGTGTTCCAAAAATGAAGTTTGTTTGTTTGTTATATTTGTAATATTTGTAATGTTTAAGAAAAATAAAGTTGTTGGAAATATGACGAAAATATTACCAGACTTAAAAAAGTTTTTTTTTTAACTGAAATGTTGCAAAATATTTTGGAGTGACTGTCAATCGGCCATTCGCATATAAGTGCAAATGGTGACTATATATTATTAGCGGGAAGAAGAAACTGTGCGTTTAAGCAATAACATGTCGTAAATGTGTGCACTTCCACATGTAGCAAACGCCGACACCATTTAACATAATGATAAAACTATTCAAACGAGAAAACCATTAATTTACAAAACACTATACGACAAACAAATACAGAAACAAACAACAACTATTGAATTACAGATTGAAACTCCGTTCCTGACTTATTCGTATGATTATCATATATAATATTTAGCGCGATTAAACATCAATTTAGAATTTCAATAACGAAACCATCACTCAAGGATTATTTGATTTGATAAATTTCTAAACTATTCTAAAGTTTCGAGCATATAAAAAAGAAGATGTGGTATGATTGCCAATGAGACAACTATCCACAAAAGACCAAAATGACACAAATATTAACAACTATAGGTCACCGTACGACCTTCAACAATGAGCAAGGCCCATACCGCATAGTCAGCTATAAAGGCCCCGATAAGACAATGTAAAACAATTCAAACGAGAAAACTAACGGCCTTATTTAAGTAAAAAATGAACGAAAAACAAATATGTAACACATAAACAAACGACAACCACTGAATTACAGGCTCCTGACTTGGGACAGGCACAGATTTAAATAATGTGCCGGAGTTAAACCTATTAGCGGGATCCCAACCCTCCCCCTAACCCGGGACAGTGGTATAACAGTACAACATAAGAACGAACTATAAAAATCAGTTGAAAAAGGCTTAACTCATCAGATAGACACAAATACAAGTGGACGTGGCCGGGCACTTATACATCCCGACACAAAAAGTCAGAATGAACAGATCTGAGAGTACTCGCAGTTATCTGACAGCTATTTCAAAGCCACTAACAACTAATAAAAAGTCATGCCTCTGAGACTTAACGTTCGTTTAAGTCTTTGAATATCCCATGTATTCTACAAATTGGTGTACGTACACCATTGCTCACACGTTTGAGGATGACAGACTAACTTACGACCAGAATGAATAAGAATTAGTCTATATAACAAGATCTAAAATATTTCTAGTGTAAAAGACTTTAACCTCGCCACATTATTTATGTATGTGCCTGTACCAAGTCAGGAGCCTGTATATTCAGTGGTTGTCGTTTGTTTATGTTTACATATTTTTTTTTTCATTTATTTTTTTGACATAAATAAGGCCGTTAGTTTTCTCGTTTGAATTGTTTTACATTGTCTTATCGGGCCTTTTATAGCTGACTATGCTGTATGGGCTTTCCTCATTGTTGAAGGCCGTACGGTGACCTAATGCTGTTAATGTCTGTGTCATTTTGGTCTTTTGTGGATAGTTGTCTCATTTGCAATAATACCACATCTTTTTTATAAGAATGCCAACTCCTCACACGTACAATTATTACTTCATTTTCTTTTTTTCACTCATCTAATTATTATATCTATTTTAATTCAATATTGTATCCATATAAATGTATATGAACGCTTACATATATATAATTATTGCGATATCATATATAAGAGAGAGGCAAAGTGTACCAAAGGATAATCACACTAAAAAGGGTTGAAACAAACCAACAAAGCCGCAGCTGAATGAAAAACAACAAGATACACAACAGTCCACAAAACAAATGGTCCGAGAACACAATTAGTTCGTAGTGCATTTCTTTTAGAACATAAATGAAAATTTAAAAAATCCCACCTGCGCTTTCTCAATGAAACTTTTACAGTGTGTTGTACTAATTTTGGGACAAATTATATCAAAATTATAGAAAACTTCATCGCGTCTAACTCAAAATATGGACAATTTTGTGTTTAGGGTGTCTTGAAATCTTTTGACAGCTTCCGAAGTGCTAATTTTTAACCTTTATCAGCTGGACCAAATCACTACTTTCCTGTAAAATTCTGGACCCAAATTTTTTTACAGTGTAATTTTACCCCCCCCCCCCCCTTACTTACAATGTGAGGCATTAAACAAGGAGAAATAAATTTGGAAGAGGTATAAAAATTATTGGCAAGTAACCCACTGTTATCACTAGGGACTAATAACGAAAATCAAGGGACGACAATTGTGGTCTCGGACGAAATCATTGAAATTTAAAATCTGAGCAACAAGAACCAATGCAACTGTGATGATGTATGGTTCACTGGAAGAGTAAGATAATCCTGCTCCGTCCATTAAGTTTTAAAAAGTCATGTATTAAACTCAAACTCTCGAACACGTTGTCTTGGAAGATCTTTATTCCAAGGGGGTCCTTAATAGTTGCTTTTTGATAATCCTATAAGGAGTTTATAATTTAACTCCTTGCGAACACTTTCATAAGGAACGAAAATTCCCATCTGCATCTTTTTGAAAAGATTGCAAATATTGTTTAAATTAAATAGGGTATCCCATTTCAAACCCAGCGTCTCGGAAAATCACATTTTAGGGCACTAGACAATGATTAAATGTAGTAATTCGATAATAATACATGGATTTCTCGCGAAAACATCGTTAAGGCGAAATTTAAAGTTTGTCTTGGCTGATTGAAGAAATTTCACAATAAAAACTGAAACGCAAAAACGCAAAAACGCATAAAGATGTTTATTCAGGACAATAACTTATATAAAACAACAGCAGAAATACATATAATGTATCACCAATGGAGGTTGTAAAATACTGTAGGTGATACTTAAACGTAATGTTCTATTTATTTTTTTTTTCGTTAAGGGGACTGGAGGGTATTAATCCATTATTTTTTAAATATACATGTAGGATTTTGCTTGTTTTTCTATAGATGAACTTTTATCATATACTAAATAGAAAAATCAAATAAAAACATGGGGTTATCGTTCACTTAAGCTCACAATCTGCCCTCGAAAGAAGCAACCATTTTTGTTAAGGTACTTTTTTTTAAGTTGAACTAATAGGAGAAATAGAGAGATATATATATCGAAATAAAAAAAGAACTAAATTACAGAAATCGATTTAATTAACTGTTTAGTTTACGTAAAGCATATTTGAAAAATATCTATAGGTCACCGATGAGTTGAAAAAGACATTTTAATTCTAATGCCAAAACAAAATGTCATTATTGCACTAAAGGGAGACAATTTGGAGCTTTTACAGTGATATAAACATTTGAAAAATAAATCTGAGGCCAAAATCATTCGATTTTTTGGGTTGATTTTTGAGCCAATTCATAAAGTTATAACTAATAGTGTAATAAATAAAATTTGTAATGAAAACAAAAATGATAAAATTTTTGCTGAAATTACCCTCGAGCCTCCGAAAGAGCAAGTATTGCACAAAAAAAAAGGAATCATCCTTTAACGGAAACAACTCTTGAAATCATCGGCTATTCGTCGATGACTAAAGGCTATTTATTTCTGAAATCTAAATTTTGTTTTGCTGTTCTGAGTGTTCAAGATGTTACATGCAGCTAAAATATTGGTAAAACATTTGAAAAAATACTGATCTGTATAAAATTTACACAAAAGTAAACGAATGAAAGCCACTGGAATGCAGTCCAGGACTCGGATAAATAAGCACATTTAAACAAGAGTGCACACACTGAAATGTCTCGCCTACTTTACTCATCATTAATATTATGTTGATAGCCCTAAGTATAAAGATTTATTACAACTGCCACATAAACTTAACATTAACCAAGATAGCTAAACAAAGACCAAATGAATTATGAAAATGAGGTAAAGGTCAGACGAACCATACCAGGCAGACATAAACAGCTAACAATTCTTCGATACAACAAATATACTTGACCTATTACTTATAGTTTAAGAAAAACAGACCAAAACACAAAAACTTAACACTGTGCAATGAACCGTGAAATTGAGGTCATGGTCAAATAAAACCTGGGAGACTTATATATAGATCATAAGATATTTTCATGCACCAAATATAGTGACCTTTGGCATATAATATTAGATAAAAAGACCAAAACTCAAAAACTGAACTTTGACCACTGAACCATGAAAATGAGGTCAAGGTCAGATGATATCTTCCCGTTAGACATGTACACCTTACAATCATTCCATACAACAAATATTGTAGACTCATTGCATAAAGTATGAAAAAAACAGACCAAGACAGAAAAATTTAACTATAACCACTGAACCGTGAAAATGAGGTCAAGGTCAGATGACACCTGCCAGTTGGACATGTACACCTTACAGTCCTTCCATACACCGAATATACTAGCCCTGTTGCTTATAGTATCTGAGATGTGGACTTGACCACCAAAACTTATTCTAACCTTTGTTCACTGATCCACGAAATGAAGTCGAGGTCAAGTGAAAACTGTCTGACGGGCATGAGTACCTTGCAAGGTACGCACATACCAAATATAGTTATCCTATTACTTATAATAAGAGAGAATTCAACATTACAAAAATTCTGAACTTTTTTTTCAAGTGATCACTGAACCATGAAAATGAGGTCAAGGACATTGGACATGTGACTGACAGAAACTTCGTAACATGAGGCATCTATATACAGAGTATGAAGCATCCAATTCTTCCACCTTCTAAAATATTAAGCTTTTCAGAAGTTAACTTACGCCGCCGCCGGATCACTATTCATATGTCGAGCTTTCTGCAACAAAAGTTACAGGCTCGACTAAAATGACAGGTTATATGAACTGAGTGGCAATAAAAGCACAAGTCTAACACTTGCTTTTTAAAAAATTAAAATCTTTTTTTAAAATGGTCATCTTTAAACAAACAAAAATTGAATATGAAAATTTACAATTCCAACAATAGATCGAAATTAAACAGAAATGTTTCATTATCATTTTTCGGCTACAATTGGTATATGAACCATCCAAATGTCAAAATATCAACATAGAGTATTTACAAAGAATGTTTCTGTTATGTTGTGCAACTAAATCTCTACAGCAAATGGTAGTGACAACACTAGATGTTAATTAGGATCCAGCGAAAAGCCAGGCTTTTGTCCACGAAGGTAGCAAATTGTCGGTGTGACTATCGCTGACGGCTTTTGGTAATACACGATATGGTTGTTGGTCATGTTGTTATCACCAAGGGAAGGTCATCGTGCTCTTAATTTCCACACAAACTGATATAGCTCCAAAGGTTTAACAATGAACACCAATGGACACTCATGTCAATTGGAAGGCCACGCGGAATCAATAACGGAGATGTTAAAGACAAATGCATCGGTCATGCTGGGCTTTTGTTGCTTAATGTCTAAATGGACATGGCCTATAATTAAAAGATCCTTTTGCGGAATTTGTGGATTATTTGGTTAACTGTATACAGTCTACGAGCAATTGCATCCTGGGAAAAGCCTCATTAGATAAACCCCAATTTGTTTGTAATTGGTTGTCAGAAAGACCTGGCATATAGTCTTATATTTATTGAACTTTCTTACTTACAATAAGGGATAAGCCAGCGAGTAAGTCAGCAAAGGGTTAGGGAAGTACCTTGGTATATAAAAAAGTCGAAATAAACAATTGCCGGCTGGCCAAGAGATTCTCCACGTGGGGTATGATGCCAGAGGTAGAAGTAGGCATTGCCTTAAAAAAGGCACAGATCACTTAGGCCCAAGACCCGTACGAGTTTGACAACAATGAATTAAAAGGGTAAGGTGGTACCTCTGTTTGCAACGAAGTCGAAATACACTTTAATAATTGCCGGCTGGCCAAACTAAAAGATTCTCCACGTAGGCCATTTTACCAGAGATAGAGGAGGGCATTGCCATACAAATTTCTTATTATAGCACTTATGCCCTAGACCGGTACGAGTTTGACAATAATGAATCAAAAGGGGGAGATGGTACCTCTGTTTACAACAAAGTCGAAATAAAGTATTGCCGGCTGGCCAAACTAAAAGGTTCTCCACATAGGCCATTTTACCAGATATAGATATGGTAATTGCCTTTAAAATGGCATATAACACTAATTCCAAAGACCTGTACGATTTTGCCTGCAAGGGGTTAAAAATAAAAGGTGTTACCTTTGTTTACAACGAAGTCGAAATAAACCTCTACCTCTGGTATAATGATCCACGTAGAGAATCCCGGAGTTTGGCCTACCGGCTACAGTTATTTTGACTTTAATGTGAACAGAGGTACCACCTCCTCATTTTAGCTCTTTACTGACAAACTCGTACGGGTATATGCCATATAAGTGCTATAGGCTATTTTAAAGGCAATGACCACCTATAACTCTGGTAGCATGGCCCATGTGGTGAATCTCGTAGTTTGAACAGCCGGCAATATTTCATAACGACTTTGCGATATACTAGAATACCCTCCTTTCCTTTTGCTGGCATAAGTGCTATAAACCATTTTAAAGGCAAGGCCCACCTCTACCTCTGGTATCATGATAAACGTGGATCATCTTTTATTTTTGGCCATCCGGCAATAGTTTATTTCGACTTTGTTATATACCAGGGTACCCTCCTTACCCTTTGCTGACAAACTCGTACAGATCAATGGAATAAGAAGTATGGGCCATTTTAGATGCAATGTCCACCACTACCTTTGTTATAATGGCCTATGTTGAGAATTTCTTTGTTTGGCCAGCCGGCAATAATTCATTTCGACTTCGTTGTAAACATAGATACCACCTCCCCCTTTTAACACTTTGCTGAAGCACTGGTACGGGTCTACGGCATAAGTGGCCATTTTTGAGGCTATGGCCACTTCTACCTCTGGTATCATGGCCCATGTGGAGAATCTCTTCGTTTAGCCAGCCAGCAATAGTTTATTTCGACTTTGTGATATACTTAGGTACCCCCCTTACCCTTTGCTGATTAACTTACACGGGTCTGGGACATACGTGTTATGGCTATGTTAAAGGTAATGCCTACCTCATCCTCTGATATAATACCCCGCGTATAGAATCTCTTAGTTAGGCCAGTCGGCTTAATTTATATTTTCGTTGTAAAAAGAGGCATCGCATGCCCCCTTTAACCTTTTGCTGACAAACTCGTACAGGTATAGGGCGTTAGTTTTATCAGCCATTTAAAAGGCAATGCACACATTTAACCTAGGATTAATGGCCAACTTGGAGAATCTCGTACTTAAGCAAGCCGGCAATAATTTATTTCGACTTCTTTGTAAACAGAGGTTCCAACTCCCTTTTAAACCCTTTGATGATACCGCGTACTTCTCTAGGGAATAAGTGATTTAGGCCATTTTAGAGGCAATGACAACCTCTACCTCTGGTAACATGGCCCACGCGGAGAATCTCTTAGCCATCCAGCAATAGTTTAGTTCGACTTTATTATATACTAGGGTACCAACCTTACACTTTGCTGACTAACTCGTACGGGTCTAGGTCATACGTGCTCATGGTCATTTTATAGAGGCAATCCCTTCCTCTACCTCTCATATTATGGCCCGCGTGGATAATTTCTTAGTTTAGCCAGCGGGCAACAGTTTATTTCAACTTCGTTATATACCGGGCTAATTCATCCCCCTTTTAACTCATTGTTGACAAACTCGTTCGGGTCTATAGCATAAGTGCTATGAGCCATTTTTAAGAGAATGACTACTCCAACATCTAGTATAAGGGCGCATCTAAAAATGTCTTAGTTTGGGCAGCCGTCACTATTTTTGGTGGACTGTGTGATATACTAGAGTATTCCCCTTACCCTCTTCTGACCAACTTGTACGGGTCGAGGACATAAGTGCCATGGCCCATGGACCATTTAAGAGGCACTGCCTACCTATACCTCTGGTATAATGGCCAACGTGGAGAATCTCTTAGTTTGAAGAGCTGGCAATAATGAGGTTTATTTTTACTTCGTGATATACCGGCAAAACTCATGCCCCTTTTAATTCGTTGCTGATAAACTCGTGTAGATCCAGGACATAAGTGCTATAAGCCATTTATAAGGGTTTGACTACCCCTTCTTCTGGTATAATGGACTACCTGGAGTATGTCCTAGTTTAGCCAGCTTTCAATAGTTGTTTTTTAGACTTAGGGATATACAAGAGTATTCCCCTTGCCCTCTGTTGACCAACACCTACGGGTCTAGGATATTAGTGCTTCGAGCCATTTTAGAGGTAATGCGATATATTGTAAAAGACATGAAATTTCATGTACAAATCATTTATAATGTGAGTATGGTCTGTATTTAACTCCTAAAAGGACATGGTATTTTGAAGTTCAAAATGAAACCTGCCAAAAATATACACATTTTATATCGGACATAAAGCAAAATTATCGGACAAAAAGCAAAACGGACAAAAAGCAAAACGGACAAAAAGCAACGGACAAAAAGCAAAAGTTTCGGACAAAAAGCAAAATAATCGGACAAAAGGCAAAACGGACAAAAAGCAACGGACAAAAAGCAAAAGTTTCGGACGAAAAGCAAAATAATCGGACAAAAGGCAAAACGGACAAAAAGCAACGGACAAAAAGCAAAAGTTTCGGACAAAAAGCAAAATTATCGGACAAAAAGCAAAAGCGGACAAAAAGCGAATTGCGGACAAAAAGCACCGTATCAGTCGTATGTACCGCAGAAGTTTTCTGAATATATACTGACATCTCTGTGTAGTTATTTGGTGTCTGTGGAATTTGATGCAACTGCGTACAAGTGAAAGGTTTGGCTAGCTATAAAACCAGGTTCATTTCAACATTGTGTACATTAGAAATTGTCTGTACCAAGTCAGGAACATGACAGTTGTTATCCATTTGTCCGTTTGAAAATAATTAATTAATGGTAGGCATAAAGTAACATTATTTTGATGTGTTTCTATCGGTTTTAACTTGTTGGCTGGTCTTGTATTTCCGTAATCAAACTATGAATATTAAACATTGGTAGACCTCAAAGGCAGATTTGGAGGGAGGGTCAGGGTGTCTGCACCCCCTTTTGTGGGGAAACTTTGGTTAATTATACAAGGAATCAATGAAGCTTAAATAGTATTATTGAAGTTAGCCGAAGTTGTTAAAGCCAAAATATCAATAAGGGAGCTACAATTGGATTTGTAAATGGAGGGCGGGGTGAAATTTGGAAAAAAAAGACAGGACAGGAATTTTGAGTGAAAAAAGGCCGGATAAACAATTTGACCAAACAACATGAACAAAAAGGGAGAAAGTCAATTTAGGTATAAAAATTGGATTGAACCAATGAAAAGAGGATGGACCGAATAGAGTGAAAAATAAAAAAGCAGGATGAGATTTGAACTTACAAAAATGCAGGACAAAATTTTTCATCCAAGCCCCTCCCCCCAATAAAAATCAAATAGCATCTCCATTAATTGATAGTTTCATTGTTTTTTGTTTCATTCAAAATATAAAGTTACACTTCTTAATACTATGTTTTTTAAACCTCTCCTTTAAAAATCCTAAATCTGTTAATAAAAAACTATAGTCTGAATTCACAAAAATACAAGGTTCCCGATAGGTACTATTGTCCCTACAAAGTGTAGGGGGTGGGGGGGGGGGGAGAAAACATATCTCAAATCCTACCAAACTGGCCATTGATATGAAATGTCAATACCTTATTTATATAAAATAAATGTAATCAATATTAAGTTATTAACCCCAATGCATTTTGATGTTGAACTAGATACAACAACAAAAAACGAAATCTCGATAAATCATAACCATGTGTGCACTTACCAATAGGACGTTACTTTTCCCCTCCAGTGATCGTCTTTCATTATTTTCACAATATAAGCTAATAATGTACAATTTTTCCCATACCCAGCTTTATTTATCAGAACAGACGGTTATGATCATCTTAAATAAAAGTTGCGACCATCTTGGATATAAATAAAAAAGTTACGATCATCATCGTGATTTTTTGTATATCGATATTCGTTTTACTTGTTGCTTTTCCATTATGAACAAAACAATATTTATTGGCAATGCTTATAAAATATTTCTAGACATAATGCAAATCTGAAAATAAGCTGTCTAAAAGGTGAAATCGGCCGTCTAAAATGTCCCAAAACTGTGTCCGCCATATTGGGATGATCGTAATTGCAGTTAAGATCATCACGTTGACACCAGTGATACTCAAAAATAAAATTTACTGAAGTATTTCAAATTAACGCACGCACAGAACTCAACAATTATTTCTTTTTTTTAAATGTTTGTATAACTGTAACACAATATTGTCTTTATTTTTGCAAATAGCTTGTTTGGCGTAAGATCTGGTTTTAGCACTTCGACCACCTTAGGAAAAACCTGGAATTTAACTAGTTTAGCTCTATTGTAACGTTTTCTGATCAACAAAATAACGATCGACAAGATTGGGTTTCGCAATAATCATAATCACGTCACACAGGAGTTTTCATCCTTTCTGAATGGGAACGGAATGTTAGTAAAGTGTAACAGTGTTTACACGTTAATGTTTCTTTGTCCTTTCTCCAAGTGCATTTTCCTTACTCGTCCAGAATAGCACAATTGTATCGGTAATAAAATGCAGCTCATCAAACACAAAACAATAACAAGAGAATGTAAAATTGGTTTTTACTACAATAGTAGATACGGTCGTGGATATATATGGAAAACATAAAAAAAAAACAACAACAAAGCATAGGAAAGAAAAGAAAGAACCGAGTTTGATCATTCTACGACAATTACGACAACTATGACATGGTCATCTTTCACATGTAAGTGAGACTGTCCTGCAAGTGAGAGGTTTAGTTAGTTTTAAAACCAGATTTAATCCACTATTTTCTACATAAGAAAATGCCTGTACTAAGGCAGAAATTTGACAGTTGTTATCTATTCGTTTGATGTGTTTGAGCTTTTGTTTTCGCCATTTGATTATGGACTTTCCTGTCTGAATATTTTGGAATACAGTATTTGTGTGATTAAATTTTTTGAAAAAAAACGGTATACTCTTATGACATACGTTAAAATTTTTAACATATAACTTAAAAGATATATTTGAAACCCTTGTTTCAGTGGTTGCTTGCAAGTAGCGTCTGTTTATACCAATGAGCTCAGATCAAAGACACAATCAATGGAAAGTACAGACCTAGCTGTATATATACTCATTTTGCAAGTGTTACCAGAATGATGCTACTTCACGTCTGATGCACGAAAGGGAAAATAAATATGAAACTAAAAGTATATTTCACCTAATTGTGTATATGGTAGACAAAAAAATAATCACATTTTCGAGGTACGAAGTGAGATTACCTTTTCCGTAAATTAGAGTACCCCGAACATCTTTTCGTGATGCGGCTCCTCATGGTAAAAATCCCTTTTTTAACACAATAAGATTTTGAAAATTTAAGACTTTGAACACATTTTGTAGCTCCATAGTTTTTACACATTTATTCTATGTTCCTCTACTTTCCAAATCACCACAAATGATTAGGATCAGTCATTTGTGACAAATAGAAACATGTTTAATATCACTACACAGAGATTTTTTGTTTTCTCACAGCTGTTGAATTTCTCGTTTCGAGGCACATTAGAGATATTGACCCAAGTATCAATTAGTTAACTACATAATATAATCCAGAAGTGTGACAAAAAAATTCTGCAGCCCACTCTATGAATATTCGGGTACAACTACAGCTTTTTGTCAATATAAGCTGTTCTCGCTTATCGACAAACCGGAAAATCAAAAATGTCATTTTCTGAAAATTAAATGTATTACAAGTTTTAGCTTTCAACCAATCTGTGGACTGCTTCGCTTTATTCCAAATTAAAGTTAAATTTGTGCATGTGGTTGTTGATTTATAATTGGAAATTTATTTTCAGATATTGATTGATATAAAATAGATTTACTTATAAAGAGTGGGCGTAGTTTACCTCTGCTTTTAGAATTATGTTCACTTTACTTGTTGCAAATTAAAACATTTACAAATAGACACGACTCTAGATCTGGAGGTGTGCCTCTCATGGGATGTGTCTATATTGGAAGACGTTGTCTATTTGACATTGTTTCACCCCCCCCCCCCTTTTTGAGTATTAATTTTGTTTTTATATTGTGTCATGGATCAAATTAGTTTTTTCAATGGATGATAACTTGTGTTTGTTTTTTTTGGTTAAGTAATTTCAGTTTAAACATCATAGGATATCTTTCTATGTTGTAATGACATACTGACCCCTGTTAGAAAGTTACAACCCTCTTATGTTATTGCAACGTGTCATAAGTGTTTTCTCGATTTTATATCGATTAGATCATTGTTTTTCTGTATGAATTATTTCAAACTAGTCATGTTGTAGCTTGCTGATCGATGTGGACAATTGCAAGTTTATTGTCGCCATTGACACAACCTAGTTCTCCTTACATTGAAATAGCTATACAAAAAGCAGACAGATACGGAAGTATCAACGAATTTTACCAATTTCGGTTAACAGAAGAAAACACGGCTTTATTTTATATCATTGGAAAGAGGAGAATAAGACTCATCGAAATATTGTTGTCGTCGTTGTCGTTTCAATCAGGGTCAAAGGTCATAGCAAAAAATCCAGGAAAATGCAGAGTCACATTTGAATAACTTGTTATCTCCACATAAATGCGTAAAATAAAAACAACTAATTTATAGAAAAGTATCTTTTCTTTCTACATTTAGAACTTATTTTGTACTTTTATCGCCAAAAAATACTAAAGATTTTCATTTTTTGCCTATTGGGTGTAAATTTGAAATTTTCAAACAATTGTTAAATAACAATGACCTAGACCTGTTTCAATTTCAAGATTCGGAATTTTTATATTTAATTCGTTACAGGTCAGATCTAAAGAATTTTTCTAGATCTGAATTTTAGTAATTTGTCAAAACTAAAATGTGTTTTTCACGTCTTTTGGTAGTAAGCTTTCGTCAGCTTCTAGGTAAATATCAAATTTCTTTCATTGAGTGTGAAATGTATATATTATTGATTTGTTTCGAAATTTGTGTAACATAAACGTCGATGTTGGTTGAATATAATGCTTTTTGTATAGTTTGCTTTAAAGAAGTAAAGATTACTGAAAACGGAAAAAAGGGGGCGGTTAAAGTTGTGAAAACAAAATGTCTGTTAGAAACAAGTTAAGCACACAATCCTACATATACAGATGACTAGATGAGCAGCAATTGGCTGTAATTCAGTGGTTGTCGTTTGTTTATGTGCTACATATTTGTTTTTTGTTCATTTTTTTTTTACATAAATAAGGCCGTTAGTTTTCTCGTTTGAATTGTTTTACATTGTCTTATCGGGGCCTTTTATAGCTGACTATGCGGTATGGGCTTTGCTCGTTGTTGAAGGCCGTAGGGTGACCTATAGTTGTTAATGTCTGTGTCATTTTGGTCTTTTGTGGATAGTTGTCTTATTGGCAATCATACCACATCTTCTTTTTTCATATCTAATGTTTACAAGAAGTCAAAGAATATAATCAGGGAGAGGGTTATGTACAACACCGATATGTATTTGACAAAAAATTGCATGACACAAACACGAAAATCGACGAAAGAAAGAACATGCTGCATAAAGAAGAATTAATGAACGCATAAGATTGGTACATCTGTATCTGGTGACTTTGTTATTATCCAACCCTTGATTTTTTTCACACCAAATTCTTTGTCTACAGGAGTAGCATGTAAAGTCATTTGAGTATTAGCTTTATCGTGCATACAAAACAATTCTTCAAATCTGAATGATATCCCTTTCGAGGAGATTTAGGGTCAATGGAAAAAAGTAAAATTACAAAAATACTTAACTCAGAGGAAAATAAAATCGGAAAGTCCCTAATCACATGGCAAAATTAAATGACAAAACACATAAAAAAAGAATGGACAACAACTGTCATATTCCTGACTTGTTACAGGCATTTTCAAATGTAGAAGTGCCAACTAGATAAATGACTTCTTCATGTGTTATGGTAACTGTTAATCTACCATGATGCTGAACACTCGATTCTCAAGTTATCTGATTAAGGCCTGCTTGTTCTCGCCGACTCGAAGAAACTTTGTCCAGTCAAGAATTCGACTACCTTCTATATATGACCTAAAACACATTTACAGACGAATAAAAACTTGATTCAGCTTTTAAAAAACTGCAGTTGAACTTACTTATTATTAATGATTACATCTGTAAATTGATAAAAGAATATTTTATATATACTTTTCAGCTTCATACGACGAATTGACTACTGAGTTCAGTTCACCATATATAACTCTTGGTATTACAACAAGTACTCGTTCAGATATAATCTCAACACATGTGATGCAAAAAGGATACACCGGTCAAAATAGTTGCTCAGTATGTATCGATAAGGATAAAATAGTAAAATTATCAAAAAATCAAAATTCAGGAAATTTAATACCGATAACACTTTACGCACTGTGATAATATATGTATAGTATAGCCTGTTTTTTTTTTTGTGTTTTTACTTTTCTAATTGTTATACTATTTCCGGTGGCACAGTAGTATTTCTTAGGCCATATGGATAATGATAAAATTGAGAAAGGAAATGGGGAATGTGTCAAAGCGACAACAACCCGACCTTAAAGCAGACAACAGCCGAAGGCCACCAATGTGTCTTCAATGTAGCGAGAATTCCTGCATCCGTAGGTGTCCTTCAGCTGGCCCCTAAAAAATATGTATACTAGAACAGTGATAATGGACGTCATACTTAACTCCGAATTATACACAAGAAACTAAACTTAAAAATCATACAAGACTAACAAATGATAGCCTTTTTAGAATGTTCACTACTTTCTAACACTGACCCAGAATCTACATACACAGTTTACTGAAATACTTTCATTATAATGTTCAGAGATAAATGATAATAATTTTATGTATGATGACCGTTTGCTTTTTCTACTATCTTTATTAACCTAAGGCCACTTGTGCTTTTAGGTCTTTAATCATGCTGTAAATATATATCTTTTTTAAATTCTCATCAAATCATTTTCAACTGTTTGTAAAATTATTTCATATTTTTCTACACCTGATCCATCCCTCAGCTTTTGGAAAATATGTTCAGTAGATGCTGTTTATTTGTCCAGTCACAGTGTTAAGATACATTGTACACAAAGGAGCAACCTATAGTTTCCGGAAAGTAAATACTACCGTGCCACTTTAAGAATGATGTTCAAAAACACGTGACATATGTGTGGTGTAAACTGAAATTGATGGGTAAGCTCAAGGATGAGATGTTGAACTTTCAGGTCAAATAGTGTATATAACGAGTATATAACAAATACATATCTTTAGTTGAAAATTATATTCTGTCCACTTACAGTCATTTGAGGATGATGTGTGATGGTTTTTTTTCAAAAACTAGATGCATTAAAATCTTCCTTTTGAATTGAGTGAAAGTTTGTCAACACTACGATCGATTGATTGATTGGTGTTTAACCGCCGCTTTCAGAAAAACTGACAATCTTCGTCAATTAAGATTGGAATCGAGCGCACCTGCCACGTGCAGGGTTCAATCTCACAACCTCAGTGTTAGCAGGCTAGTGATATTGTAGTTGTACTACTTAGATCACTCGTGAACCGAGGCTCCTCACTACGATCAATTCAGAACATAAGATTTCCATATATATAATGAATGTTTGTCTACCAATGAAAATATAATCAGCTGACATTAAGATGTCCGTTTTTTGTTTGTTTTGTGGTTGCCTTATAGACATCAAATTCATATTGATTTTTTTTTTTTTTATATATTTCTTGTTATTGGTTGATGTTTGTGCGTGTTAAAGTATTAGAATCTGTATATTGTGATAATGAAAATGCATATATAACTCTTACTACATTATTTTTCTTAGCAAGTTCTTGGCATTAACGATGGAGTAGAAATTTTGACTCAGTACGGCGTAAAATGTACCTTTCTATCTTAATGCTGTAGATTGTTGAAGAATATGACGTATCTATCCAGCTGAATAAAATTTGACATCAACAACAAGTTGTATCTTTTTTTAATGCCTTATTTGATATTAAAACATTGAACTTATCATCAAAACATGCAAAATTATGTCATACATGATGAAATTCATTTCCATCATTTATTAGTGTCTACATGGATCCTTCATTTGCATTATTCTCTATTTTTAGACCATTTTTCTCGATCCTTTATTTATTTTGCCCATTATTCTCTATCTTTTTTTTATATTTCAACATCCCATTATTCTCTATTCTTTATTTATTTTGGCTATTTTTCTTTATTCTTTATTTTTTCGCCCTTTTATTCTGTATTTGTTAATCCAATATTCTTCATTTTAACCCTTCCAGACCCTCCAAAATATCGTTAAAGGGGCACTAGCTACGGGATACATAAAAGATATAAGATATGATTTTTTTTTTGATCAATCATTAATGAAAGTGAAATAGTGAAATAATAATTCGCTTTTAGCAGCTAGTATGGTCTAATTTTGTCAAAATAAGCTAAGAAACATTGATGATGAATTATTCACTTGCAAGTAAATAATTCGACTTCATTGAATCCGTATTCATGAGAACTTCAATTTAACCCCTTAGCTATATATGGATAACGCATGAATTGTGTGCGTGATTGATTATTTAAAGGAAAAGAATGTCAACATTGAAAGTGAAACAAAAGTAAATCATTTGATTGACTGATTCGATCCTCAAACAAATCATTCTCATACAGGTAAAAATGATGACAAGACAATTTATTACAACTTAGGCACACATATGGTGCTACAAATGGATAACAATTATACATTAACAATTACATATATAGTTATACATTTACAAGCAAGAAGTAAATTTTCAAATGTTATCGCAACGCACAGCCATGAAAAATACCACTGGTTGGATTGTCACAACGTTCACATAAAACTTAATTAAACTTGATGATAAACTTCGAGGTATAAGCAATTGAAAATATGGCAGGAAATGTAGATTTTTCATACATTTAACATTGGCACCTTTTTCCTTTCAAAAGCTATAAAAAAATAACAAGGTCTTTATAAGATTTTTAAATATGACTTTTACAACTATATGTTATATAAAATTATGAAAAGAAAAGTAGGGATAGCGGGCAAAATTTATAAAGACACTACAAGGATAAACCCAGAGGATTCCGAATATCTTGCAAAAATTCAAAAACAAGAGTAGCGAACATCCTCAAAAAGACAATTGGACGTTTATCAAGAACAGTTGTTTTCTACAAAAATAAGAAACGTAAACACAAATATCTTGTCTAAGGTAAACACAAATCTTACTGTGTGAAGGACCACCTTGATTCGAACAACAATTACAACGAAGATGATAACATAAAAAAGATGGACAACAAATTTGCTGAGTAAGGTGTATTGATATTTCATCAAACAGTCAGTTTGTCTCTTTGACACATTCTCCATTTCCATTCTCAATTTTAGTATTCCAACATGTCCAATGAGAAAGATTTTTTTATTGTCATTTTTTATTTTTGTACTCATATGAAGCATAATTCATAGAGAACCTTCACAGAGATACAAAGTTGTATTATTTCACTTTCATATTTATTGATGATAGAAATGAAAATGGTAACGGGGAATGTGTCAAAGAGAAAATAACTTGACCAAAGAGCAGAACAGAGCCCGAGGCCACCAATGGATCTTCATCACAACGTGAAACTCCTACACCCGGAGGCGGTCTTCAGCTGGCCTCTTAACAGAAAAATGTATTAGTTCAGCAAAAATGAACTCAAACTAAACTCCAAATTATATAAATGAACCAAATTAAAAAAAAACAAACAAACAAACAAGACTAACAAAGTCTTGGGACAGGCGCAAAAAAAATCCCGTTAGGTGCTTACTATCATACCATCAAACAATATACGAGAATAACATAACCCGTATCTTGCCAACAACTGGTTTTAGAATAAATGTGTTTATTTCCATGCAAAGACCCTATGCGTGATTCAATATTAAATCCAAAGAATGACATATTCAATGACCTGACAGTAGTATCTTGACCATATCCATTCTGAATAAATCTGTTAAAGGTTTAGTTAGCTTTTGGTGAGTGACGACAATTTTTTGTCTTTTGTATAGAATATTATCAAAAAAGATTGAATGTGAAAAACCTGAACGTATAAGATGTCTGCACGTTAACTGTTCTGTACCTCAATAGTTTCCATAAAGTTTGCATCTTATATATCCCAGTGAACTTGTGGTTAAGAATAACAGAAAACTTAAAGGTCGTCTTTTTATTTGATTCTTCTCCTCGATACTAACACAGATGGATTATTTTCAACTAGAATATTTTGCAAACTTGATGATTTTTATTTTGTCAATTTCCCATTTCTCAGCAGTCATATACTCTTTGAAAACTCCTCTGGTATTTACAAAATACTAAATCCTATATTAGAGTTATGAGGAAGAATGACTGAAGTCGAAGCCACATTAGTCTTATGGTCACTACCGCGAATTTATAAACCGATACGATGTATATGTCTCTCAACTCATTTTGTGGTCTTGGGTCTTTAGAAACCAAGACAGTCGTCTGAACAGTTAATTTACCGATTGTGACGTTTTTTTTCTAAGTGGTGATCCGCATAGCGGGTGATGTTTGCATAGCAAAAACGTTTACACTATCGACTCACTTATTTTCTTATTGGAGTCTTCAATGATTTGTGAGTTGGAATATTGGTACACTTCATTAACTGATGCTTTAAATTTGATAACGCAATGCTTGTTATTGCTTATAAATTGATTTGTGCTATTTCATTTCTAAGTTAATTGAAAATTTCTTTTCGTATTCTGCAGTTTAAATTTTAATATCAGGTATCAGAACAGAATGATCGAATTGTCTTATGAATTTGTTGTTTATGGTCACCGGTATTATGTTCTTCTATCTATCACGAAGAAATTAGTTAAAATCTAACATTCAATGCATAAACACAACATAAACAACCTACTCATACAAATATTGTAAAAACTCATCAAAGATACCAGGTGCCTGGTTTTTGAAAGTATCCAAAGACATTTTCTAAGACATATCTTATGAACGATTTTTGACTATCTTATGACCGTTTGAGATACATCTTAGACTGCAAACCAAAGCTGTTTCAACAAAATCCAAGATGTCCAATTATAAGCTATATTTATCTGCATTGTTTCGTAGTCAGATTAAGAATCATAATACTAACTGATAGAAAAGTATTAACACAAAATAGTCCCCTCTTTTGAATCTACCATTGAGTTCGATATTTTTGTTAAAATTAATTTGCAAGCAGTTGACTGTTTACTGTTGTTAAAATAACATTTACTTTTTTTGTACAGATTTTTTAAATTGTACTCCCATTTATTCGTGTTGTAGTCCTGTCATGTAATTTTTATATTTAACATTGCCATAAAGCGGGAGGTTGCGCATGCCACAAAACCTGGTTCACCCCACCATTTTTTTTTATCTTAAAATGTCCTGTACCAAGTCAGGAAAATGGCCATTGTTATGTTATAGTTCGTTTCTGTGTGTTAGATTGTAATGGGTGTTTCTGTTGTGTCGTAGTTCTCCTCTTATATTTGATGTGATCCCCACAGTTTTAGTTTGTAACCCGGATTTTTTTTTCTCAATTGATTTAAGAATTTCGAACAGCGGTATACTACTGTTGCCTTTATTTTAGTGCTCTAATGTTAATAAAAAAACCTTTCAAATCTGGTATGAACGGGTTGTTGTCTCTTTGGCACATTCCCCATTTCCATTCTCAATTTTATGTATCAATTCGTAATTGAATGTTTCATTTATTTAATTAAAATAAATGTGTAAAGCTATTCTATTTATACAATTACGGCCATGTGACAAGCGTTGACTTATAATGCAGTTGGTAAAATTTCGCTTATCATTATGTCTCGTGTGTGCAGAAATTGAATATATTTTCTTTTCTTTGCTAAATATTAATTAGATTTTCAATCATGAACGTACCATTCAATCAGAAGCCACACAATATTCTGTTCTAATTACTACATTATTCAAATGTAAACACAACCTGTCGGTATAATGTAAAAAGATAGCTCTTGTTCCCTAGAATTGGTACAAATAATGTAATTTCAATATACCTTCTGTTGTAAGATTTTAACTGTAAAGTCGTATGTAAAGGCCCATGTGATCACATTTCTCTACGTGTCTATATATACCAAACGTGTATTAATAACTAAAAGGAAATCAATACATCATCATTCTTGTTTTGTTGTCTTTTATATACACAATAATGTGTTAAACTTGTTCAATTGCACACTATGCACTTAATCTATTTTCTATTAATTGAATATTTTTCACTAATTTTACCCCTAAACTAAAGTAATTTTTCGTTTAAACATGCGTCTCATAAGTCTCAAAAACATATTTGATAAATGAAACTGAACAATGTTTTTTTCTGCAAGAAAAACACATGACAAGATAATATCGAATTCTCATATGCTTATCTTCATTCAACGAGAATAAGTTACATTAATTTTGCACGTTTCAATGTCTGGTTATTCAAACATCCCACCCCGAATAAATATGATAGGGAAATTGCACTTGTTTGTAGGAAATTTTAACCGGTGTATTGCCGGTATGTATATACCTATCTCATCTATATTAAAGAGTTGATCGCGCATGCAGGAAATAGTTACAGGTACACACGATGAACATAATCCGCCATGTTTATAATTTCGGAGAAGGTAAGATCAATATATTAACATGGATCTACAGATTAAGTAAACAGCAGAAAAATAAGTCAAATAAATTTTTAAACATTACACTGGTAAGTGAAGAACAGACAATTATTGGAAATTAATTTTAGATAAACAAGAAGGGAATAAACAAATTAACTACACAATAGAGAAGATCGATGCATAACATAATTTCAAATTTATGATTAATTAAACAGACCGGAACATATACAGAGATATTGAACGGTAAAAGGGCTTTAACATTTCTTAACTGTAAACAGGTCAATTGATTTAGAATAAATATATTTAGTATAATTGCTTAATCACGATCTCGCTTGTAAATTGTTCAATGTACTGTAATACACAAATACACGCATTATTATGTGTAAACAAGGATACGAATTTGTACGATTTTATTGTTTACATTGCAAAAGGGAATAAATCAAGCTAGCATTCAAGGGACACTAGCTACGAGATGTATAAAAAATCCAAAGTATGATTTATTTTTTGTTCAGCCACTAATGAGAGTGAAATAGTGAATAAATAATTCGCTTTTAGCAGTGAAAATGATTCAATTTTGTCAAATTAAACTAATAAACATTGATAATGAATTGTTTACTTGAAAGTGAATAATTCGATCTCATTAAATCCGTATTCATGTGAACTCCAATTTAACCCCTTAGCTAGAGACGGATAACGCTTGCTTTGTCCGTGTACTGGTTGTGTAAAGGAAAAAAATGCCAACATTATAAGTAAAACAAATGTAAATCATTTGATTGACTGATTCGATCCACAAAAAAATCATTCTTATAAACTAGGTAAAAACGATGAGAAACATATATTTCAAATCTATAATATCTAAGCAAACAAACCTATAAAATCCAATTGCACGAGTTGCTTAATGTATTTATATCTATATTTATGTTAACATCCCTTATATGGTAATTGGAGGTCAACACGATAAGTAATTATATGGAGTCTAGACTAAAATACACATGAAACGAAGTAACATATTATCGAGCTGAAGTCCTGTAAAATGTTTATTTTATACTTTTGATAGTTTTGACAAATGTTTTACATTGTTTTAAATAAAATATGAAAAATTTAGTCAAATCGGTGACCACGAATTTGACCGGAAGTGCTCTCATGCTTATCTTTACATTAAAAGAGGGCAATCGCACAAGTCTCATTATTTTTCATAAAATCGCAATCGAATATTTGGCAAGATTTACTGAAGAAAAAAATAACAAAGGGTCTAAACATTGAACCAAAGTTCTAAAAATATTACAAGCATTCACGTATTGAGTGTTATGGCGGTTCTTAACACTATTATGATTTTAGTTGATTTTGCAAATATTGTATCCAACAAAAATCAATTTATTTGTTAATTGCGATAAAGTTGGTTCGTGTAGTGCATACATGTTTTTTCTAATGTTTTTTTTTCTTACATATAGGACATTCAAAATAAAATCATGAATTCTAGTCCCACATCTTGAACATAGAGGTATATAAAAAATAAATTGGCATTTTGTTCTAGATATTAACTTTATCAGGAAGAATATCAAGCGAGCTAGCCAGGAAGCTAGGAATTCGGCTAACTTCTGTCAAAATGTAAAATTGAAAAATAATTAGGTACACGTATAAAAGAGAAAATGTACAAATCAACAATAATTTCATTTATTTTTTGTTCGTATGTTGTAAAAAAAAAAGATATTATAGAATGTAACAGTGGTAAATGTACCATCGTCTTGATAAAATATGAAAAGAAGTAGACGATCGACTTGCTGTCATAGTTTAGTTGCTGAACAGTTTTGAACGTATTTTCATTTTTATTATTTTACAGGAAAATTGATAGATTATAATTATTGTCACTTTCCCATTACAAAGTTTACTTTATCCATTTAGATGTCAACAATATAAAGCAAGTGTGACTGTCAGCAGCATACACCAATAATTAACAATGGAGTCAATTTCAGACGAGAAAAAGAACTTCATAATTATTCAGTTAGTGGTTACAGGAATTTCGCCACGTGCTGTCCGTAAAATATTTGACAGAGAATTTCACCCTAAATGTTTAAAAGGTTCACTAAGAAAGGAATCCATAAACTTTAAGATAAAAAAGCTGAAAAATAAAGGAGTTTTGAGCAAGGCCCACAAATGAATCTGCTTTATCCAGATGTAGGTGAGTTTTTTTATGGAAAGTACAGTTATAATATCATCTAATATGTGTATTACGACTAATTTATTCCTTGCGAGAAGTTCTTTCAAATTTATCATGGGCTTAACAACTTGTCGACCCCTACGATACATGTACACAACGTTAAACTTCAAACAAGGTATATATATTGTTATTACTGAGCAGTATTTCTCGTTTTGTTGTTGTTTTACACTCTCTCTCCAGGGTCAAACAATTTGTATTTCTTAACATACCATGTGATATTTGGATTGAATCTGTATAAACGTAGGAGGGATATCGTCATAATCTTAAGGTGACCTTGACATTTGATCAAAATTATTGATTTATTTGACATTTTCTTGTCAAGAACAGAACTTGTTTATTTCCTGATATTTGACACAAGGCGGCAACACATCAGGGACTTGTTCTGACTTTTAATTTTAGATGAATTATATCTGTCCTATACGATATTCCGCTTGTGCCATGCTCCGTCCTTGATATAATTAATTGATAAATAAAGCTAAAACTGTTCAGGTTCCAATCCTAAATCGTGTATAGTAGCTAACTGCCTTGACCAAACCTTTGAAGGGCACCATATATTTCTCTTCGTTTATCACAAATTGTTATAAAATTTTAAAAAATACAGTTAAAATTCCCACCAATTACTATATATGTTTATTTAGAAATACACAGAGTTTAAAGTACTAGAACGTTTTTGACGGGCAATATCTTTACTGTAGGTTCCATTGCTCATTAGTTTTAGGTCACTAAACACAGTTCCAAGTATCTAAGAATTGAGTATATTGTAGGTATAGAACCTTCATCATCCACATTTGACATACCACTGATGCTTTGTTTGTTGAGAAACTTCACTAATATTGATGTTTATGATCAGACTCCTCAACAACATGACACAAGTGTAGCGGCTGATCTCGGCAGAATGCATTGTTATAGAAACAAGTGTGCTCACATGAATATATGTGAATTTTCGAGAGAACATTTCAATTTGATTTGGACCGATTTAACTGAGGTTAGTATATGATTTAATGGACATTGCATGCTTTAATTTGACCAAAAACAATACAAACAGAGTGAGGCAATAAAAGGGAGGAAGGACAGAAGGATTTAAAAAATTAAAATCCTAGGATAGTAAAAGTGGAAAATGAGAAAAAAAATGAAAAAAAAAAAAATTTCTTACAAAAGACATTTTGAAAATGAATGTTCTGCAACACAAAACGTGAGAAACAATTGTGCACAAAAGTCAAAATAAGGAAGCATGCGTAGCAATAGATGTTTTTTTAGGTCAATCAGTAAACAGCCTATTGTCCCAATCCCCTCGAATTGTACATGGTCGTCCTTTACACAATGTATAATACTTTACTGTGATATACTGTCGACAGTGGCGTAGATACATAAATACAAAACGCTCGTGCGTTCACGTCGATCGTCAAACCATAACAAAATAATAAAATAAGTCTCAGTATTATATTTTGGCGTCTTTTTCCTGATAATTTCCTTTTTATCTAGAAAATGAACTTTTGCCGGTCCGAAAATCAGACAAATTCACACACAACCCTGGATTGTAAACCCTGACAAATGAACAGGAATACAAAGTTCTACTGATTAAAAAAACGGGTTTACCAAAACAACTTTGACGAACTCGGCTTAAATTCGTGAAGAAGTTTTAGTGAAACTTTTTTTTTTGTCACAGATTGACATCGTTTTTTCGAGAAGTACCAATCTGCTCTATTACCGTCCCAGAAACCATGTGTTTAATAAAACTCATTATAGATACCAGGATTAAAATTTTTGTATTTCGTTTACAAAAGAATGATCAGTTAGGCTCGAATCAAAAATGTTTAAAAGGTCAAATGAGGTAAAAAAAAAGTATTAAAGCATTACGCAAACCATATATGTTCAACAAGTCTGATGTTTAAGTTGCTTTTACTTTTACCTATCTGATAACAATGTTTTCTGTTATAAAATGAATTCCCAAGAACTGAATGAACTTTTAGAGAATATTTTGGATATACCACAATATTGTGTATTATGCAGAACTTAGGGTACAAGGTGATTTCAAACCGTGTAACACCTGTGATTTTTTTTAAATGCGAAGCGGCAGCTTGATATTTTTTAAATCATAAAATAGTAAACAAAAAAATGTGAATAACAATTAAAGCAAATGAAGAAAAAACTTCGACAAATCAGAGACAATGTAGATATCGCAATCTCACGACTCTGTAACTTGTTTGTGCCATTTTAGGTATGTCGTATGTATATCGTAAGCGTCGAAGGGTTAAGCACTGGTAAATAAAAGGGTTAATTATCACTCTGTGTTAATGTTAAGTGTTATTCGCCCTTTTCGTTCCCAAATTGTTTTAGTTTATTTATTTTGTAATGTTTTCTCATTGATGAAGAACCGTAATGTAACTTATATTCTTTCTTTAAGAATGTATTCGTTTGCATTGCCTCAAACCATAAATGACAAGCGGTACCATTTACAGTATGATTCTATGTTATTGATATTGTTACAGGCTATTCGACGCTTGGGGGGATCAGAACTGTATGACAAATGCCAAACAGAGAAACAAAGTTTGGAAAATAGAGATCAAAGGATCTTATGTGAGATTTTCAACGAGATGAACAGCTCGATGAGAGAAATTGGAAATTTGAAAGAAGACATTAATAAATTGAAAGAAGAAAAAAAGTTGGAGATCGATTTGCGAAGAATAGAACAACAAGAAGAGGCTGAATTAGAATTCCTTTGCATTTCTGAGAAAAATAAACGTCAGTATTTGTACTTCATTTATGTTCTGATTTAATACTTTGAAAATGCTACCACGATTTTATCTTAACTTCATTTAAATGCAGTACTAGTATATGGATTAGCATTAAAAACTGTCTCAAAATATTCATCAATCTAGTTATATTCAAATTGGCTTCCTCTATACGAACAAGCCAACAGTGATGTTGATATTGATTTGAAATACCAAGGACTATTATAAAAAAAGCAATGTGCTTGCTTAGTTTTTCAATTATCGGAGAGGAACACGATATAGAGACAGAAAACTCTTATCTTTTGCACATACAAATGAAACGTTGCACGTGGTGTTTTTGTGTGAAAATGAGATAGTCAAGCGTTATATCTTTTTAAATCATTTTTTATATGTATTTTTTTAACCTGACTAGTCAATGCATTGTCTTGAATAATAATCTACCAGATAGAAATGTAAATCATTACTTTAACAGAAGTAATGATCAGTGAAATGTCTTAATAGTTATCAAAGGTACCAGGATTATAATTTTGTACGCCAGACGCGCGTTTCGTCTACATAAGACTCATCAGTGACGCTCATATTAACTTAAGTATTCGCAATATTAGTTTTCTCTTTTTTTACAATTTAAAACGATTGTGCTCTTTTGTATATTATGCCTTATGTAAATGTATATTATGTTTGTTTTTTATTTTACATTTATTATACTTGTATTTGCAGAACAAACCACTGGATTTAAGAGAAAATGGAGGGAACAACTAAACAATGAAACTTTTATTTTATCAAATGCGGCAATTTCAATATTCGAAACTATTCAACACAATCAGTTTGTTGCAGTTTCTGGAATGTGTGGGTCTGGAAAATCCACTTTGGCTCAATACACAGCGCTTCGTATGTCGGAAAGCCATAGATATTTTGTTATATATGTGCCTTCAGCTTTGGAAAATTTTACACCTCAATATTATTATAAAAAAAACCGACCAAAAATGTTTGTACATTTTTGACGATTTATTTGGAAAATCTTCCATTTCCGATTTCAACCACATAAGATTGACTGTATTGTTGAATGAAGCTAAAACGATTGCAGCCAGGTACCTTAACGTTAGGTTTTTAATAACATGTAGGCAACATGTAAATGTTATGAGAAAATTAAAAGACGTTTTACCATCTATTGTAGAATGCGAATTGCATTCACCCGAACTGTCATTATCCCTTGATGAGCGTCAAAAGATCTTTGATTTATATATCCATGATGAGGTCAATGTGTACCAGAATAATGATTTCTTACTAAAGTCAGAGCAGCTGCCGTTACTTTGTAAGTCATACAGAAAGCATTTTTGCAGCAGATTTCAAGATTTTATTTTAAATTCTGACAACATAATAAGAAGTAAAATAGAGGAAATGAGAGAGTCGGAGAACCCGTCGTATATCTGTCTTGCTCTGTTACTAGTTGCTGGAGAATTTGATACACAATATTGTTCATGTGAATGTATAAGATATGGGAACTGTCATACTGTTTTGCAGAGTGTAATATCGGAATCAAGTTTTAAGAAAAAACCGACGGCAAGCCGTAAGTTATTATTGTCAGGATTTGAGAAAATAGAAGGAATTTATGTTAAAAGAGAAAGAAATCGTATGTCCTTTATAAACGAAATAATATATGACGTTGTTATATCATGTATTGGGAGTAAGTTTATAAATAGTATAGTAAAACTTGCAGAATACTCTTTTATTGAACATCGTGTTCTATTGGAATCTTTTACAACTCAGGAAACACCCAAAGGTGCTTTCTTAGTTTTGAACCAGACGTATAACGAACTATATTTTGAAAGGCTTTTACTGGAAATAAGAGAAGGAAACGAAAGAGTTTTCACAAATATTCAAAATAAATATCATGGTTATAGAAAAGCCTTCATAGAATATCTTACAGCACATTTAACTGACTCAGATGTAAAATTTTTAAAATCACCCCTTCTTTTATCGTGTAAAATGGGATATGATGACGTTGTATTGTATCTTGTTGGAAAATGGAACAGACTGTTAGAATATTCAATAAACGAAACTGAAACACCGCTAGCTGAAGCATGTAAAAGGGGATATTTTGATATTGTCAAAATGTTAGTAAAATCAGAAAAGTATAGGGATACCGGTGTTATAGGAAATCCAGATCTGCCGATTAAGTGTGCTTGTGAAAATGGTTACACGGATATTGTCAAGTTTTTGTTAACAAATGGTATATATCGAGATCTGTACAGTGGTTTCATTGCTTCCTGTAAAAATGGTCATACAGAGATAGTCTTACTACTTATAGATAAAGAACCGAAACTTTTGCAGCGGAACGGACTAGACGTTTTGATGAGTGCTTGTGAAAATGGACACGAAGAAGTTGTCAGGATACTACTAAAACACAATATTGATTCTGAATCAATTTCATTATATTACCCGTCAATGAATGGTCATTTGAATATAGTCAAATTGTTATTAAATGCTAATGCACAAGTGCATGAGTGTGATATAAATGTTGCAGAATGGAACGACCATGAAGACATTGTTAAATGTTTACGCAATCATTTGAATCTGTAAGATACAATTAATTTCGGAACTTATCATTAAAACAATATGGAAGCGATATTTGTTTGGCATATAACATATTGTGTGGCGATGTTTTCATTTACAAATCAATTAGTTTATTAGAACAAAACATAAACAAACCAACATAAATTATATTGTATCCGACGCGCTTTTCTTGATTTACCTTCATCAGCTATGCTCAAATCTAAACATTAAAAGCCTAGGATGTTTTATTACCTAAACACCGAAAGAGATCAAAAGGGACCTAAAAGAAAAACTAAACATGCTAAATATATTTAAGACCAAAAGTTAAAACCTTAGTTTTTTTTTAAATATTGTGTTAACTTTTTTAACAGTGAATTCAAGATCGTTAGATCATTTGGATGAAAATGAGATGACGTTATTTACGTTCCAATTATGATTAGAAAAAGTCGTATGTACCGCAGAAGTTTTCTGAATATATACTGACATCTCTGTGTAGTTATTTGGTGTCTGTAGAATTTGATGCAACTGCGTACAAGTGAAAGGTTTGGCTAGCTATAAAACCAGGTTCATTTCAACATTGTGTACATTAGAAATTGTCTGTACCAATGCAAGTCAGGAACATGACAGTTGTTATCCATTTGTCCGTTTGAAAATAACTTAAGTAATGGTAGGCATAAAGTAACATTATTTTGATGTGTTTCTATCGGTTTTAACTTGTTGGCTGGTCTTGTATTTCCGTAATCAAACTATGAATATTAAAAATTGGTAGACCTTAAAGCAGATTTGGAGGGAGGGTCAGGGTGTCTGCACCCCCTTTTGTGGGGAAACTTTGGTTAATTATACAAGGAATCAATGAAGCTTAAATAGTATTATTGAAGTTAGCCGAAGTTGGATTTGTAAATGGAGGGCGGGGTGAAATTTGGAAAAAAACGACAGGAAAGGAATTTTGAGTAAAAAAAGGCCGGATAAACAATTTGACCAAACAACATGAACAAAAAGGGAGAAGGTCAATTTAGGTATAAAAATTGGATTGAACCAATGAAAAGAGGATGGACCAAATAGAGTGAAAAATAAAAAAGCAGGATGAGATTTGAACAGGACAAAATTTTTCATCCAAGCCCCTCCCCCCAATAAAAAACAAATAGCATCTCCATTACTTGATAGTTTCATTGTTTTTTGTTTCATTCAAAATATAAAGTTACACTTCTTAATACTATGTTTTTTCAACCTCTCCTTTAAAAATCCTAAATCTGTTAATAAAAAACTATAGTCTGAATTCACAAAAATACAAGGTTCCCGAAAGGTACTATTGTCCGTACAAAGTGTAGGGGGGGGGGGGAAGAAAACATATCTCCAATCCTACCAAACTGGCCATTGATATGAAATGTCAATACCTTATTTATATAAAATAAATGTAATCAATATTAAGTTATTAACCCCAATGCATTTTGATGTTGAACTAGATACAACAACAAAAAACAAAATCTCGATAAATCATAACCATGTGTGCACTTTCCAATAGGACGTTACCCTCCCCTTCAGTGATCGTCTTTCATTATTTTCACAATATAAGCTAATAATGTACAATTTTTCCCATACCCAGCTTTATTTATCAGAACAGACGGTTACGATCATCTTAAATAAAAGTTGCGACCATCTTGGATATAAATAAAAAAGTTACGATCATCATCGTGATTTTTTGTATATCGATATTCGTTTTACTTGTTGCTTTTCCATTATGAACAAAACAATATGTATTGGCAATGCTTATAAAATATTTCTAGACATAATGCAAATCTGAAAATAAGCTGTCTAAAAGGTGAAATCGGCCGTCTAAAATGTCCCCAAAACTGTGTCCGCCATATTGGGATGATCGTAATTGCAGTTAAGATCATCACGATGACACCAGTGATACTCAAAAATAAAATTTACTGAAGTATTTCAAATTAACGCACGCACAGAACTCAACTATTATTTTTTTTTTTTTAAATGTTTGGATAACTGTAACACAAAATTTGTCTTGATTTTTGCAAATAGCTTGTTTGGCGTAAGATCTAGTTTTAGCACTTCGACCACCTTAGGAAAAACCTGCAATTTAACTAGTTTAGCTCTATTGTAACGTTTTCTGATCAACAAAATAACGATCGACAAGATTGGGTTTCGCAATAATCATAATCACGTCACACAGGAGTTCTCATCCTTTCTGAATGGGAACGGAATGTTAGTAAAGTGTAACAGTGTTTACACGTTAATGTTTCTTTGTCCTTTCTCCAAGTGCATTTTCCTTACTCGTCCAGAATACCACAATTTTATCGGTAATAAAATGCAGCTCATCAAACACAAAACAATAACAAGAGAATGTAAAATTGGTTTTTACTACAATAGTAGATACGGTCGTGGATATATATGGAAAACATAAAAAAAAAAACAAAGCATAGGAAAGAAAAGAAAGAACCGAGTTTGATCATTCTACGACAATTACGACAACTATGACATGGTCATCTTTCACATGTAAGTGAGACTGTCCTGCAAGTGAGAGGTTTAGTTAGTTTTAAAACCAGATTTAATCCACTATTTTCTACATAAGAAAATGCCTGTACTAAGGCAGAAATTTGACAGTTGTTATCTATTCGTTTGATGTGTTTGAGCTTTTGTTTTCGCCATTTGATTATGGACTTTCCTGTCTGAATATTTTGGAATACAGTATTTGTGTGATTAAATTTTTTGAAAAAAAAACGGTATACTCTTATGACATACGTTAAAATTTTTAACATATAACTTAAAAGATATATTTGAAACCCTTGTTTCAGTGGTTGCTTGCAAGTAGCGTCTGTTTATACCAATGAGCTCAGATCAAAGACACAATCAATGGAAAGTACAAACCTAGCTGTATATATACTCATTTTGCAAGTGTTACCAGAATGATGCTACTTCACGTCTGATGCACGAAAGGGAAAATAAATATGAAACTAAAAGTATATATCACCTAATTGTGTATATGGTAGACAAAAAAAATAATCACATTTTCGAGGTACGAAGTGAGATTACCTTTTCCGTAAATTAGCGTACCCCGAACATCTTTTCGTGATGCGGCTCCTCATGGTAAAAATCCCTTTTTTAACACAATAAGATTTTGAAAATTTAATACTTTGAACACATTTTATAGCTCCATAGCTTTTACACATTTATTCTATGTTCCTCTACTTTCCAAATCACCACAAATGATTAGGATCAGTCATTTGTGACAAATAGAAACATGTTTAATATCACTACACAGAGATTTTTTGTTTTCTCACAGCTTTTGAATTTCTCATTTTGAGGCACATTAGAGATATTGACCCAAGTATGAATTAGTTAACTACATGATATAATCCAGAAGTGTGACAAAAAAATTCTGCAGCCCACTCTATGAAGATTCGCGTACAACTACAGCTTTTTGTCAATATAAGTTGTTCTCGCTTATCGACAAACCGGAAAATCAAAAATGTCATTTTCTGAAAATTAAATGTATTACAAGTTTTAGCTTTCAACCAATCTGTGGACTGCTTCGCTTTATTTCAAATTAAAGTTAAATTTGTGCATGTGGTTGTTGATTTATAATTGGAAATGTGGTATTTTCAGATATCGATTGATATAAAATAGATTTACTTATAAAGAGTGGGCGTAGTTTACCTCTGCTTTTAAAATTATGTTCACTTTACTTGTTGCAAATTAAAACATTTACAAATAGCCACGACTCTAGATCTGGAGGTGTGCCTCTCATGGGATATGTCTATATTGGCAGACGTTGTCTATTGACATTGTTTTCACCCTCCCCCCCCCCCCCCCCCCCCCTTTGAGTATTAATTTTGTTTTTATATTGTGTCATGGATCAAATTAGTTTTTTCAATGGATGATAACTTGTTTGTTAATAAGTTTTTTGGTTAAGTAATTTCAGTTTAAACATCATAGGATATCTTTCTATGTTGTAATGATATACTGACCCCTGTTAGAAAGTTACAACCCTTTTATGTTATTGCAACGTGTCATAAGTGTTTCTCGTTTTTATATCGATTAGATCATTGTTTTTCTGTATGAATTATTTCAAACTAGTCATGTTGTAGCTTGCTGATCGCTGTGGACAATTGCAAGTTTATTGTCGCCATTGACACAACCTAGTTCTCCTTACATTGAAATAGCTATACAAAAAGCAGACAGATACCGAAGTAGTAGGGTGCCCAATCAACGAATGTTACCAAATTCGGTTAACAGAAGAAAACACGGCTTTATTTTATATCATTGGAAAGAGGAGAATAAGATTCATCGAAATATTGTTGTCGTCGTTGTCTGCAGTGGTCAAGTTTTTTAATCAGAGCAAAAAATCCAGGAAAATGCAGAGTCACATTTAAATAACGTGTTATCTCCACATAAATGCGTTTGAAGTAAAATAAAAACAACTAATTTATAGAAAAATATCTTTTCTTTCTACATTTAGAACTTATTTTGTATTTTTATCACCTAAAAGTACCAAAGATTTTCATTTTTTGCCTATGGGGTGCAAATTTGAAATTTTCAAACAATTGTTAAATAACAGTGACCTAGACCTGTTATAATTTCAAGATTCGGAATTTTTATATTTAATTCGTTACAGGTCAAATCTAAAGAATTTTTCTAGATCTTAATTTTAGTAATTTGTCAAAATTAAAATGTGTTTTTCACGTCTTTTGATAGTAAGCTTTCGTCAGCTTCTAGGTAAATATCAAATTTCTTTCATTGAGTGTGAAATGTATATATTATTGATTTGTTTCGAAATTTGTGTAACATAAACGTCGATGTTGGCTGAATATAATGCTTTTTGTATAGTTTGCTTTAAAGAAGTAAAGATTACTGAAAACGGAAAAAAGGGGGAGGTTAAAGTTGTGAAAACAAAATGTCTGTTAGAAACAAGTTAAGCACACAATCCTACATATACAGATGACTAGATGAGCAGCAATTGGCTGTAATTCAGTGAATATATGGACAAATACGTTTTATAATGGGTAACATTTATACCATTATTTTCTATAAGTATATGATAAATATATTTATCATGTACTTAGACTAAATAACATAGGATTTTTACTGTATGATAATAGCATTAAATTTACGTAAATTCAATTTTTTTTCGAATTGGTGCTTACCGGGCTGATATAAAAAGTTTATCACATGCTTCGTTGTTATCACATGTATGAATCTGTTATTTTTCTCCATTGTTGAAGCATATGATAAAAAGATCCAAACATGCAATTTTTCATATCGCATGTATTATCAGCCCTCGAGCCATGCAGCTATTGGGCTGATATTCAACCTAGGGCTGATAATACATGCGATATAAAAAATGCCATGTAATAATCTGATAATATCGCACACTGCCGGATTACGTTGTGTACTGCTTTTGACGTGTGTTATGAGAACCTCCATGGCTTCAGAATGTGTAGTGCAGTCTCATCACAATGTCGTGTTGCTTAAACTTGTGTGAACCTGGATATTAATTTACGTTCTGTTTGTGTTCAAGCATTTCTTTATAGCAATATAAAATAAACCAATTTTCAGCTAACGGACGAACAAGAACCGCAGGATTCACACCATATTCTACGGTGCCAATCTTCAAGTTGATCTATCTTCATTCTGTCAAACATTTGCCGAGTTCAAACTTGAATCTTGCACATATAATCAACCGTGCAACAATCAATTTTACGCATGTTGCGTATACCGCTGATCGAAAGTCATAAATCGATTGATAGAACACTTTTGGTTCAAACTCAAACCGTGGGAAACACATCAACTATAAGAGGAAAACACCAAAACAACAGAAACACACACGTGATAAATAAAATCAAACGACAATATAACACACACATAAATGAACCCTGCGATAACAACTGCCATTTTCCTGAATTGGTACAGGACATGTACAGAAAAAATTGTGGGTTGAACCTGGTATTGTGGCCAGGCAAACATCGCGCTTTTATGACAATGTTGAATATAACAATAAAAGGACAACTTCAAATGACAGGACTACAGTACAAACAATTGCAAGAAAATTGTTGTGTTTTTTGTTTTTACTGTTGAAATGAGGTGTTGTGTTATATCAAATAGTAATTTTCTTTCAGTGATAGCTGAAGCCCGCATTACACCTGTTTCTTCGTTTCGTACAGCTGATATTTACGAACACGTTACAGTTATTTCTTATATATTAACTAATGCAACACATTATTATTATTTGTTTTTTTAGTTATGTTTTTTTTTAGAGATGAGTGACTAGTATTTTCTCGATTTAAATTTTGGAGATATTTGCAATGGACTTACATAAAAATCACTTGTTTCATTGGTGCCCTTTATGTAACATGAACGTCTAACCCAGTAAGAGTATAATAAAAAAGAAGATGTGTTATGATTTCCAACGAGAAAACTCTTCACAAGAGGCCAACATTATCTCTCATTAATATCATGAGGTCAATCTGGGGCCATACTTACTTGACATGTCTATCTTTTTTTTGCTATTAAAGATTCAAGTAAAACTTTTGAAAATGTATCGTGGCAAGCTGTCGAAGTCAAAACAAACAATGACCGATTTGGTGGTGTCTTTATGTTTTGTTTTTATTATTAATATAACATGTATTAGGCACAAACTCTGTCCTATTCTATATTCTACTGACTTCTGTTATACCAGAAATTCTTTCAATTAAATTATCGCATTTGTATTGTTCGATGAGGAGTTCTGAAATCGATGACATTTTACGAACTAAAATGGTTACGTAAACATTTAATAATCTCTTCATGGTCGTTCCATTCCGCCACACTTATATCACACTCATTCACGTGTGCCTTTGCATTTAATAACAATTTGACTATATTTAAATGACCTTTCATTGAAGCGTAAT